>JBBPCS010000359.1:269086-347988 GCA_037974645.1 Hollardia meadi
TCTCTCTCTCTCTCTCTCTCTCTCTCTCTCTCTCTCTCTCTCTCTCTCTCTCTCTCTCTCTCTCTCTCTCTCACGAAGTCACCCATCAGTTCACTTGCACCTCACGTACAGTGTGCGCTTTAAAGCCTCCGTGGCGTCATCCTTTGGCACAACTTGAGCGCTTTGCAATATGTCTTTTTTGGCTTGTGGGCTCTTCAAAGTGTTTGTAGATTTATACATCAAGGCAGATGAAAATTAGTCTTTTTCAATATGGAGACATTATCATTATCAATCAATGTGATGAATGTTTTTTTTTAATAGAAATATAGACTTCAATATAAAAATGTGGACCCAGCCTGTCTGTGTTATCAGCTGCGCACAGGACGAAGCTGATGTCAGTGTCTATAATAGGACTATTTGTCAAATGATTGCTATCTTCATTTATTTTTAAACTGACTGCCTTGGTTTATTGTTGTATATTTTGACAGTCAGGCTCATTTGAGACTTTATAGACTATAAAGTATTACCAGCATTCACACATTTTACAGCGAATTCGTATGCGAGTCCAGATTAAAGCACACAGCAGCGTGCACTCGAAGTTTCCTTTGAAATACTGCCATCTGTCGGCGTAATGATGCAACCGCACCTCTCTCCAACCAAGCTGTGATGCAGAGCCTTTGTTTTTACAGAGGAAGCCTCATTAATGAGTTGCTTTCTGCTTCAGGTAAAATTTCAAAACATGTGATTATTGAGTATGAGGTGTTTTGTATGAGGCATGGATTTCTTTGAAGGAATGCACACACACACATAGCCAGTCAGCAATGTATCCAGATATAAATTCTTACATTGCTGAAAAGCTCAGTAGGCATTTCTTACCAAGGGTCCAACCGCCAGCTGTCTGCCCCTCATTATCTGCAGTTTGGCGTGCTGGAGATGAGTTGGAGATGTCAGACAGGCTACCTGTTGGGGCCGAGCAGCTCTGGGTGGCCGGCGGTCTCCCTCAGGGCTGACCAGATGGCAGCAAACTCCTCACCGGCCCCACATTAGGTGCTGAGGTTGTTACACACAAACACACAGTGTAGCGCAAAAACAAACAAGCCTGCAGACATACAAACACATATGGAAACATACACTCGAGGCACGCACATGCACATTCCCAGTGCAGGAAATAGGTATGGAGATGCACACAGGGCTGGAGGGAAACTGCGCGCGCACACACACACACACACACAGATTTAGTGTACAAGACTGTACAGAATGTCCCCTTCTTCAATGGTGTATATTATCAATAATTGCGCTAATTCACAGTTATTAAGTACACAATTACATAGAAAAAATATAAAAGTACAACAAACATACTTTGTTTTGAAACCTTTATTTTGCCAGGATGCACCGTAAGGGGATACTTCTACCAAATTAAGCAAATTTTATTATATTGGCCAAAAATTATTAAAGAAAGAAAGAAAGAAAGAAAGAAAGAAAGAGCACAGTAGAGATGTGTTCATTATGATTATTATGCTGTTGCTCAGGGATTCTCCCACAGATAGGACCCAAGTGGAGCAGCCAGCGAGATGCAATCTACTTAAATTACCATAACAACATACAAAGCAGTGGAAGGAGGCAAAGGGAGGTGCATGCATGCAAATGGAACAGCAATGAAAGAAGACCGCAGGCCCAATCAAGCTGTCATAACACACAGAATAATAACAACTGAAATCCATTAAAACCTTTCACTCCGAACCGTTCCACCTCACTGTGCAAAGAATAGGATTGAGAGGCCCTCATATGCCTCATTTTGCCTAAACAGTCACAAATAAACACCAGGTTTTTATCCACCTCACATCCATCATCTCCAGATTATAATGAGACATTCATCAAAAGCAGTCTTGTGATGGAAAACAATTATCTATCCCCTTGTCATTTGTTCCTATTTAGACTTCTTTTTTTTAAAAATAGAAATTATTCTTCGCTGTTGTCCATTGATACATTCTCAGACATGTTTTCCATCCAAAAGAAAAGTGAAAACCAGGTGCAGTTTTCAGGTTAGACTGACGGTTGGTGAATGGTTTAATAGCGTGCTTGTGTGGTTGTTTGAAATCATCGAAGCCTGATAGAGTTTATTCCTCCGTTGTTGTCCAAAATCTATTAAGGAGGCATCATCGTGCTGCAGCATTGCTCTGGGTGACATTTTCCTTCATTACCATAAACATGGGCACTGTATTTTGAGTCGATCCCACGTACACCATCCTGCTGCTGTAAACACTCACCAAATGTGTATTCGTCCACAGCTGAAAACAGTCCCCCAACAAATGCTGTATGTGCTTCTGTTTGAGTAATGAAGCTATT
The DNA here is from genome assembly GCA_037974645.1 of Hollardia meadi. NCBI lineage: Eukaryota > Metazoa > Chordata > Actinopteri > Tetraodontiformes > Triacanthodidae > Hollardia > Hollardia meadi. The sequence continues at coordinate 271,412 of JBBPCS010000359.1, forward strand.
TTATCTTTTATTCAATAAAACTATGTTTCATTACCTGTGTGACCTGCCTTCAGTAACATATGGGAATACAGAAATATCATAGAGCTTTCTTAAAGAAATACCACAGAGCTGACAGAAAACGCTTTTCGCCAGCAGATGGGAGAAGAAAGTGCTTTCTGGCCTTCAAGGCTAACTTCTCACAGATTGTCAAACGACTCATGGATCTAACATTAGCTTAATTAGCTGGCTAGCTACGGCCGTAAAAATCCGTCGCAACAGTTGTTCGGCCAATTTCAGACGACAAAAATTGAGGGTGGGGCAGAGCGACAAGCGTGACGCCGGCTTTGAAGACAGTTAATCTGTGAGGAGCCTGCAGATGATCATGTTGTAGCGTTTAAATGGTTGGAACAGACCAGATGCACCCGGAGCTGCCAACACAGCTCTCTTATGATGACCCATGTTCCAAGATGTTTAAATCAACCTGTAAAAGAGAGGTCATTTTGTTAGTTTTTTCCATCTGCATATTGCAGAAACTGTGTTCTGAAACTAACACACACTGGAAAGAAATGTGACACATATTTAACATGCAGAAGTAATGAAGCCATTTGTTTGAATTCCCCCGATAAATAATAACTTATATTGAAGATATGATCATCACTGTAGCCCAATTAGTTCGAATTTTTCAAATGAAACTCTTTGACTTTCATTCACACACAGCGTACTTTTTAGTATCTCCCGCGGGAAATTTGTCTTAAGAATAGCAGCACTGATGCTTCCACTCACTCTCATTATATCAATTAATTTCCTTGTTCAACAACACTGCCTTGATGCATCTGGATGAACAATTAATTATTTTATTCATACAAATCTAAATCTAAATTCACACTCCAAGCACTACGCAAACACACGAACGTCAACTCATTTACACATACACAAAAAGCTTTCTGCGCATACATCAGAGTATCAGGATTACTGGCTTTAAATTGGATTGTTTGGTGTTTTATTTTGGTCATACTTTCATGCATCTCTGTGCTTGTCTCTCTTTGTGTATTAAACGTTTGGATAATCGCTGGGCAATCAAGAAATCAATCCTCTTTGGGTTCTTTTCATGAAGTTTGAATTTCTGTAGATGACACATCTCTCTGTGTTTACTCGGGAATAGTTTTTTTTTTTTTTCAATTTTCAATTACAGTCTAAATATTTTGTAAGTACAGCACAGGCGTGCATACCTTGGAAGCTACAAGTCAAGAAGCACAGAGCAACTTTCCATTAGTATCGCTTTCTGTTTAAAGGTGTAACATAGTTGATTGTTGAGTCTCATTCTCAGGTCGTCACATATTGGTGATTTGTCGTGCCCCCCTCGCATCTTATCCAGATGCGCAAGGTAACCTTTGGCGTTGCTGGCCGACAGGCTAAGCCCTCCCTTTAGCATCTCTGAGCGACGCGCAAAGGCGTGTCTTATCCTAATGCACAAGGTTACGTTACTTCCGTTAAGTTTAGGCACAAAACATCGTTGACATTTGACAAATGAATATGAATATGCTTAATAATTGCACTGTAATTTGCAGGCTGTAAAGCATTGGCGGCATTAAGCCATTGCAGAATAATATTATATAATGCAAAGAAAACAACTATCATCAAAGGCCTATTAATAAAATAAAGCCATAATCATATCACACAGTGTGATGCAGTGCCATTAGTTGGTTGCAAATATTTGTAAAAAAGGTTTACAGTATTGCTGTTACATATGTGAACCACTTGTCGAACGACCTACCAAGGACTTAAAGGGACAGTTACCCCCAAAATCAAAAATACTTATTTTTCCTCATGTAGTGCTATTTATCCATCTAGGTTGTTTTGGTGTGAGTTCCCGAGTTTTGGAGTGTTGTCTGCCTTCTCTCGAACATATTAGAACTGGATGACTCTTAGCTTCTGCTGCTCAGAATGTCAAAAAAAATACATTTGAACTTAACAGCAGTGTCTCTTTCCAGAAGTCACGACCCAGTTACTCAAGGTAATCCACAGACCTCGTTGTGAGCAGTTTATTGTAGGAACTATTTTCTGTCTGTACGACAGTGCTGAAGGAAGCTTGCATCTACTCCAGGGGCTGTTTCACATTAGCAGAATCCAGAAATCCAGGATATCAGAAAAAGCCTAGTCTAATCAGTGGAGCTGGCTTTACCTGTTTCACGATGGCAAAGCCAGGCTGAGGAGGTCAAGCCAGGTCTAAGTAATTCGGATTAAGGTACGTTCGGGGCTTTCTTCAACAGACCACAAGGCCGATCACAGAATTATTGATGCAGAAATGGAGACACCCAGCAAGCACCAGCTATGAATGAAAGTTACAAGGAAGTCAAGCTTATAATCCCTAAAAAAAGAAACACAGCAGCTGTAATAAAGGAGTGTGGAAAAGCGCGACAAACAATAGTGGACCTACTGAATGCGTAAGTAGGCTAAAAATACAGTATACAGTTAGGCTCCTATCCACTGCTTCTACCTGAAACCAACACACAAGGAGGACTTGTCATTAGCACAACTTAATAGTTGCGATACTGTGATGTGATACTGAAAATTTTACCATAAAGATCAACTGCAACTACTAATGCACGCTCGTAGAATATGATTCAGATTCGGACAACTTCATTGATCCCAAAGAAGGGCAATTCATTTGCAGCTTGCCTGGTCCGTACACACAACTCCATGCATAAAAAAAAATCCAAAACACACAGACATGACACGATAGTTATATGTCAGAGACAACATATTGACCAATGAATGTTGTTCTGAGAAAAAAGAAATAAACACAAATAAGCATCAATAGTAAGAACATTTTGTTATAATCCGTATAAATGATCAAGTTATAATAATATAGTATAATTATAGTAATAATGTAACAGTCATTTTAAATGATTACTGTCTACATTTAGTAGCCTGATAGCAGAAGGAATGAAGGAATTACAGAAACTGTTTGTTCTGCTAACGGGCAGATTATAACGTCGGCCTGAGGGCATTACAGTAAATTCTGTAGCCCTGTTAGAACTTTGCTCTGTCTCTCTCTTTCTCACATATATAGCCTATATAAATATGCACAATTTGTGCTAATTGATATGTGTTCACAGCACACACTTAAAAAACAAATAGAGCTGGCAGAGGTGAAGACCAAATATCTTAGACTTAGATGTGGAGATAAAAAGAAAGACACAGGAAATCAAACTTTTAAATCCAGAAAGGAAAGAGAAACAGGCCAGTGTTAAAATTTCAAAGCACACTGTCAGCATGACTGTAACACAATGTATTAATCATTGTTTTGGGGGAGGGGGGGTTCTCTCCCAAACTTCCAGCAGACAAGTGATACCAGCAAAGGCTGAAAATCATTGCAGTGTCCTCCTGTTGTTTCATGAATGTACAGTAGGCCTACACTATATAGTAAATGGTCCAGTGAACTGGGATTATAATTTGTACGGTGGCCGAGAGAGCTCAACACACTGCAATTTAAGAAAACACATGCACATAGACATGACACTAGCCAATTAAGAAACCGGCTTCATCAATGTGACGACACGTGCTGGAAACCCTCACAACTTGATGATGATGATGATATATTCATCAAACCTCTAACACCAATATGTAGAGCAGTGTTCATACACAATATAACAGAAAAGAAATTACTAATTTTTTTTTTTTTTTTAAATGGACATAATGTTAAAATAATAAGAGTACCTAACTGAATGGCAATCTGTACCTGTGGTAGCCTATTTTAAGAACATGACACAACTGATCGTTGTGACTGCTAACTGAACAGATTAGCCTCCAGGATGAATCAAGCCTGGCTGTTAGCTTGGTTGGGATCAGGTTAGCTGCACGGAATAAATCTCCATGGTAACTAATGTTCCACTGCTTTAATGAACGTGAGTCATGGCTAAATTCAGCCAAGATAAATGGAAATTCCTGGCTTGATCCGCTATCCGTTTTGGTCAAACAGCCCTCGTGATGAGAGGCTATTTAACTAAGCTAGCTAACATTACAGCTCAGCTGAGGAAAACGGTATTAATGTTTACATCCTGCCCTGTCACGATAAAACACGAGTCTTTCAATGATCCTTGGCTGTACGTAAAGATGGACGACATGTCAGCTCCTCAAGAGTGAAGCCAAAACATCTCGATCGCCCCCTGGTGGTGGGCAGCAGTTTAGGTCATAAACTCCTCCCCCTCAATAATATCAAGGACATGGGTCAACTAAAATCTCTGTTGTTTTTAGGTAGTTCTTATCAAGCTGATGTATGTTCAAGTGTTCATTTTTCTGATCAGTTTGGTTTTAATGAGTTATTTGATGCTATAAAAACGGGGTGAAACGTCATGATTGACAGCTGAGCCCTGCTCGTGATTGGGCGGGCGGGTGAATGGGCGGGAACTCGAGACCGCAGCCCCGCTGCCCGGCTGCTACTGCGCAGACTCTGGCTCCAAATGCACACGATGGTTGCGCTCGTATCCGGGATATTTAGCTTCATTTTTGTACAATGGAAGGAAGTGGAGACGCGTCGTCCATCTTTATTTATGTCATTGTCCACGATGAGTAGATGCACATTTCCTTCTGTGCGGTATCACGGCGTAGTTCGGTAGAGAGAGCATGAAACTGTTCACAACAAGGATTACCTTGCAGGTCGTGATTTCTGGAAAGAGACATTGCAAGTTTTTCAAATGTTTTTTTTTATTTATTTTTTTTATTTTTTGCTTTGAACACCACAAGTGAAGTGCCATCTAGTTCAATTATATTGAATAGACGTTTCTACAGCCAAAATTAGAGGTAAGAGGAAAAACATGTATTTTTGATTTTGTCCCTCTAAAAGTAGAAACCATGAAAGCTTTAGTACAGTGAATAAGAACTGAGCCACTGTGTCACTCAAAGTGAAAAGGAAACTTTTCTAAGAATAAATGTAAGACGATGTGTCAAGACCAAACAGTTCAGGTATGGTACGCTCTGTGCTCTGTTCACGTTCGGCTCACTTAATTCACAAATTAGATTAGACTGCAAATTACAAACTTATGACAGAGGCTTCATTAACAACTTCTTGTCAGACTACAAATGGGGCAAAAGATTTCCACATTTTTGAATCTTAGAAAACCTTCTCCTCTGCTGATTGAACTTCGAGTAAATAGACCCTTTCCTCAGTTACAACAGCGTGTAAATGAAGTTCTCTGATCTGCTTATGTGAGCACAGTGTTTATCATGAGTTTATTACCCTCACTGTCTGAAAATATTTTGCAGGATGCAGCATCCCGTAGCAGGATGGAGGGGGAGGCACACAGCGTGAGCCAATTGTGTGCGAATGAGATATGCAAAACATCAGTCATGCATTTTTATCAGCTGACATTTGCTGACATTTCGTTGCTTCCTATTTATTCAAGTGCTTATAATGCAGCAAATCGATACTGTAAATATTGAGAAAATTAAGCAGACGTGGGAGACCAGAATAGTTCTGTGCTGATGGTGAGTTGGTAGTAATCTAAACTTTTAAGGCATTAATGTGGAAATAAAAATGCCTACATTCAGGGTCGTTTAGAGTCTGCATTCATGTTTTCTAATCCAGAAAAGGAATTTATGTCCTACTTCGATTTATCTCATTTGGGTGTATTGCACCCACATTGTATTTAAAGAAAATATAACCAGATGATGAGAATAAATGCTTTTAAGACCTTTAGGAGAATCTCACTGAGAAGCGAGCTTGTTTTTGTGTTTGTGTGTGTGCTGTCGCTAGCAGATTTTATTAGCTGTACTTGGCTAGCTTAAGCTATGGTTAGGCTAATAGGCTACTAAAGCTGAGTGAAGCTGCAGCTCATTTAATCATGTTTCCAGCCGACGTCGTTTACAACTAGAGCCCTGCAAGCCCCTAAATATGTATTTCTTGGCTATATATAGTACATGATGTCATGCTAAAATAAAAATAAAAACTGAGGCTAATGCTGCATGTCCCAGGCAAAAAGTCAGCATCCTGAACAGTTGATGATAGGGAGCACCAGTGTAGAGCTAGTTGATTAAGTTAATTAATTAAATATTATAGTTTGTTTTTATTATTGTTGTCGTTTTCTTGTGTGTGTGGACCCTCGGAAGACTTGCGGACACTTTGTCGAAGCTGATGGGGAGCTTCTCATCTCTATAGCTCTTGATTGTTTGATTAGCTAGCAGATGTTGCTAGCAGATATTATTAGGTCCTATAGCTAACTGACGTAAGCTATTGGAAATACTAAAACTCAGTGAGGTGTTTAAAAACATCATCTTCAGCTCACTTTTTAATCGATACCTTACTTTAAAAAAAAACATTTAATAAGTAAGACAGTGCTCATATTTCAAATAGAATCTTTTACTTAGCGAGAGAAAATGATTCACTCAAAGCTCTGAGCATCTTGGCTCCTGTAACATAACCTGTAATCCTACAAAATAATGAAGTTAGCTACTAATGCAGATTAATAGGTTTGACAGTGTTTAATGCACATAGTTGAACCTAAATACTCTCAAACAGCTTATTTTTTGAGTTACTCAGGCTATGAATGATTCAGTTTTGCCCAAAATACCAGATGGCACCTCGTCTTTCCAAGGTTTGGGGTTATTTTTTATCCATCTCACTCTGTCTCTTGATTAAATTTTGGGCTTGAGTTTAGTTCACTCCCCATTTCTGAGTTTATGGCTTCATCACTTGACTGTGCATTGCCTGCATGCTTGGCTTGAGCGTGAACTTCCCCTGCTGGGATGTCTACCTGTTCCTGGAGGTCACTCCCTCTGTGAACAGGTGGACAGAACGTGATCAGCTTGCTCAGCATTTCCCCATATCCTATGGAGCAGGATGCTCTTTTTGCGCCAAATCGCCCTGGTAACCTGCCCACTAAACCATTGAGCCATATGTATGCATGAAAAATGCTTTTTGAGTTGTTGGTTGTTTTTTTTTAAGTGAATTTATTAGATTTTTATTAATTTGAAGTGAACATTAGAGATCCCATATTTTGTTATCAAGGAGGAAAGTCAAAGGCTCTTAGGGATGTGTTACAAGCCAGCACTCAAGGCAGTGTGCATCATATTTTAAGAGCACTTCCATATTTAGACCAACATCAGACCATTTTTTATTTTAAAAAAAGGGTTTAGAAAATCTTGAACATGTCTGACCTTCTTCGCTGGAATTCATTTGCATTTGGCTTATTGGATGAAAGCAATTTTGTGCGCCACATAAATTGGCATTTTCTTGTCTGAGGAAGATACTGCATGTGTAAATATTCAGCAGGGATAGACTGCAACATTCTCTGGGGCTGCAAATTAATGTGGTGAAATCTAAAATTGGGTTCTTAAGTGTGAGATGGAGTGAGTCGGTGTGGTCAAAAAGGATCAGAGGTACGTTGTTGTGGAGTTGAAAGATAAAATTAAGAAGTGAAGAAAATGTCTATCCATTCAACCACCGGACAACAAGATTTCAGAATTCCTCCTCTTCAGATGTACCTGGGGGGTCACCTATTAAAACCTCAGCACAAACATCGCAGGAGATTTTTTTTTGGTTTAATTTCGCATTATAAGAAAACGTAACACAGCCCTTGAGTGACGATACTTCTTTAATTGGCTTCTGGAAGTGGCTGCTGATGAGTCTGGCTCGGGCATACGTTGGACACCGGCTCAGGAGAATTTGTGGCACTGATTAGATCTCTGCAGGTTTTCTCTCATTTTCAGCCTTATTATTGGATTCTTTCACAAGACACAGGAAGGAGGAAGCCCGTGCTCTTGATAGAGTTTATTGTGCAGCGCCTCTACTTTGGCAGAAGAGATCTTTGCACAGTGGTTGGCAGCGAGGCAGACGAATTAGCAAATGTTAACATGATAACACGTTAAAACGAGATGGAGAACAGGGTAAACATTATACCGGATAAACATCATATGATATGAGCAAATGCACCCAAATAACCTGTCCTACAAGTCATGAATCTACTGCAGGTATAGCAGGATGTAGAGAAAAAAAAAACACTTGAGAAAATAGTGAGAGAAAAATGTGTGATTGCATTCAAAGGTATCTCTGATTGCTGATGAACCTCAAATGAAAAATGCTTTTATAATAGACCTGATAAAAAAAAACACATCAAGAACAAAATTGCAGGTGGTCTTTCATCTGACTTGTGAAAAATGTAGCTCTTCGATCTGTTCATTGGGCACTTTAGCCATGAATGCACTTCAAGATAAAATCCCACTGATGGACCCTGCACTGATCAGGCTTTGATTTAGTCTTTCATTTCATTTAATGCAATGTCTGTCAGTGTCAAACCTATGGAAAAAGCAAACGCACACAAGTTATTGTATGTCAATTTCAGCACCACAGACAGCTGCGCTCAGTCATCTTCTTCCGCGCTGCGTTTTGAAATTGACAGTCCAAAGCAATCACAAAAGTTTTGATGGGTATATATCTGCCTCTGCAAAGTTTTGATGTGACACATTCACCCACAGAATGCCTGCAGAAACAAACACACCTGAGGCAAAATCCATATTCCCTCTTGGAGTAAAATAATTACCGCTCTGACAGGCCTGTCCGGCCCTCATATACTACCACCCCTGCAGTTGCTTATCTGGTATGACATTTGAATTAGGTGGTGCCACGTGCACATTTTCAGAGTCGAGGCTGGCTTGTGTTTGCTGTCACACAGAGTCACTACAGGAGAGATGATGACCTGCTCACCATGCTCCCTAATAACGATAGCCCGGCACCTGCACCGAGAACGATGTGCAATATCAACCACATATCTGATCAGCAGGTCAGCTGGGATTTGTATCCTGGGCCTTGACTGATGAATGAATCATTTCCTCTCATCCCCTCCCCTCAAAACACGCTGTGTCCAAAGGCTTGGATTGTGGAGGACATCAAATACAGACACGGGTGTGAAGGGAGGAGACTATAGACACAGTGCTGTCATGAATATATGAAAAGCCTCTTCAGGGAGAAACATGTTGAGGGAAAGAAAAATGTATTTATGATGGATGTCTTCAAAGATGTTTTTCTTGTGACTGATGCAAGTCTACAGGCATTATCTCAAGAAAGATGACAATTTAACTTTGTAACACCATTCCCTCTTTCTCTTTCTCTCTCTGTTTCTCCTCTCTCACATTTCGCTTAATTGGTTTTAATTAGGGCCTTGAAGTAATTGCACCTCATTTCTGGCAAGCTGAGGGATTTTATTTTTGCACGTTATAGTGGCTTCCAGCAGCTCAAGCTGGTTTGTCGTATTTCTAATCAGCGGGACGTATTATTAGACAAACCCCCCTCCACTCCTCCACTCCATCCTGAGTCCCCATTGCTTCAACACATTGTCATTGTTCAGGATTTGTTATTTGTTATTATTGTGTGTGTAGGAATAAAAAAAAGAAGAATCTGCCATAGAATTTTATGTACTGCTAATATTATACTCATGCAACACATTATTACATTATAAATGATGCATTTTTGGAAATTAGCTATTAGATGTTAGATGAAAAGACTGACACCACTCACAGGTCTGTATGGTAAACAAGCCTGCTGGATGCAGCTGGAGCTAGCAGCTTGTTAGCTTAGCTTAATACAAGGACAAAAACAAAGCTAGCCTGACTCTTTCAAAATACTTAATTTTGTCAGGACTAAACATAAAAGATGTAGCATTTTGATTAGCTAACTTCTTGTGATCTAAATCCCAGCAAGAAAGCAAATAAAGTATGTTCCCAAATTGTTGAACAATTACTTTAAAGTGGAAACAGGCAACTTTTCAGCTTTTCCCCTCTAAGGTTTCCAAGTGGCATATTTGTCAAAGACAACCAGATCGCTAATGCTAACAGACTACAACACAACACTTTCTATTGAGTGAATGCCTGTCTGTTCACTCTTGTTTTAACTTTTTTATCACTCTACCTCTTCGCTGTCTTTGCCTCCTCCGTGAACCTGCTTCTATTTCTTTTGCAGGGTAGAGTTTCCACAGATCCTCCGGTTGCTCCATCGCTACCTGGGGGGGTTGCTAGCGGGGAAATTCTGTGTTGGTTGCACAATCACAGACGTGCTTCCTTTTATTTTTCCAGGAAAAATCGGGCCGCTGTCACACAAAATAGCATGCTGAATACAAGGTTTATAGGGAACCAATATACATGCGGATGATGTCATTTTTCTATGTCCGTTACACTGTGCAATCACTATTCATTTGATAATATAAGTTTAAGCAAAAAAAAGTTGTTTTTAAAGGAGAAGGATGCCAATATTTTGTATTTTTCTTCCTTTCTTACTCATTGTCAACAAATTCCAAAAACACCAATACCAATAAATAATTGATCCTTGTCTCTGTAGCCAATGTCTGATATATTTTCCCTTGTAGCATTAATGAAAAACTATCCAAATTCAGCCACACTGTTGAACCAGGTGGCATTTTGCTTCATTTCAATGAACATAGGCACTCCAGATCCAACATACACTTTCCTAATGCCATAAATAAATAAGTTAAGTAAAGAGAAGAACAGAATATCACCAGACTTATCCTTTAAAACAACTTTGATATGCCTGGTTTGAAATCACACGTATATTCCAGTCGGTGAATCTACAATTAGCATAGGATTACGTGTCTTAATCACAGGATTTCAAGTTCTGCCTGCCTCTATCTTGGGTGAATCCACATTCATATTCCCCTACCTCAACGATGATCAACTTCTGCTGCTGTTTTTCTCCCACAATAGCTTCCACGAGGCAACTAATCCCGGGTTTTCTCTGCTAAGACGTGCCGACATATTATCAAAGGTTAAGCTACCTCGCAGAGACAGAGGGAGCCTGCAGAATTCAAATTCAGTTCAAGTTGTGTGAACGAACTAATGAGAACTCGGGGATTATTAGAGTTATTGGCCATGGTCAGGTCAATTGGAAGGTAGTCAGGCATCAGAAGGAGTTGAGCCATGATGTCTGCCATGAGGTGGGGGGGGGGGGGGATGGCAGCAGAAGCCCCAGACTGTCTCGGTGACAAGCAGACATGCTCTGGGTCATGCACAGTGGTAATTCCCACAAAGGTCACACAAAATGACACCTAGCAGCATTAAGCCTGGCCCTGCTCTCTCTCTCTCTGCTCAGACCTATAATCTGTCTGCTTCGTCTTCCTAGCACTGCTTGTGTCATCTCTCACACCGTTTTCAGCCCGCTAACGCGCCCCCCCCACTGACAACCAGAGGGCAAAAAGGGCAATCTCTGTCACATTCCTCAGATGTAATGTTTCTGCATCGCATCCGACTTACAGGCAAAATCCTGTGGCGTGTGTACCGCCAGGGAAATCAATAAAAATGTATTTCACAGTGAATGTGTATAACTTTCTACTATTTTTTTTTATTACCTGAGGAGGAACGGTATGTCAAGGATTTATTAGGGTGTTAGCATTACAATGCTAAAGCAATTTGGTCAACTCCAGCAGTAGATTGGCTTGTCACATAAGATAGCATTAATGAGATGAACGGGAAAATGCCAGGGAGCACATGAAATTATGAATGATGGGAATTATATTAACATTTAAATGAGACAGTCATAGTCGAGTGGGAATACAAGTTTTCAGTGTTTATGGTGTGGAATGATCTATAGCGAGGGGATCCTAAATGAATTCTAGTGTCACTACATGCCCATGGTTGTTCTTTACACAGCAGCAGTTTACCTTTAAATAGCATCCTGATGAAACCAATGCGATAACTAATCTCCTTGAACTTGATTGATCCATTAACAACTGGCTTATCACTGGCGTAGTAAATAAATAAGACGAAAAAGGAGAGCAGCTGCAGAGAGACTCCACAAGTTTACATTTCTGTTTACTCCGTGTATCTGCCGCTTGTATGAGAAATGTTGTCATCGAGTGAGTATTTCTCTGATGTTGCAGCTCCTGATTCTTCCTGCTGCAGTTCCAGCAGGGCTATAAGCAATCACAGCAAAACATGTCCAGGGGGGACGGAGGAAGGAAAATGAAAGCGGCGAGTACAGGCAATGACCTTTACAGACTCCTAGCATGATAAATGTCAAAGGTTTTCGGTTTTTAATTTGTCAGAGTTTCCAGAGAAGCCTGACCTATGCCTACCTTCAGCCACAGCGTTCCCATCACAGCAGTCGCTGGAGCGGCACCTCAAAACCTATTACTACCCGCCTTTGCTGAGGCTGGTGCTGTCAAAGCTGCAAATTAGCCCATTTGCAACCTTTCATAATGCACTGTAGCAAGGAACAGCTTGTTTTTCTCAGGGAGGGCTGACGCTGAACAATGTAATGTACTGCAAATGTGACATATTGCAGACAAACCAGAGGACATACGTTCAAATTTGGCAGGAGTCACTTTTGTGCTGGTGTGCAATCCATTATGCTTTCTTGGCAGATTTTGACCTTCTGATACAGAAAAAAACGGCAGTATTGTGTGAATGCATTTGTGAAAGTTCACACATCTTTGAATTTCTTCTCACATACTTCATCAGTATGATTGTCTGTTTCAACTAAAAATGTGTTTTTCTCCAGGTGTCTTTATCTCGATCTTACTCCTGTGGCGAAAATATCAAAATTATGTCTATTTTGCAGGTTATTTTTCCTCCTGCTTGTTTTCTTTTCAAACTGTAAAACATTATTTTAGGGGGGGGGGGGCATTTTACTGCAGCAAAATAACAACGAATCCAGGGGCCAATAATAAGGACACACTGGCAGATAAACAAAGGGAAGACATTTTGGCGCCAGACCTAACAAGAATCCAGGAGACTCGATGTTCCAGTCAGTAGCTGTCATGCTTGTGCTGCACCCTGCCACTTAATATGACATCCTGGTGAAAATTAGTTTTTCCTTGATGGTGTGTGACTGGTGCAGTTGCATTGAACTATGGCAATGAGTTCTTCAGCCATAAAACCTCTGATAATGTTGAGGCAATAACATAATTGAACCTACATTTATGTTTTTGTTTTGGGGGGTTTTGGTGGGGGTTATACAGCTAACTAGTAGTACAGCCTGGTGTCAGCAAATGGCACATGAATAACACGCCAGTGTCTGAAGTCATTTTCGTGTGTTCAAATGCATTTTTTGCTTTTCGCGTGTCATTTAACGCCGTCCGCATTAGGCTTTTCTTGTGAATTTTTAGGCGTGAATGCAATAGAGAGAATGATGTGAGATGAAGACGTATAAAGAGCAAGAAAGTCCACACTTGGAGAAGGTTGTGGTGTTGGATGGGTCAAACAAGCAGAGGACCTTGACCCAGGAGACCGGAATTCGTGTCCCGTGTGAAACCAAAAGTTGATTAATTATTAATTATTAGTTAATTCTTGTCCGTAAGTTAAGTTACATCATATTTTGAACTTACGAACTTACGTAACATAACTAAACTGATTTTAACCCAAACCATGATGCTTTTTTCCTAAACCCAACCAAATCGTTTTGTTGCCTAAACCTAACCAAGTAGTTTTTATGCCTAAACTCAACCAAACTGCGACCGTAGGCCATGTGACTAAGACAACAAATGTCACACAATGAAAGTCACCTGTCGTTTCATTTCCTGCACGTCTAAAACTCATAAAATGCGGACGCCGAAAGACTTAAAATGTTTGAAATTACACGCAAAGAACGTCGAGAATTAAGTACAACGAAACGCAAGTATCATTTCACAAGGATTTGTTTGAGCAATGAGGGATCTCTGAAGATGCTGAACAATAATAATTTAATAAACAATTAAATGCTGAGAGATTTTTTTTTTTTTTTTTAGAAAAGAAGTTCATGTATGTAACATTTACGGCTGGATTATCTTATTTAAAAAATCAATTTAAAAATCTTTCAAAACAATAATGACATCATTGGCCAAAGATTCATATAGCATGATTCATGAGACCTTAACTTTTTCTTTTTTTTTTAAACCAAGAACAGACATCTGAGTCTCAGAGGCTGGATTAGATTTGTGAAGAAGAAGCAGGAGCGGGAAGTTCGTCACCCTCGAAGCGCTCTTTGTTCCTGTCTCGGAGTGCTTGATCAATGAACGGCTAGTAATCATTAAAAGACCTTCTGGTCGATTCCACATTAGGCTCCGTCTTCCTTATTAATGGACTTTTCTTTTTCTGCCTCCGCCCACGCAGTCTTTCAAGAAAGCAGGACCGTATTTTAAGATTCAAAGTGTCAGTGAAATGTTGGTCTTGCTTCACAATCTAAATGTGGGAGCTTCTCAAGGAAAACCAAAACACAGCACTCGGTGTCACATTACACATCTGATGATATATATCCGTATGTATACGAGTGTATTCACCCTTAGAGGTCACTTTTTTCTGTTAAAATGAGAGAGAGAAACCCTTCAAACATGTCCGCCTGACACAGCGCATCAGCTCGCAGAGAGGCTGCAGTACGCTGACCTTCATCCCGTAACCCAAACCTCTCTCCCCTCCTGAGACACAATGTGCTGCCAGCTTGGGCATTTTCCAAGGTCTGCTGTAGGGCTTTCGGTCCTGTGGGGGGGGGGTGATGAGGTGATGTGTCCTGTGCCCTCTGCTCTTAATGAGTGTATCTTGAAAGAACACGGAGGGGGTAGAGGTGTGGAAGAGAGCAAGGGGTGAAAGGGTCTCACACAATCCACCTAAATGTACCGGATGTGTGTGGCTAAAGAAAGGTTGCTGGTAGAAGGGATGTATATTAGAGGAGGGGTTGTATTTTGATTCTGGTGCTGTTGCACGGCTGTAAGTTTAAATGATAATTAGTGACAAAGATCAGTGCTGTGTAATTATCTGTAGCCATTTTTCTCGGTTTATTGATTTCAATTACTTGAGTTGGGTAGACTTGTCTCCTCCTCTGACACCTCTCAGCTCTCAAGTATCAACACTGCTATATTTAATCAATAACGTGAATGGATGCACTGCAATCAAGTAGACTGTGTTTATATAGTGCTTTCCCAGTCTGACCCATTCACACACACACACACACACACACATTCATACACTGGTGGCAGAAGGGAATCATGCAAGCTTCCACCTGCTCATCAGGAGCGATAACCATTCACACCAACACTCCCACACGGGTGTGCAATTTGCAGTTCTCGCCCAAGGACGACACTAGACTGCAGGCGAGCGAACCGCCGACCTTCTGATTAGTGATTAGCTCTGCCTCCAGAGCTGCAGCCGTGTGCTAAGGCAAGACGAGAACAAGTGTAAAGATTGCTCTCTCTCTCAATATTAAGAAAACTAAATTTGTGTTTTTTTGGGGAAATCGAAACGAAACAGATGGGGATATTGAGTTTTTGAGACAAAATTCCTAGGGGTTGTGATTGATCGTAAATTAACATGGAATCTCAAAGTCAATAGCAATCCTGTATAAATCGAGAGATATTTTAAATTATGAGGCCTTGTTTATAATTTATTGCTCTCTTATTGTTCCTTATATTTCTTACCGTGTGTAACTGTGGGGGTCAACCTTTAAATTCAGCTTCACGTCTTACGTCTTATTAATAAGGCTGGTTATTACGATCACACGAATCCACTTTTTCTAAATTCCCATGCAATAAAATGTAATGATGGGCTGTAGGGGGGAAAAAAACCATACAAAACTGGCAGTTCCATAAAGGCTATTTTGGCACTGCTGCTGTGCCATTGATCGCCTGGTTTACTGTGGCACTCCTCCAGACAAATGAGTCAATACATTATTCAGTGCATTGAGACTTCTGTAAATCCTGTGAGAACTAATGGCCCCAGGTTCCTACTTAACAAAATATCTTTATTATCATGAATGCAACGATAAATTTGCCCTTATTTGTGTTGATTTTCTTATATTGTGAAATGGCTTTACGGACGTGTTAAAAGGTCTTTTACTCTTTATATGTCAAAGATATCTACAATGTAAAGCCGGTGCATTTGTTGTGCATGAATTCATCACAAGCCCGTTGTGTAAATGTTACATAACACAATGCTGATTTAGAGGTAGGTATTATATGGTCACAACATAGGACATAGAAACGAGTGAATCATTAGTTGGCACGTTAATCAGTTGTTTGGTTTTGATGCTCGAAAAGCTGTTAAATCTCTGTCTTATCATTAAAGTCTCTAACAGGTTTGTCTTTTTGTCTTGATAATATTGTTGCTGAAGTTCGTCAGGGATGAGGCTGAAATAAAAATGCTTGACTGGAAGTATTTTAGCATTTGTTTGGAGTCTAGTCATGATGATGTCTGTCATTATGAATCCATGCCTTTTAGATAGGTACAAGTAAAACAATGATTTCTCACATCGACCCAACCCAAACGTAACATTTAATGCTTAATGCTTTCACACTCTGGCCTGGAAAAAGTCATTCACGCACTCATTTCCTCCAGACTCGACTCCCTCGAGTCTCCCTCTAGTTCAGAATGCAGCAGCGAGGCTTCTTACTGGTTTTAACAGACGACATCACATCACTCCAGTCCTGGCTCCCCTCCGTTGGCTCCCTGTTCGATTTAGAGTTGATTTTAAGATTTTGTTGATCGCTTTTAAAGCTTGTCAGGGTCTGGCTCGTTAAGTTACGTAACAGAAATGTTGACCCCCCCCCCCTCTATGAGCCGTCATGCAGCCTTAGATCCTCAGGTGGGGTCCTTCTACAAGTTCCAAAGTCGAGGCTTGAATCTAAAGGTGACTGGCCTTTTGCCATCAGGACCCCTCGGCTTTGGAACGACCTGCCTGAGGAGATGAGGCTCGCAGATTCAGTGCTTTAAATCACTTCTTAAAATCCAATTTTTACAGACTGACTTTTATGTGATGACGTCTTTTTATGTCTTATCTTTTTATTTCATTCATTCTTTTTATTCTTTTGTTATATTCCTTTTATTTTTTATTCTTTTTATTATTTAATTGCTCGTTTCCTTTCAATCTTATTGCTTTTATTCTTTCTATTCTATATTCGCTGCTGTCCTTTTATTGCTTGTATTAATACTTTATGTCTTGCTTTTTTTAATCTTTGATCTCCTTGTCTTTAACTTTATCTTCATTTTTCTTTAACCTTGTCTTGTTTGGCCTGACTGTTCGACTTCTGTTTGTCTTCCTGAGTATCCTGCTTTTGCTCTTGCTCTGTCAAAGCACTTTGTAAACTTTGTTTTTCAAGGCGCTATATAAATAAAGTTTATTATTATTATTATTATTAATATTATATAATATTAAGCTAGGCTGGTTCACAAACAGGCAATGCTGACAACTGCCCCTAGCCCCCAGACCTCCAGGGCCCTAAACATTCCAGGTTCACTGTGTGTATGTTGCTTTTTAAGTAATCT
Source organism: Hollardia meadi (assembly GCA_037974645.1). Lineage (NCBI taxonomy): Eukaryota > Metazoa > Chordata > Actinopteri > Tetraodontiformes > Triacanthodidae > Hollardia > Hollardia meadi. The sequence continues at coordinate 288,623 of JBBPCS010000359.1, forward strand.
TGTTAGTCGCAAACTTCTTTGAGATTTTTCACCACTAAAGTACAATAACCGACAAATAATAATATTGCAGCCCCTTAAAAATGCAGTTAGTATTATGCAGACATGGTGAATATATTCAAATGTGTTTCATCAAAGTGGCGCTGGTTGGTTTCTCAGACTATGGGTGCTAAATATAATAAAGCTGTCATCTACATGGTGTGTTGTGCGTTCTGTACTTGATGGGAAGTTGGAGGCAACAGGGGACATCATTTTTTTCCCCCTCCAAATAATCCAGCCATATGGATCACTAGAGTCTTTTGTTACACTCTCTACAAAGTTCCTTAAGTTTTTAAGACAGGCATGTCAGATCAAAAGCTCAAAGTATTCTGATCACTGTCAATCACCTGTACCCACTTTGACCTTCATTATAACACCAGTGCCATACACCAGATATTCAGTGTATCTAAACATGGCCCACGAACAAAACAGCAATCATTTGCTTCTAGCATTCATCTAAATTAAGGTCAGTGAGTTGTCTTTTTTCCCTGAGCTGTTATATAAATATGCTCGCAGTGTGGTTTATATAGATATAAATCATACCTGAGGAAGATCTGACAAATTAGGCTTTATAGCTGAAGTGGGTTAAAGTGATTGACAGGGTGCAGAATTTTGCTGTGTGTGAAGTTTTGCCTCATGTATAACAGTATAAGCCACTACATTGGCCATCACTTTATCTACATCCATTTATATATTGTTTTAAATGAAAAGTTGAGTAACATTGCGATATTAATTTCAGCCATTTTGCCCAGACCTATTTGGCAATCTACCCTTTCGCCACTGCAGCAGCCTTGTGTAAGTTGCCCCTTTGTTGTAGTACCATAAAGGACCAACAGGTGACACTCTCTCCTCCCCCATTTCCAAATGCTTAAAGGTACACTACCTGATTTAAAAAATAAAAAAAAATTTTTTATACAGCACCCATCAGCAACCCAAGCTCCTAAAAATGTCCTCCCAGCTCACAAATAATGTTTCCACCTGCCAGCACAAAGATCTACATTGAGCTGTTTGGACATTTTGGGATTTTAGAGCGAACCAGTGAGTGTGTGTTTTCATTTGTGAGGCGATTTGACCTCAGCAGACTTCGGGGAAGCAGAATCATCTCGGCCTCCAAACCGGTGTGATGCTGTGATACACTCGACTGGTATAAACTCTGATAAGGCTGTATGAGTGCTCCGCTCGTGTCTTTTGTAATTACTCTGACAGCAGCAGCATGATACACAGAGGATCCATCAGATCTATTATTCAGCTTTAAGTGGGTGGAGTGACACCACTTATCCTGAAAAAGCACAAGGAGGCTCAATTTTTCATAGTATGTCGGAGTAACGCTCCTTATCATCACATGCCAACAACTTCCCACTCCGGGCTATTTGTCAGCCTATATACATCCCATTAATAGTGTAGGACTGTGTGGTAGCCTACATTAAAGTGCTCTGTGTCTCGAAAGAGGCACAATGTTCTCCTCATGATTCTGCACTTCCTCCACCTGTGTGAGTAGCGGTGGTGGCAAGATGAAATATGTGTCGCTGTTATGTCAGCACATGCCCACGTTGTATAACTCTACAAGGTCTGTTGCTCTGAGGCACACAGATAACAATCTACGACTGTTTAATAGAGCAGTCGTAAAAATGCCTCCAGCCGCTTTGAATTTAGTTGCGTTAAAACATTCTGCTGCTTTAAGGGCTTTTTGTGAGAGCAACTTTCCGTAGGTGCACAAACATATTGAGCGATGCCTTGAAATTACTTGATGCACCAAACTACTTAAGCAAAATAAATGATAAACGGCATTCTGACTATATGAACTGGTTACTGGACAAAATCAGGGGGTTGCAGATGGCCGAGATTCCTGGCCCTAAACTGACACTCTGCAAGATCCTCATGAAGATCAACAGCAACACTGGTAACTACCGTCACTGCAGGGCAGAGCTACACTTTAGAGTCAAAGCTTAACAAACCCCCTGAAGGGAGAGTTGAGGAGCTGGACATGTTGCACACAAGCTAAGCACCTCAACATACTGTTAGTGCTGAGATACCGTGCTCTGCAGGCTTGCTCCATCTTGTCTGCATTCCAGAGCCGGCACAGGGAAGTGGCTTGTGGAAAATTCCACCTTTGTGGCATTCAGGGGGGGATGAAGGGAAAGATAAAGGGCGGGATCCTAGTTACAGCCACAGTGTGGATTTGACATGTAAATGTTATGATACTTTTTGATTAAAGGTCATTGTTGGGCCTGTTGGATGGGTGTTTGTTTGTTTGTTTTTAACCGATTTAAAATCAATGATTGATATTAACACTTCAGACATTTAAAATGAAAGGAAAACGGCTGAAAACACTGATTATACATCTGGTCTGATCGATCTGTCTGATATGGAAGCCCATTTCTGCCAATGTGAAGGGGGAAAAAAAATCCTATAAGCCATTATGAGAAACTTTCACGAAAATAATGACTTAGTATCTCAAAATAATGAGAAACTTGATTATGTTATTTTCAGATAAGTCAAAAAGAGTAAAAAAAAAAAAAAAAGAAAAAAAAGAACCTCCATAAATCTGCAAATTGTCACTCATTTACACTTCAGTTTTTGCAGATGGAGAGGCAGGCTAGCTGTTTGTTCTTCTCATACAACTCTTGGGAAAACAGCAAATACCAAAGTGTCTTCCTTTAACTGTTGGGTCCATTTCAAAGTCATTTCACAGGTACAGTTGGTGTCGGATTTTCTGCCCAAGAGCAAAGATATTTAGCCTGCTCTCTGTGTCTGCAGCACTAAAAACACATACGGTATTCAACTGAGAGCTAATAGCCTCCAGAAACATAAAATGCAACATATACAGTATACTTCAAAACATTAATAATTCAACATTATTCTTATACACGATGTAAATTTCCTGTATCTGAGCTGTTTTTGAGTCCTGTGCCGTGTGAAGAGACCTGACTTGATTTCACAATGTCAGACTGTTGCATGATACGATTCAGGATATTTGAGGATGTCACTGACGTTTTTGAGTGAAGTAGCAGGCCTGAGTTTCAGACACTTTATTCATATGAAAGAAATAAACCGAGCAGTGCCCGATACAGCTTCACCGTTGTTCCTGAAGTTTAATTCAACTTTCAAACGTCCATCTTGAGTCTTGATGTACCAGCTGCCTTTTAACTGCAATCATTTAAAGAGATTAAAATCTGGGTCCTGGGTTTATGCATTCAGACAGCAATTCGGCATGAATCAGCGTCCCCGAGGGACACTGGATTGGCTCATCAAAGGATAAATCTCTGCAAACTGACACGCCAATGAAGCCCATTCCTCCGTGATACACATTTATTTCTCTCTTGAAATGTATCTTTCTCTTTAAAAAAAAAAAAAGAGATCTTGATCTTAATGAGACTACCTGAATAAAGATCAAACAAAAACTCGCTCACCCCAGAGGAATACATTATAAGCCACATATTTAGAGAAGACATCACACATACTGATACGTGGTTCACGTCAGGGCAGGTTTCAGCCTTCACTTCAGCCAATTCTTACTGTGACTCCCATCTTCCTGGTGAAAGATTATCAATATTCAATTGTCTCTCAGAAGTTGAAATGACATTTCTATGCCTGTTTATGCATGATTTCTTTTTTTTTTCCCCAGCTCAACAACCCAACCTTTTCTTTTCCACTCCTTCCTCACTTTTTCTTTCCTTATTCTGTAGTGCGCTGCTGGATAGGCATCTTGAATGTCTTTCAAGTCTCGGCACAGCAGTGCATATCTTACCTGAGAGTGGAGTTGTGGCAAGCTGCTGCCCCTGGGGCCTCAGAGCCTTTAGACCCCACCCCCACCCTCCTTCCATGTGGTCCATGTCCTCACCAGTACACTGGAAAAGGGTGCAATCTGCATAGATGATGCAGACATTGTAATGGTAGAGTAGTAGTTTCACTGCTCATGCTTATTTGGACATGAAATTTAGCTCTTTTCTCCACCCTCGCGTTTCTTATTTTCTCTCTTTTGAGTCCCATTTCGACTTTGTCTTGTAACCTTATTGTAGATTACATTTAAAGGGATAGCTCGGCATTCGGGGGGGGAAAAGGCTTATTTACTTTATTGAGGAAAATATCAATGCCATTCTCATGTTTATACGACGAAATTGAAGCTACAGCCAGCACCCAGTTATCTTAGCTTAGCACAAAGTCTGGAAACAGGGGGAAACAGCTGGCTTAGCTCTGTCCAAACACGCTACCTGTAGAATCATAACATTTTCACACTTACAGATTTTGTACCAATTAAACAAATGACATATGACATTTTAATTACTGAGATTTAGAGAGTTGTTACCTTTGGAAGAAAGGTAGCTAGCTACATGAGAATGGTATCAATCGTCTCATCTAACTCTTGGAAAGAAGAAAGAAAACCATTAAACTCCAGAATCTTGCAGATTTATGTGGATTAAACCAGCGTCCCCAAAATGGGTGTTAATCAGCGAAATTCAAAAAGTATTGTTGTATTGATCGAGACAGAACAGGCCAAACTTTCACCTTAACTCTATGTGACACCTCCTCACCAACTTGACTACTGGGCTCCATGCTGACGTGCAGTGCAGCATTCCAGGCAAGCTGAGACACGACACACGCGTGTTTGTTTTCTGAGAGAATCTGTTAAACTGGGTGGATGTGCGGAAATGGGTCACGTACACACAACTTTGTAACTCAAGAGTGCAAAAAAGTAAAATAAAAATCAACTCGTGTCACCTCCCGTCAGGTATATTGAGGTAGAGTAGAGTTTAGAGCACATTGCTTTCACACGTTTGAAGTATTTTCTTTATTTGTGCCCAGAAGAAGCACCAAATGGGCACTTCACTGTATTGAAAGTTTCTGGCACTTCTACGATGTGCATGTTTCCCTTTACAATCAGACGTGCACTTTAAAAAAACATTGATTTACTTAAAAATACAGTTTTTATGGCATTATGGCATTCTTCAGCTTCACTCAAACACTCAATAAATCCTCTAAACAACACGCCCAAAGAAACATCCTTTGAAGGAAAGGCAAAGACAGTATCAACAAACATAAAAAGGGACTTATTAGGTCTGTCATTTCCATAAAATTTGGGGTTTTGAAAGTACCGCAGGAAGTGTTTTTCTTACATTTTCAACACAATAATAAGCCCCAAAGTTTCCACTTGCTTTAGTCAGTCAGAACTCTCCTCTTCAGAAAAAGCATCAGAGCGAAGAAGATTTTTAGGGGATTAAGAATAGCGTTCAGTGTATGGATTTAGTTGATCATTTAGACGTAAACAGGTTAATGATGTTTTCAAAATGCTTTCATGTATCGTCAGATTATTTAGAATTGATTTCAGGAGGTTGGCTGAATCATGCTTGCTGACACTGTTTGCAATATTGCCCCTGGATCAGTATGGGCAGCACGGATTTCTGCACACAGTAGTCGTCATGAGTCGTGTGTTTGTGCAATTTGAAAAGTTTTTCTGTGGGGGAGGAGAGGCTTTGGTTTAGCAAGGGCCAGATTAGGGTGTGGACTTGCTTCGAGGCAGAAAAAGGGGCGAGGTTTAATCCTGTTGCTGCATCGCCATTGGTGGACACGGGGGACAAAAATGCCTGTACCTGGTGCAGGTAAACAGACTGACATCAGGCACAGCAGGGGTTGCTCATCTGGCGGGATATAGTGCAATCCTCCACTGCTTCACCTAACCAACCGTTCTGGACCAGTTGACTTTTTTTCAGGTGTGTCTTTTGTGCAGGTTTGTGTTGTACACATTGTCTATTTACAGGCAAAAACAAACAGAAACGGTTTCTAGGTTTATTTCTTTGGTAAACATCAGGCGCTGGTGCTTTGCTGTGTTATTTTTCCTGATAGCTTGTGCATCTTACCTTGAGCAGGTGAGTTGTAGCTGGAGGTTGAACAGATGACAACAATGTACTTTTATCAGCTATTACAAGTTCTGCTGTAGCTGCAGGATTAAGACTTGGAGGGAAAACGTGAGAGCTGAAGGTGACTGCCGATTTGAGAGCGGGGCTGTAGTAGAGGGTTACATTTGTGTGGGTTTGGTCTCTACATGTTTAACAGCACCCTGCTTTCACTGAGCTCAAAAGACTGGAAAACAGTTAAAACAGGTCCTGTCTTGTGCAGGGAGAGGCCTGCCTGGCACACCCTTTACACACACATGCACACACACACACACACACACACACACACAGAAAGAGATGTGAACATGCACACAAAGGAAACCTGTTTTTCATGCGTTTGTTCCTTTTAACTAATCTTCCACTTCTTTCCCCAACAGAAAAGGAAAGAAGCGTCGAAGGGAACCAGATGTGTCAACTGCTCTCCACTCCCAGCGATTCCTCACCGGAGGCGCCAGCACACTCGCTGCTCTAATGAAACCATCCATGTATTCTATCCTTCATTCCACCGGAGTCTGTGTAAAGTGCCAATCAGATTTCAGTGGATTGAAGAGTAAGACACATGGAATTTGTCATCTGGAGAGAGCTTTCCAAAAAAAAAAAAAAAATAGAATCACATTATGGGCGGTTTGCAACTTTTACAATAAAAGCGATCAACCTTATTGTATGGCCTTTCCTTTGGTGTTGAATGCAACAGTTCTGCACAAGCACAGAAAGAGGACCTCTCCTCCTCCTTACCTGCATTGCGACAGCAGTTGAATAGTGCCTGACTGATTGCACTTTAGAGTTATTGCAGGATCACGGAGTGCTGGCAGCCCCACTTTATGTCTTTTGGACTGTCACTCACAGAGATTGTTATGTCCTTAACCTGTCTTTCTGCCCTTGATTCTCCAAGACATGACAATTACATAATGACTCCTCAATTCCCACTCTGCCACATCCACAGCAAACTCTTCAGGGCCCGTGCCAAGATGTATTGTGCCTGAAAGTCTCCTCTACTTATAGGTGCACCCACACAACTTAGGCACACATTGTCGGCATTGTATCGGGTGACACAGTATTGACTAATGAACATCTTTTTCATCCTCTAAAGAATATAGTTCTCCCCATCAGGTTCTCAACCAATTCTCTGTGGGACAATTAACCTGCCTCATTAGCACGGGACATTTCCCAGATTCTATTCAAAGCCTTAATTATAGCTAAATGGGCATCTGGAAGTCATTTGACAGCTACTGAGTCACCCGGCTATAATTCTCCCATCCAATTAAGATGGAGAGAATGTAACGGATAAACAAACACAGCAACATAGTGCCAGATCAGCAGGGATTCATACAGACCTGTATGGAGTAACAGGGTTGTTATGACAGTTTTCTTTCTTATTATAGACAATGAGGCAATATGTTCCCTCTGCCCACAGGTACGCCATCTCATCCAGAGCAACAGGTGCTAAACCCTCATCAGTTATATCACAACATATCCAAAAAGTCTCATAAAGAAGATGTTTTAGAAGCAAAAAACACATCAGTATTATGAAGCACTCAAACACTTCAGAGAAAAGAAGAGTCTCTCCTCCATTTTCTATCACAAACATTATTTACCTGATACATACAAAGACAGGACAACCCATATATGACCCGGGCTTTAGAAAAATTCAGTCCACATTATCCTGGCTTTCTCGGCTCCCCTCGGAGTAATCAGCCATCATAGCAGGCCTCACATAGTAGACAGTCTTGTGGTTTTCACCTGAATAGGCTTCTGCACAGCACACTTCAGCGTGCCATTCACCTTCTTGTTACATGCGATGATGACCACAGGGCTCAGCGCCGCATACAGAGAGGAGAAGAATATACGCAGGTCAGAGATCAGCGGGGATCTCATGGTCTTCCTCACAGTGAGAGTGTACACCCAGAGCCCATTGTCTACCCCATAGAGGACCACATACAAGGTCACAAGGGCTACCACGGCTTTGGCAGCTCGTTGTTCGGACCCACCACTTACCCCACCTCCGCTACTACTACTGCTGCTGCTGCTGCGGAGCCCCTTCACCTGCTGGCTGTGCTTGTAAAGGAAGACCAGGATGATCAGACTGGCTAGAGTCATGAGGGCCATTGGCACCACATCTCTGCCCACCTGGGCTACCCCGTTTGCCTGTTTGGACAACTTTGAAGGAAAGTGAACATAGCAGAATTGCACATTAATGCCGTGGTTTATTAGACTCGAGTCATTCTGGGAGCCGAAGGAGAAGAGTATGGCCGCTGAGCTCATGCAGGTGTTGAGAAGCCAGAGGAAGAGGAACACAAACCCCAAATAGTGGGCCACCAAGGTGCGGATGGAGGCCCAGCGTGACCCGGGAGGGGCAATGCACAGGCACTGGTAGGCACTCAGGATGAAGGTGAGCCAGATCGACAGGGAGCGGGATGTTCTGTAGACAAAGATCACAGCCTTGCAGCTTACGTCTCCAAAGACGTTGGCCAGGTGGAAGGAGGCCAGGGTCTCCAGCAGACAGCGAACACCCACCACCAGCAGGTTGGTGCAAGCCAGGTGCAGGATGATGGCATCAGCTGGGAGGAGATGGTTCTCCTGGTACAGCAAGAGGAGGAATGCCAGGATGACAGCAGCATTACCCGGGACTCCCACAACAGTGAGGGACAGGTAGAGCATCCCTCGGACAAATTCGTCTGATTGAATTCCTGCAGGAATAAGAAAGAGTGCAAGGCAACTTTACCACTCGTTAAGAAATGCCTAGCATTCAAAATTACACCAGAAGAATCACTACAGACATGTACAACCCTACCTGACATCAGTCAATGAGGTCTGAAGTGGACCTTGTCCTGATCCGTCTCTCCAGAAGTCGACAGGTTGTTTGTGTTCTTATACTTTCAAACAGCCAGCTGCTGTTGGATCTGATTTTCATGGTCCATTGACTTCTGTTCCCTCAGCCTCCAATTACTTGAGATCAATTCAGATGACTGCCTCTGTCCCGTCACTGGATTTCAGACTGACAGGATAACACAGAGAAAGTTGTGTTTGGATTAATTTAGCAGAGTACGAAGATCAGACCAGCGGACAGGGAAATGGTGTTAATGAGGAAATAATATCTATTAGCCTCATGTTTGTACTCAAAAAAGATTAAAACAGTTTATCAGTGCCCCTGTTTTACGAAGTGGAGACTATTGAATACCTTTTCTCATTACTGCTCCTATATTTAGATTTCCTTATAAGACCCGTCACATTACTTTTGTATTTTTAATTTATGCAATCAATTTTAAGAGCCACTACCTATTAAGGAGAACTTCCTTGTGTTGGTTAGTCAAATACCAACACCACAGTGTCCTCCAGTGGAGACAAAGTAAAAGCCAGAGGACGCTCCACTCAGTCGGTCTGCATGACAGATCACCCACACTTCTATCTGTAGAGTGTGACATAGAGTTCAATTTATGATTGCGTAATCCATCCAAAGCAATAAAAGTTCTTAAAATGGAATTAAACCTAAACTGGGAGGATGTTGTAGGTCAACTCAGTGAGGGTGGGCTGCATGATTTAACTGCTACATGTCCCACAGCAGGGGACAAGGTAATGAGACACATCCTCCACTGAAATTAAAACAAGAAAATACGACAATATGACCTTTAATGAGACGTTACATGTAAAATAACCTTATTATATTCATATTGGAGGTTTTCAGCTACTGATAGTGTTGAGTTGGGTTTATTAATACTTCTGGAACTAAGTACATTTACTCAATGTGCAACTTTGACGTACTTGACTTGAGTGGGAAACATTGTACTTTTTACTCCACTACAGTTATTTAACTGCTCGTCAAATAATTGTAGTAGTTACTAGTTACTGGCTACTGTACAGATTAGGATTTTACATACAAAACATTTGATAATTTTATAAAATATGATGCCTTGTTCTCGATACTAAGTAGTTAAAATGATCTTCACTTTAACCAACTGTTACATTACAATTATACTAACACATAAGTAATGATAATAGTGCATTTAATACCATTTTAAATACTACTGATGTTTGCCTAATTTTACTTAAATAACATGTTTAATACAGGATTTTACTTTAAATCAAGTATTTTTTGCATGTGATATTACAGCGTTTACTTCAGTATAGAGAATAAAACGTCTGTAATTTACATTTTCACTACTATTACACTTCTAAGTTAATTGTCCTGACCGGGAAATTTGTCCTGCAGCCAGGCAAAGCATACACACAGACTTGAAGATGCGTAAAACACAATTAAAAACAATAAAATATATGATTTGAATAGAGAAATCAGTGAGGAAACTGCAGACAGGTACCTAAAGTGATGGATGATCTGTAGATTTGATGTGACAGGCAAAAGTAATCAGACAGTGGAATGAAAATACATTTTCAAGGTCAGTTTGTCTTTTGGACTGAGTGTAAGCATTATACCGGTACTATATTGGAAAAGATAGAAAGTGTGCATACTGTCGATATAGAGTCAAGTAACATCTAAGGTCATGGGAGGTCAATTTTGCTCCCTGCCTCTTAAATCCAAATAAAAAGTCAAAGGCCCATCAATATGAGACAGGAGACTGCTAAGCCAAAAGCCTCTTAAACCACATTTTTGCTGTGGGACAGATTAAGTGGCACAGTGAGGGGTGCACTGAATATTCTATCTTCACCAACCAAAGCTGCTGGCCTCACCAGTATACTTAAAGGTACGAAAGGAAAAAAAAAAAGTGACATATCTCTGAACTAACTTGAGTTGTGTGCAAGCAACTCGCTATAAGACATTTGAGACGTGACCTGATTTAAGAGCACATAATGATGCAAGACAGGCAGACGGCGAATAAATTATGCATTTAACAGGATTGTTTTCATTCGGCCAGATATCTTAAACAGTCTGAAAATGTTCAAGTCACATTTCAGTTCAGCTCTTAGCAAAGTCTGGTGTTGCACAGTACATGCAAACTCATTGTATAGATTGTAAATGTAAAAATGGTGTGTCATTTATATTATTGCATATACAGAAAAATTGATTCCAAGACATTGTGCATAAAGTTTGTGATGTGACCTGTGTCAAATTATATATTATATATTGGTTAGTAATTGTTTTAACAATATTAGTTAAAATTTGGAAAGAATTTGTGTAATTGGGGGGGGGGGGGAACATAATCTACATCAGCCATAAACAGAAGAAAAATCAAATCTCATGTCAGGAACAAAAAACCTTGCAATGCAGCATACATGATGCAATCCCCTGAGAAGGACATGCTTGAACTTGCCATTTTAATTAGCTCTCTGAACGTGTAAGCATGTAAAAAAAAAAACAACAACACACACACACACACACACACACACAGGGAAATAACACATCTGATGGTGTTTTATTCCAAAGGCCACTCCCAGGAGGAAAAACAGCTTCTCAAACAACACTGTTTCAGCACAGTTTTGAGTTTTTGCAACTGAGAAAACAGTGCAGCGATAGGTTGGAGCGCTTTGAATGTAAAAACACATTTACAGTGTTTGTGGATCCTGCTTGAAAGTGAATAACAAACTTCTGTTGTAGCACATGTCAGCGCCGAGCGTTAAGAACATAAATGAATAATGGCCGATTGTCCCTGTGCCCCCAATTAGTACAAACATGCATTGTTATACAGCTAATTGTCTCGCTCCTCTGTGTCTTTTAACATGCTCCCAGGACATGAAGGAGGGAAAGAGGGCGAGGGGAAAGCACCAGCTGTGCATGTGAAATCCTCTTGATGGCTCATTCAAGGCATCGTCAGGCGGCTTCTGCATCAACAATAACTGCACACTGTTGTCTCCGCCGGGGTTGTTTAACTCTATTTTTTTTTTATGCTCCACGGGGGAAAAGCGTTATAATATTTCAGAAGACTGACTTTCAGGCTTTCTGTCTATATGAACTGACATGTAAGATGTGAGTACAGGAGAGCGCCAGTCAAGTTTAGAACTCACATAAGGTTTCACATATGTTATTCATATGACCTGAGGCGCCTCAGTTACTTTTTATGATGATGAACAATTTCCCAACATTAAAGCCTCAAACTAATCTGGAATACTGTGTTGGTGTACAGCCTGGAGCACCTTCATTCATATTTAAAAAAAAAAAAAAAGGAAAAAAAGAAAGGAGGGTGATTTTTCAGGCTCATGCAACATTTGTTTAAAGTTTGGTATCCTGTTTGTGCTTTCCGTATCTGATTCCAACCCAGAAAATCTACTTTTTTTGGAGATGACTGGGAAGTCATATTAAAGTCAAGTGGAGATCTTCCAAAATCTACCAAATTCCCTCTTTAAGTTATAATCTTTCTGTTGCAGCACAGCAAGGAAACACATCCCGGGTAACACAAAGAGGGAGTTTAACGCTATAAATACTGTAACTTTGAAAGACTCGGTTTGTCTAACTCAGACTGCCGAAGCCTCAGATTAACTTCAAATAAATTTTGGAATACATTTTTGTACAGAACTGGTCTGTGGCTTTTGTCCTTCATCTCTTCCATTGGAACCATGTCAGGAAGCTCTTCACAGCCAGTGCGAACATGTCAGCAAGAAAACGCTGTTTCAACCCTCATATCCTGACTATTATCTTTACTGGTACTGTGGTCCCTTTGCAGCTCTTTGCCCTCTGAGACCATCTGAGCCACATTTAGTTTGTGGATTAATTTGCTAAACTGTGGGCTGAACACTGTAATGTTGGCCATTGATCTCCAGGGGCATCGAAGACTATAAATTGTCATTACACAGGCTATTAAACGATTAATGCAACTTTTGAACTTCAGGTGAGCATCTTTTTCACTGAAAGACACCCAAGAGATGACATAATTACCTTCACGCTATTAGGTTTCTATCAAACTTTATGTAACCGAACTCGGAGGATGTTTCTCGTGTGCAGTGTTTTCATAACAGATTTCATTCTCTGTCTTGTTTGCAACTCATGACGGCACAGGTCTTGGTGTCATGGATCTGTGTGTGACCATCAAAGGGGTCTCCTTCCTCTTGCAAACAGGCATGGGCATCTTGGGGAACGCTGTGGTGCTGCTGGCATATGCCCACATCATTTATATCGAACCCAAGCTCCTTCCTGTGGACATGATCCTGTGCCACCTGGCCTTCGCCAACCTGATGCTGCTACTGACCCGCTGTGTCCCCCAGACTATGACTGTGTTCGGGCTGACAGACCTTCTGAATGATCCTGGCTGTAAGGTGGTGATCTACGCCTATCGCATCGGCCGGGCTTTGTCGGTCTGTATCACCTGCATGCTCAGTGTCTTTCAGGCAGTGACCATCGCCCCCGCTGGGCCACATTTGTCCAGGTTGAAGCCTGCACTTCCCTCCCTCGTCCTCCCCACCTTTGCTGGACTTTGGCTCCTCAACATGGCCATATGCATCGCAGCCCCTTTCTTCTCTATGGCTCCACGAAATGGCACCGTCCCTGCCTTTACCCTCAACCTGGGCTTCTGTCATGTGGACTTCAGGGACAACCTGTCCTATGTGATCAATGGGGTGGCTGTCTCTGGGAGGGATTTTGCCTTTGTTGCCCTGATGCTGCTCTCAAGTGGTTACATTCTGCTGCTTCTCCACCGCCACAGCCGCCAGGTGAGAGGGATCCGTCGCTCTCAGGGTGGTGGGGCAGAGACCAGGGCGGCCAAAACCGTTGTCACCTTGGTGGTTCTGTATGTGGTTTTCTTCGGGATTGATAACGTGATCTGGATCTACATGCTGACGGTGGCGAAGGTGTCACCAGTGGTGGCTGATATGAGGGTGTTCTTCTCCTCCTGCTACGCTTCTCTCAGCCCCTACTTTATCATTTCCTCCAACAAGAAGGTCAAGGCGAAGATTGTGTGTGCAGCTGAGCAAGACCAACCGTCAGCAGACAATCAGGAGTCGAGTGACAAATGACTCCTTCTCTATCTTGACAGGCTGTCGACCGACTTGCACGACAACAGAGTTGTACTCTCAGACCTTGTCATTTTAAACACTGGGGCACAGATAACTGTCATTTAACTAAGCAATGGTAGTACTAGACAGTAGTGTGTTGCAGCAGTGCCACAGGGTTTCCTCTTACAGGTATATTTTTTTTATCAAAATCTTGAATACACTGGTGTCTGCAGCATTTGGTTTGTGGTAACCCTAACCCATTTTGTATCAGGGCAAAAAAAACCCCACATCATTGTCATTAGAGCTGACACAATTAGCAAATCAGTAAATTAATCTGCATCAATTCTGAGAAGTGATTAGTCGTTCAAGTCATTTTGCCATGTATACCCTCTGTCCTGCTTTTCAGTTGTGACGATTTGCTATTTTTCTTGGTCTTTTGTTATTGTAAAACTGATTATCTTTGGGATTTGGCTTGTCGGTGGTCGTACAAAAGCAATTTGAACACAGCTGCATCGACCATGAAGGACACCAAGATCATGTACTCAATATTTTTTCAGGATATTTCAAGGTTTTATTGTCCTAAGAAGGCGTTTAATTTGTAGTTTGGTTGGTTCAGGTATGTTTTAGAGTCAAAATCCTTAAATTGGATTGTTTAAGGTCAGAAACATAAAATAATGAGATTTGGATTGTTTGGAATGAGAGTGACTGGGTTAAGTCCAGAGAAGTGAGACTGTACTGACTATGTGGCATCAGTCTGACACCTTTCCACAACAACTGCATGTGTGTATTTTGAGCTAATGTGTAATAAAATAAAATAAAATAAAATAATGGGTTTGGATTAATCAGGTAATTCTTCTATCCACCACATTTCTATTCCTGGCATTGTAGGAAAGGCTTTGAAATCATGCAATTGTGCACGGAGCTAGCCAGAAATATAAAAGTTAGATAAATATTGAAAATGTGGAAAAGCAAAATTTTTATGTGGCTAGTCAAAAATATTTTTTACAATGGTTGGGATTGCAGTATTTCCAATTTGAATTTGAAGATGCCACCGTGGGCTTTAGGAAACTTTACAGATCAAACGATTAATTGAGAAAGTAGAATCAATAGCCAAATTAGTAATTAAAATCACAGTTGAAGCCCAAATCATTATCATCATGTCTACTTTCTGTCTCTCTCTTTCTTCGCTCTGATTGGCTGAAATGTTAGGGTTAACTTTAGGAAAATTGATACATGGGTATTTTTTTTGCCCATGGTGTAGCCTCTCAGGCAACACTTTACCTCTGCTAGTATGCGACAAGTTTAATCAGTCAAATGTTTATGTTATTCGATTCAATGCAGACTCACAATAGTCATTGATTCTGCCTTGAAATTTCAAGGCAATGGCTGCGGGGTTTTTTCCCGGCAATCTTACTGACGGAAGGATTCTGAAAGGCAGACTGAGCGAGCGCAAACTCGGCCTGAGAGACAGAACATAGGGAAGAAAAACTCCAAGGCAAACACAACAAATCCCGGAAGAGAGAAGCGGAAGACGGAGCCAGATGTTAAACAAGAAGAGTGAAGTTAGCGAAGTACACAATTATTGAAATTGTAGTTGAAATAAACATCGGTGACGAGATATGGGTTTAAGAAGGAAACAACTTATTAATGTAACATAAATGTAACAAGTCATTAGTCGCGTCGAAAATGTCAGTTGACGTAAGTCGCGTAGCTAGCACTTAGCTAAAAGTTACCTATCTGACACCAAAACGCTGCAACGCCCCTGAAACCGAAGATAAAAGTATTTAACGACAAGATTGTGATGATTACTAAAGGTATTTTTCAGCCTGTGCCAAATCGATCCCTTCAGTTTTATTCGAGGTAAGTTGTGTTGGCCTCCGGCTAACGGGCAGCTATTGTCAGTTAGCGTTTTTCTTGGTTTACAACAATTTACTAACGTCAACACATTACTGCGCAATAGTTCGCGCACAGTTAACTGTATATTTAGTTTATTTTGTTAACCATTGTTGTGGCGCTTTTATATCAGGTTCAACGTGTCTGTGCCCCCTTTTTGTTTAGTAAACAAATCTGGATTTCTGCCCAGTTCTCTCCCTTTCCTGAGCTCTTTGTGAAATGACCTGACTTCACTGGTTCCTGCATCTGATGACAATGGCCAGAATAGCCTGGTATCAAGAGAAGGTAAGACAAACACTCAAAGTTAAAGAAGTAGGCTTATTTTAAAAGCGCATATTTAATTTATCCAACATATCAGGGTTTTTTTTTTTTAATGAAAAGATATATTGTGATACTGGCATGTATAGTAAACTGAATGTAGTTATCTGTGTGAAATTTAGAGAAATTGATGTAGAACTTATTTTCCAAAGGACATGTGGAACTGAGATTCACTTACAGAATTTTTTTAATGAAAAAAGATAAGGAAAAGAAAAGATACTGTTTTTGATGATGCATGTTTTTGTTTAAAATCTTATTTTTAATGCCAATTTTTATGTATGTATTAACAGGGACATTGCTCATTGATCACCAGTACATCTACCCTTTTCCCTTTTTTTCCCTGTTTTACCTTTCCTGGTTTGGAATGATTGTGTACAAACCAAATAAAGTTGGTCAACACAAATAATGTTTGACCTGGTTCAACTGATTACCATATGTTGAAACATGTAAGGGGTATTAATTAAGCCTGTCATCAGTGCAAAATTGTGATTCACTGTAATTTTTTTAAATTAATCTTATGAGCTCATCAGCATTTCATCTGATTTGCATGAATGGCCTTAAGATTTGGTGCATGGCTGTTTAATTCATATGTTGACATCATGTCTGAAAAGTAGTGGGGCAAAAGAAAGTCTTTTCTTCTGATGAGTTATTATACTACCAAGGCCTATCTATGTAAGTTATAATATCTTATTGTAGATATATTTTTGACAAAAAAATTAATTGGTTCATAATATTAGGTCTGCCACTAACAATTATTTACATTATTGATAATCTGACAATTATCTTCTTGATTAATCAAAAAATTATGACAAATGATTATCACAACTTCCCAGAGCCCAAAGTGGACTTTTGTCCAACCAACAGTCCAAAACCCAAAGACTCTTCATTTTCTGTCATAAATGTCAAAGAAAAGCTGCAAATCCTCACATTTAAGAAGCTGGAACCAGCAAATGTTTGACATTTTTGCTAAAAAAAAAAAAAAAAAAGAGAGAGAGAGAGAGAGACTGAAACGATCAACTATAAAAAATAGTAGCAATTAATTTTCTTTCGATTGACTTATCCCGGCATAGTTCATAGTTCACATTTGAATGCATTCATTTTACCAACACAGTTTATTTAAAGCCCTTTTACAGCCATGGACCTCAATGTATTTATCGAGACATACTCGTAAACAATAAATGATAAAACATATTATACAGAAATAATAATATTTTGACTAAAGGCCACAAATCCTTAGTAAATACCCCCCATATAGCCTAATATGAAGGAAAGTGATTCTAAAAGTTCTGTTGTCTTAACAGATCGGGGCCTATGATCAACAAGTCTGGGAGAAATCTCTGGAGCAGGCAGATCTAAATGTAAGAAACCTCCAAATCTCTGTAAAGAAATAAATGTCAGTATCTATGTTGTACATTACAACTTAATCGTGCCATTCATGTAGGGTTTGGACAGCAAACCAAAGAAGACGGGTTACATCAAGCCAGACCTCATCGATGTTGACTTAGTAAGAGGTGAGGGTCGATGAAGAGTAGTCCTCCACCTGTTGTCAGTTTGAGAACAGACACATCTACCACATTTTTACACACACGGTAACACACTAACAAATACTGCCTTTCTGCCTGTCAGCACATACCACACCAACATAAGTAATTTCTGCCTGTCTTCTGCTTGTTTCACTGTTTATATGTTGTTTTTGCAACTTCTGTTAAATAAGCGGAAAATAACAAACAGCAACAAAGCAAACAGTAGTTTGTTTAGTTAAGAGATATGGCCCTATCTGTCATGGTTTCAATGAAGCTGTGAAGGAGATTTTCTTGCTCCTCCCCTCAGGATCAACGTTCAGCAAAGCCAAACCAGAGAGTCCCTGGACAGCTCTGACTCGGAAAGGTCTGGTCAGAGTGCTGCTGTTCCCGTTCTTCTTCAAGTGGTGGATCCAGGTGACCTCCAAGTCCATCTCCTCATGTATCCTCATTCTGTACTTCATGCAAGGTTAGCTCACCATTTCTAACCTCAGTTCTGGTCATTCTGAGTCAGAAAACGTCCCCTAAATTTGACTATTAACTTAAGTATTTAAATAATGACAATAACCAGGGCACAAGTAACAGACTACAAATTGTGAACTTGCTTGTACTGTGTTGTCTTGACATTATTCATATTCACCATAAGCCTTCAGTTCTGCTCATTCTTGTCTTGAACTTGAACATATCAAGAGGTTTGGAAGAATAGGAATCCCTTCACGAGCCTCTTTTATAATATCATTAGCAATAATTCATGTGCTTTAATATCCACTGAGAAGAAGAATATATGGAGCTATAATTCATTTACAAACACGACACGCACATCGACTTCCAAAGATGAAAGAGAAACTGCACACTTCACACTTTATACAAACACAAAGACACCCATTAAAAGTCAATAAAGAAAATAACTACATGTTTTTTTTTATATGTACTAAATTCAGTATCTTCCGCTGTCACAATTTACATTCAACTATGTGCAACAATAAACATGTAACCGATCATACCTGCACAACACAGAAAGACCTCATTAGTAAGCATGACTTCTGCTATAATGGCTCCCCTCAGGGACTGTTTTATTTGCTGTTGCCAAATGTTTCGCTCCCTTCAGTGGCAGCAGTATTGCTGTACTTGGAGGTCCCTGGGGCGAGTGCCAGTGAGGTGTTTGGGCCCATGTGTCTGATGCTGCTGCTGGGTACCGTGCACTGCCAGATTGTGTCGACTGAGTCCAGCCGGTGGCCCTCGGGCAGTCCAGCTTCCAGCTGCACCACCAGCCCTGCGCGCAGAAGGAGGTGGTTTTCTCATTGTTAGGAGCTGCACACTCGTTTGCCTTTAGCAACACACTCTTACCTCTTGGCACAAACACTCAAGCACACATTAACACTCACATTATACATGCAAATAGACTTAAACACCTTTAACCAAGCTAAAAGTATTCTATGCGCTAAGCCTCTCTGATCTCACTCCTGTGGCTTGAGCTCATGTTGGAATGCCAGCTGTGTCTGAAATCTCTTGTCTTTGACTGTTATTTTTATTCTTTCTCCTTTAGGCCGAGGAAGGGCAGAGGGCTGAAAAAATCTGAAGAAAATGACAGCGGAAACATGGAGCAGCAGGGGTCCTGGCAGTTTGAAGATAGCCAGCCATTATACAGTAACGAAGAGATGGTACAGTCACTCACCTAGTCAGTATCGGTACTGTGGTATGAAGCAAAGAAAGAACTAAGTTATTTTAGCAATAAAAAGTCATTTTAAGAATTAAAAAAACAACGATCAATTAACACTGGTTGGCCTCGGGTAACGTATAACTGATCTGTGATCTTTCTTTTGTAGTTTGTTGTCTCTATCTGTAGAAACGCAGATTGATTCTAACCTGAAAATGCCAATTCAGCAGACAAATGGCACTAATATAGTAAAGATAAAGAGTAATACCCTCCTTGACTATAACTACTGTATTTTTGGATTAGGGCAATTCGATTTTTAGTACTTGATTATCATGGACAAAAAAAAAAAAAGTATAGTGATATCTATAGAATTTTTTTTTTTTTAAAAGCCATCAGTTATTCATCTTTATTGTATGTTTTGGCAAATGAATTACACTCAAAGTACGAGCGTAGGGCGGTGTGGAGAGTGTGTGTGTAACCATAACTGTACAAAAGTCTACAAAAAGAACAATTACACTCAATAAATAGTGAAAAGGCAACCAGATGAGCTGATAAACAAAAGATCCACATGACCTGACATCTGCACTGGATCACTCACGATATTATCATACGTTAGTATGTTATGTCATTAACATGATATCAGTATTTCAATTTTGAATATCACGGTTAGCGTCAATATCTGTTTATCGCAACACCCTTAATTTATACACTATATTTGTTTTCATTACTGGAAAATGTAAAATGTCAGTCGCCTTTTGGAAAAGACGTTTTAAATTATAATGCCGAACTTATAATTTTCATAAAAGATGCCATTAAAAATGATGAGTAATTTGAGAAATGTGTCAAACATGAGCAGGCTGAAATACAAATGTGATTTGGAAAGTTTGTTTTGTAATACACCATAGTAGCGCATAGTCTTTGTTATTCATCATTTAACATCATGCTTGTTTTGGAATACATTTTTAAGTTGTATCTGTGTCTCGATATTCTCTCAGAACATAAGAAAGTCAGGATTTGGGGCATCTGATGAGCTTTCCAGTGAGGAAGAGGAGGGGTCACCTACAGTGGAAGTAATTCGTCCAATACCTCATCAAGAGAGACACCCTGCTGCAACTTGGCCGACATCTGCACCAGTGTCTTCTGTTAGGAAGAGAAATCTAAAGTCTAACCCCAAACCCATATTAAGACCTCAGGTTAGTTTCTACAGTTGTTGCAGTGATTAAAGTTGAGGTACAGACAGTAATAAAGCTGGAGTTAGATCTCCTCTTTACATAAGTTGTTTGTTTCAAACGGCTCTTTATATACTGAAAACAGGAAGGGAGCGGGGCCTCCAGCAAGGCGAAGCCTCGAGAGGTGGAGCGCCTCAGGCCGGGCATCGTCAGCTCTCGCCCTGCCTCCGACACTGACGACACAATGTGGGAGGAGCTTCTCCAAGGGCCTGACTCCGCCTCCACGGGGAGCAGTGACAGTGAGGGGAACGGGAGGTACAACGCTGGCATGGTGCTCCCACAAACCACCACTCTGAGCAGCGATGATGAGAGCCTGCAGCAGGAAATCACCGGAGTAAGAGCGCCAAAATCTGAAATACTCTTCCACAGATCGAAAATTATCCAGGCCTAAAGAATGTCGACATGTTGGCACATTTTATTCATGGATGTCAAACGCAAGAGGATACAAGTTTATGGTGTTACGACTAATGTTATAAAATTATTAGAAATCCCAGTCAAAATCCCATGGTGCACTTCATGTAGACAGAGACATGTCCATAATATATACTTGCTTTCCCCTCCACCATTATAACTGTACAACTGTTGACAGGACACCTCAGACTGAAAACAAGGTCAATTATGACTCTGTTATTAGTTTTTCATCCATGGAGATTTTATATTTGTAAAACTTAAGCTGAGAAAAGCGATTTAAAAATCTCTGATGTCATCACAATGTAAAGTCTATGGGCGGAGAGAGAACTTGTGGGCGGGGCTAGCGGGAGAAACACTACTGTCCACATTCATAACCAGGAAGTAACCCTTGAAGCTAGATAACTTTTTTTTCCGTATTTGCCAGGTGAGCAATTCTTATTGGATTAAATAGGCGCCATCTTTGCATCTGGTATCTAGTTATATTTACACATCTATGCCATAACCATGTTCTGTAATCTGAATTTAGCTTAAGCCCATTGCAGAACACCGCATGTCTTTAATATTAAAAACTGCCAGTAAACTAACTGGGTGTTTGTTGTGTTTCATTTCAGAACCAGCTGACTTGGCTGCAGGCATGTCACCCATCAAAGGACCGTGTCAGTGCTATAATATGGGAGCAGGGCGAGTGTAAGAAAGCGGACATGTCCGTATTGGAGATCAGTGGGATCATCCTCACACGGGTACACATTATCCTCTTTATGTTGGTATTAATTCTGCAGGTAAAGACTGCGCAGAGTTACAAACCCGAAACAGCTTATCCAGCATAATATGAGTGTTTAAAGCCAAACGACTGGACTATGTGTCTCAAAGTGTCTTATTTACACTTATTATCTTCTAGGTTGACACATCTATGGCACTGCAATGCTGCTTTTAAATATGGTGTGTTGTAATTCTAAGTAGAGCCATCTTCCGCAATGAAATGGAGTGACAGATAAAAATCATAATTGACATTTTAAATGGTTACCAAGATGCCAAAATGTGATATTCTCACTCTGTTGAACATTTAGCTGTCAGACATACTTAATCCCTTGTAGACATTTGCAAAATCAGTGGTGTCTGAGTTGCTGTAGCTCGTATCAGCATCAAAATGTTGCATCATAACAAGATGTCTCCTGTCTCTTTTTCTCTCTCTTGTTTCTTGTGCTCAGGTGAAGTTGGTGGAGCAGGGTATGGGTTACCTTGTGCTTGGTGGGCTGATGACCGCCACCCTGGCGCTGCTTCCCTTTGGTTTCCGCTTGGCTCAGCATCTGGACGCGTTGAGCTCCCTGTCCCTGTCTGAGCTGCTGGAGATGGCGGTGGGGCCGCACGACGCCCAGGCCTACGCCTT
Source organism: Hollardia meadi (assembly GCA_037974645.1). NCBI lineage: Eukaryota > Metazoa > Chordata > Actinopteri > Tetraodontiformes > Triacanthodidae > Hollardia > Hollardia meadi. The sequence continues at coordinate 310,840 of JBBPCS010000359.1, forward strand.
TTTCTTCATCACAACAGTGCAGAAAGTCTGCCTCACGGGACTGTTCTTCTTCATGATGTGTGTGGCCGAGAGAACGTACAAACAGGTGACCGCTGATTTTGTATTTTTTTGAAGCAGCAGTTAGGTCTTTCCACATGTGTAGTAAAATACACAATAATTTGAGCTTTTACTTTCCTATCATTTTTTATTAAAATAGCTTCTATTTGAACCCATGAAACCTGATTGATGTAGTCTGCCTCAAAAATCACATTCCATCATCTCAATCAAAACTCGGGTCAAATCTAAATACACAGACGTACAGAGTGTTAAACCATTATTACACCGGTAGACGACTTTGCCTTCCTATTTATTTTTTCTGGTGTGTCTCGTTCAACATGTCAAACGCGCTGTAAAACGGAATAGTAGAAAGCAGCAGATCATATGCCTCATCAGACTGCATCCAGAAAACGTGACAGACAAACATTCTGAATTAAACATTTAATGAAAATGTTTTTCCGGAACTGATGATGGAGATAGTTACAAAGGGAGTCCCCTGTTTTCCTTTCTATCTCTCTTGAGAGTTTGACATACACAGTACTAAACAGGTACTGACATGAGGACCAGTGACAATGTTAAAGTGGTTACTTTATTATATCTTTTCCTTCAGTCTCTCTTTTAAACAATGTTCGAGCACTGCTTGAACGGAGACGGACGTAAAAGTATTAACACGCCATCATCAGGAACTTCAACACACGTCATTGCATCGCACTGGAACAGGGGCGAAAATTGGCACATCCATCCGGTTGTCACGTTTCCATCACAGCCGATTGGAGCTGGAGCCGATAAATACCCATGACTGCTGCAGAGTCATTTGACGTGGGAGTGAATGCCGATTAGACCCTTTCCCACTGAAGACAACAGCCAGATGTTTTTTTGTTTTTCATCCAGTGTTACAGGGGTATTAGATTCAGCTTAATTTACACCTTTTGGGATTATCAGTATCTCAGATAAGCATCCATAAATCTTCTTAGAAATCTTAGCAAAAAAAAAAAACATGCTCCTTATAACTTCAGCTCTTGCCATATGATCACCACATTTGGAAGTTTTCTTCCTTGTTTTAGTGCAGGCAGGAACTGCTAATAGCTAATTTGGCATGATATTTCATCATCTACATTAGCAAAATGTAAAGGAATACAGGCTTAAAAACAAATCAAGGTGTAGCTCACAGCAGATACTGGCAAAAAAAATTATTTACAGTATGACAAAGAACAAAAAAGTGTAGGGTTCAAAAAATATAAATCCTTGATTGTAGGTTTTTTATACAAGATGTACTTAATATAGACGGTAAACAATTTATCCACACTCATCAGTGTGTTTATTCACTGTTAGCTGGTCTTCCCTCTAGTGGCTGTTAAGAGGTAATATCTAAAGACAACACACTGAAACAGGATCACACATATGACTCCTTTTCAGGGCTGTTAAATTCTGTCAAGTGTTTGCATCTCTGACGGTGTATGTCCATGTTTTTCTCCCGACAGAGACTCTTATTTGCCAAGTACTTCAGCCATCTCACTTCAGCCCGCAAGGCCAAAAAGTCCGAGATCCCTCATTTCAGGCTGAAGAAAGTGCAGAACATAAAGATGTGGTTGTCACTGCGCTCCTTCCTGAGGGTTTGTATCGTGCTGCTTTAACACACTCCTGTTCTTTTATTACCATACACTGTCTCACCACTGGACGGTTGTCATGGACTTGTTTTGGTTTGCAGTGGTGCGTCATTGTTTTGTTTGTTCATTGCAGAGACGAGGGCCACAGCGCTCGGTTGACGTCATTGTCTCCACTATCTTCCTGCTAGCACTTTCCATTTCATTCATCATTTGTGCCCAGGTCAGTCATATCCGCTGGAACAGATCTGATATCTGCTTAGAGACGACAAATTTAATAACCTTGTTTAAATAGTGCGAGACTCGCATCGAGATGTGATGACAGCAAGGCAGCAAAAAAACATGCAACCAGCTAATCATAATACCTGAAGATAAGCCTTCAAGCTCAGATAAAAGATATTTGAGAAATCCTCCTTTTCACAAGTATTAAGAGTATAAATAAAGTTGCTTTTTCCCTTCCTCAGCTTCTGCACAGCCACAAGACGTTCCTAGAGTCTCTGACAAACTGGGAGCTGATGGTGTGGGCCTCGTCCCTCATCCTCTTTCTGTTACGGCTGGCGACGCTGGGCTCAGAGACCAACTGCAAGTACAGCAACTCCTCAGTGCTGCTCACTGAGCAGGTAAAACACATGGAGCTCACGTTATTTCTCAGTGGGGTCACCATGAGCTGATTCATAGCTCATTTAAATAAGTTGTCTTTATTTACACGATGTAAAACTGTTCTTGGTCGCAGATCAATTTGTATCTCAAAATGGAGAAGAAGCCCAATAAGAAAGAAGAACTCAATATAGTGAACAACGTTTTGAAATTGGCTACGAAACTGATGAAGGTAAGCAGAGTTTGTTTTGCGGCTTCCTGTTCTTTTACCATATCTGAATTATTTTGCTTTTGAATATGCTTTATTCCACCTGCAGAACCAAAACGCTCACTCGTGATTGTTTTCAGTGTCCAAACTTGTATTTGCAGTATTTAAATCCAGTCAAAGAATGATACAGGCAGAGTTTCTTCATTTGTCCCTACATTCTAAACCAAGTCTTTTAATAAAGAGAATTCAATGATACGGTGTCTTAAACCACTGTTTATACTTGGCTGCATACTACGGCTACACACAGCATGTAACAAGCACATTTACAGTAAGTTAACAGAAGTACCCTGACCCAGGTAGAAGTTATTTGATAACTGAATAGTTTTCTATAAAGAACAAAACCGTCTAGGTATGGTTACAGATATTGTCAAGCTCTAATAACACTGTGTTCCCCCTGCCCTCCCCCAGGAGCTGGATATTCCATTCAGACTGCTGGGTCTGACTGTGAACCCTCTGATCTACAACATCACCAGAGTGGTCATCCTGTCCGCTGTGTCTGCTGTGGTCAGCGACCTGTTGGGCTTCAATATCAGAGTGAGGGTCTTTTCTGCTAAATGGGAAAATTACAGCTCCTTGGTTTCTATGATAAAGGTTCAAGACAGAACTAAAGGGATGAAAAGGACATTTTAAATGTCTTCTGTGGGTCTAGAGGGAGATTTGTTTATTGTGTTTACCAGTCAGTTGCATCATGCAGAATGTAGGATGCAGTGATTTTAGTTCTTGACTCTGCACTAAAACTCATGTTATCTTGACTTTGGCTGCTTCACTTTGGACCTTTTTTGAAAATCTCACTCTTTTGAACACTCAAACTTTATGGAATTGCCAAAACAAAACAATGGAGTGGCAGATTGTGACGATTTCTATTCATAGTTGCTTTTCATACTCTTGTGTGTTGGGGTTGTTAGTAGCCAACAGTTATCAGGGTTTCCCATACGTTCATTTATTTGAGGTGGCATATATATATATATATATATGTCAATGCATATAAATATATGTAAATGCACTGATTGCGGTGCGACCTCTCCTGTTTATTGTAGCCGTACTTGTGCCGTTGTTTTAAGCTTGCAAGTACACCTGGTTGATGCAATGTCGTTCAGTACCACGTTGGTTTCAGTCGTTTTAACAACAAGCCTCCTCCACACGCGGCTCACCTGCTGCTTTGAAATAGTAGTAGTAGAATTAAGTAGAATTGAATTTTAACCTTTAGAAATAGGGTAATGGATGTAATGTTATTCTTTGAAATATTTTTAATGGACAAATATAACCAGACACCCCCCGCAGTCCCCGCCACAGCCACAGTACCACTGTCAAAGTGTGGGAAACACTGGTTATATTTTAGAATTATCTTCTCTAAAATTCAGCATATGAGTGAAGATGATGATCTTAAAAGGGGCTTTCAAGTTTTTAGCAGGCAGTGCCTTTAATTACATGCATCAAAGTGCCCTAAATAAAGGCAGGAAATACTTGAGAAATGTGCTTATTTGCTTTCTAGTCAGACCAAAAAATCTCCTGTATACCACTCTCATCTGTCTGTGCAAAAAGTATGTAGATGTAGCCAGGAGGCTGTTAGCCTAGCTTAGCAAAAAGAGTGAAAGCAGGGGAAAACTTCTAGCCTTACTGTCTCCAAAGTTTAACTTGTGGTTGATACTTTTCTGTTTGTGTATGGATTAACCAAAATAGATGCATCATAACAATCAGTGGTCTTTAGAGCTGTGGGTAGGTGTAATTTTGAACTTTGAAGAGTCTTTATGCTAAGCTAAGCTGTGCCAACTGCCTTCTTGCTCCAGCTCCTTATTTATTGCACAGACATAAGATTGGTATCCAAACTCTCAGCAAGGAAGTTGATAAGTGTACTTCCTGTTTCCTTTAATGATTGATGCACCACTGTTGGTGATGATGCCAACCTGTTTGAGATGTCTGTGAACTGATGAAAATAATTTTTCTCCTCTGCTTAATTTTCAGCTGTGGAAAATCAAGCCTTAATGTGAAAACGGCAAACCACTAACAGTCGGACACTGGAGACCAGAACCTTCCCTTGTCTGCTGCAGACAGCCTCTCATCTCTAAAAAAAAAAAAAAAGTGCAAACCTACTGACAGTTTGGTCATTGTCTGTGCCTTCCAACTAAAATGTGTGTCTCTTGAGTTTCATCAATCATTCCCAAGTCGGAGATGCTCTGACAATCGCTCACATACCATTACTGGAGCCTCAGCCGGTGTGGCGACACACAGTTTCCATCAGCCACGCCAATAACCCAGTGCCTAACCTCTGACCCCTGAATGTTCCTCAGTGTGTGGTTAAATATAGCGGTGAGTTGAGGTCTGAGGTCATTTCAAGCTTCTGTGGCATCCAGATATCCTCATGTGTCTTGTACAGATGTGTGGACGCAAAGTTGAAAATGTAAACGAGTTAACTGCAGAGAATAATTTAAAAAATCTGTTTAGTCAAAATGGGCGACCGGTTGTGTTAAATGAATTGTCATAGGACTCAAGTTTAAACCTTTTGTACTATTTAAGGAGGAAACGTTGTGATTGTAAGTGGGCTTTATTTATTTGGGGTTCTGTTTTAGCGCTTCAACTTGCAATGGTGCCTGTAAGTCACTGACCACTAGCTGCTTTTTGTATTGAATAAAAAAAATACTATGCAAAATGAGAATAGTCGTGCTTAAAGAAAATGTCTGATACAGGTGAATAAATGTTTTTCATCCATGGCTGTTGGCATCAGTTCTCCTTTTACGCACTGGGGCTGTACCTCATCCCCTGCAGAGCCCCCATGTGTTTGGTTCTCAGGGGCTTTTGAATTGGTGATACTGGGCTGTGTGCGTTTAACATAGATCTATTATCAACGTTACGGTAGTGAAGGGGATGACGTAGAGGCACACCTCCAGCTTGGAAGGACACCAGCCGGCCGAGGAGGCACCTCGGCACCAAGGACAGGCCGACCACACTGGCTCCTCCGGCCGCAGAGTCTCGGTCCGGCAGGTCGTGAGCTCCCTGTGCCGGAGGTCTGCAGCGGCGTCCGCAGAGGCGTTTCAGGCTGCCAGGACTCATTTTCCCAGCGAGCAGGTAAAAAAAAAAAAAAATGAATACGACGCTTGTAGATAAGCGCCCAGATTATGTTTGAAATGGATTATTTTTTAATGCCTGAACGAGTGTCGCATGAACTCAGTCACCCCGGTCAGAGAGGATATCACTGCATGCCTCGCCATGCGGTTTTGTAAATACAGTGTGTTCAGCCAAGCGGATTTAAAAAAAAAAAAAAAAAAAAAATTTTAACAGATGATGTGGCAGCGGCTTTCATCCTTATCCTCTGCTCCTCTGGTTGCATCCTTGGATGTTACCAGGGATACATAAAGCCTTATCTATGACATATTTTTATAGCTTAGTGCAAGATTCAGTTCTGTCAGACATAGCCGGTTGTGTGTCTTGACTGCGCTGTTTCAGACCAGCTTGGAAGATGCCCCGCTGAGACACACAGAGAGAGAAGAGCTGATTTCAACATGTCAAGCACTCAGATAGACAATGGCTCTGCAAACTCAGCAGAAGCTAAGAAAACAGACCTGAGAATGAACGAGAAGAAATGCTGTAAGTAAAGTTCCCCCCACAATTAGATTTGAGCAAGCTCCTTCTGCATGACTGCTTTAAGAGTCTACAGGTGCACTTGTGTCACAGCACCTTGTATTGTTCACTCTGGACTGGATCACAGGTTGTTTGAGGTGGAAGAAGTACTCAAAAGTAGCAGCACCACAGTGTGGAAATATTCTGCTACGAGTAAAAGTCGTGCATTTAAATTTAAAAGTTTTTAGTTTAATCTGTGATGTTTCCTTTTTGGTTATATTTTGTATTATTAAAGTAAGTAAAAAAAAAAGTCCAATATTTGCTTCTAGAGTAGAAGTATAAAGTAGCAGAAAATGGAAGTACTGTTTCCATCACTGTCTTTAGGCAAAAAAAAAAAAAAGTGTGTGATGCCTTCAGTGGTTTCTACTGTTCTGAAGCAAATTGCCTTTTCTCTCCCAGGGCGCTTCTAATTTCCTCCTGTCCTGCCTTTGATCGCCAGCCCACAGATGATATTTGTGTCCAAAGAGACAATTATTTTTGTCCAGTGCACCCATAACCTAGTTATTAAATAGCCTTAACCCTGCAAGGACGGTATTCACTGTTTTTTTCGTCAGTTGTATTAAAATACAGCGGAAGACACAGTAAATTCCCACCTATTTACATGTAAATTCCTTTTTTATTCTGTTATCTTGTGTCACGCAGGTGATTAACATCAGAGGGTCAGACATCACCTCCACGCAGCTGTGTAGGGTTTCTATTAATGCGCTTGACACATGTATGTCTGTCTCCTGTGTAGCATGGGCTTCCTACATGACTAATTCTCCAACGGTGATCGTGATGATCGGCCTGCCTGCAAGAGGGAAGACGTACATGTCGAAGAAACTCACGCGTTACCTCAACTGGATCGGAGTCCCAACCAAAGGTAGCACCATGACAGAGACAGAGAGACTGTCTTTCAATTTATTTATTTTTTTGATTGTCTTCATCTTTTCTTTTCCATATGGGTGACATATTTAACAGTATATTGTGGTATACTTACTGTAGTGCCCTATTTCGTAGCTCTAAGTCAATATTTTAAACCTGATTTTATCTAAATGACAAACAGGATATCACACATACAGTGACAATGGCTTTTCTCATGCTGACTTTAACCTGCAGATAGAAGAGGCAATCAGGGTGTTAAGATGTTGGTTACAGGTGAACTGTATATTTTTTGACCTTTAAATGCAATTTCCAATTATGGCATCAGAGTATCTCAGAATAGGAGACTAAATTTAGCACCGCTTCAGTTGTAATAGAAGTAATTGCTTACAAAAACTGGCCCCCCTAGTGACGTCTAATGAGTGTTAAGGTCTTTTGTTCATTTCGCAGTGTTTAACTTGGGCGTGTACCGCAGAGAGGCTGTCAGAGCTTATAAGTCCTATGATTTCTTCCGCCACGACAATGAGGAGGCGATGAAAATAAGGAAGTAAGTTGCTCATCACATGCTCTTGTTCAGACATTACATATTTAGATATTATATATATATATGCTTTATTAAGGGAAGGTGTAGCTTCTCTACTGTCTGAGTATAACATTTCCACCAGTCACCGTGGGTCTGTTTGATATTCTGGTGCATCTGCTGCTGCAACAGTGACTAAGCTGATTATTGGTCCAACAGTCAATACTCAGCTGGGGTCAGCACAGTGTTCATACCACCTTAATCTGGCACTGATGTATACTTAGTGTGCACACATAGACACGCCCGTTGACAAAGTATCGCCATTAAATTTCTTGTGGTGAGTCGTTTGTATTCGGATCGACTGTAAATCACCACCAAATTTCACCAAAGAGACTAATAAAGAATAGAACTGTCTCTCCCCTCGTGGTCCTATCCAGCAGTAATCATTGAAATGGGGTTTGCAGTGCATGGCTGTCATGAAAATGTGACAGGCCGTTGACAGTGTCCCAGTGCTGAATTGTGACCTAGATATTAAACAAGCTGCCGCTGTCACTCTGAAGCTGACACAAGCCCTCTAGGGTGTTGCATGGGTGTCCAACCTGGGTCAAACAGCAGCTGTAAATAATTCTGAGAGTTTGTCTTTTTGCTGTGGAAAGTATCTGCTGGGTGGGACTAAAGGAGTAGTTCAAAATTTAGTGAAACAAAATATCCTTTTTTGCTTTCTTTCTGGCCAGATAGGTGGGATTTACTGAACAAAACAACATCATCCCAAAAATAATGTTAATAATTAATAATTAATAATAATCATTTTGACATTTTGACATTTTGGGAAATACATTTAATCACTTTCTTGTGCAGACAGTTGATGAGAAGATTGATGCCACTCTCATGTCTGTCCTTTAAATATATGACCACAATATATGCAGCCTGTTAGCTTAGCTTAGCTTAGCTTAGCTTAGTTTAGCTTAGCTTAGGAATCAAAGTCCACCTATCAGCACCTCTAAAGCTCAGAATCAGCTTGTTTCCAGTCTTGATGCTAAGCTAACCATCTCCTTAGCTATCCTACAGATATGATAGCTCTAACACCTGACACTGTTTCTTTAACTCAATGGGACAATTTATTAATAATAATAATAATAATAATAAAGTTTATTTGTATAGCACTTATCAAAACGAGCATTACAAAGTGCTTTACAACAATCACAGAAATAAAAATACACAGAAATATAATAAAACAGCCATGTTTTAAAATAGAGAAATCATCAGAAAGAAAAAACAAAACAAAACGTTGTGCTGTTCTTTAAATTCCACACATCCGGCCTCCAGGTAGACTAAGACGGCCCCAAAATGTGACTTTTCTATCAAAAGAATCATGAAATAATGAAAACTGTAAGCTCTTTGGATCATCAAGCCTGTAACCAACTAACCTTAACCAAGACATTGTTTGCAGAAAAATATATTGCTGCTGAGCTTTTCTGCTTTGTGCAGCACAAATTAAATTCTATATACCTCAATTTTATTGGGGGCGACAGCAGAATTCTCAGAGGTGGATATCTCACAACCATAGGACATAAACTGTCCCCATGGTTAGACACCACTATGTGGAGATGGGAAAATGTTAATTTTGTGATTTGAGATGAACGACCTTCTAACCCGGATACCCCTTATGCAAAAATACTACAAATAAGTTGTTAATATTTGTGTAGATTACCGGTATATTTGACAGGCCAAAGGGTTAGAGTAATAAAAACAACAAAATATAAAAGTAGTGAAGTAGAGAATCAATGTCTACATGTTACCTACAACATAATACTGGTAATACTTTCTGATTTCTGGCATTTCCATGTCATTTATGAATCGTAAAGAACGTCGATTCAGTGTGAATTTCAGTGATTGTGGATTCTGGTGAATGCATACTGATTTTTGTTGCTTTCTCTCCCTCCCACAGGCAGTGTGCTCTGGTCGCTCTGCAGGATGTGAAGGCGTACCTGACGAAGGAGGGAGGTCAGATCGCGGTGAGTCCTCTCGCTGTCAGTCTGTCCATCTGTCACTCATTTCCAAAGCTTTAAAGCAGCCAGAGAACAACTTTATCCTGAACCGTCCTACAAACATTTTGCCATAGAACACTCACATTATAGACGAGAACTATTTTCTTTATTTCTCCTCCTCCTTTGTGTTTATCAGGTCTTTGATGCAACAAACACAACAAGAGAACGACGAGACCTAATTCTAGCTTTTGTCAAGGAGAATGCCTTCAAGGTAAAATTGGATAAATTCTGTAAAATGGTTATATTTTGCAATTATTTGATCTTTTTCTTCTTGGGCTTCAGTAGAATTTGGACTTTGACATTGAAACGTAGGCCATGTGCATGGAGCAGTTTCCCGGACTTGAAGCAAAACTACGTAACTTTTGCTGACTAAGTCGCCATTGTGGCTACAAGTAGTTAAAAGATAATACCACATTAAATTGGACCTTCACCTTCCAAGATTAGAGTCAGCTGCTCTTAATACATAAAGTGATGAAACAGAAGCACAAGTAGGAAAGCACTCGATCGATGTAGCTTAGAAATAGGCTACTCCTAAAGGTATCTTATGGAGTTTTTGACCACTACGTTTTGATTGTTTTTCCTCCTTGTGATTGCAGACACAATACATACACACATTAGTGCTGGCAGTTTGTTTGTTTTTTCCGGTAATGCAACAAGAAATACAGAGAAGAAGACGACCAGCTGGCAAACATGCACGTAAATTATGCAGGTTTCAAAATGCTTAAAAAAAATCAGCTTTGCAAATGTTTCATGTGGAAGGAAATGCACTCAAAATTAAGTGTAAAGTAAAGTTTTGTTCTGTGAACAAAAAAAAACCAACTCCCCAGGGTACCTTTAGTATCTGATGATGCTGTGTTGTTGATTTAATGGACAGTTTCAGGGAGGTTTTGCATATGTCGACCCTCTGAGCCACCGTATTTCCAACAGGTGTTCTTTGTGGAGTCCGTGTGCGACGACCCAGAGGTCATTGCTGCTAATATTCTGGTATGCACCCATGTCCTTAACGGGACTGAAGGCTTCACTGCCACTTCTTGTCTAGGTCAAACCCATCATCTATTAATATTCACGCTATCTAAAGTGTTATGTAAGGACAACTGTACTCGCTCACCTTGTTTGAATGTGCTGAATGCCTGTGACAGGAAGTGAAAGTGTCCAGTCCAGACTACCCCGAGAGACACAGAGAGAGAGTCATGGATGACTTTCTCAAACGAATCGAGTGCTACAAGGTTACGTACCAACCATTAGATCCTGATGATTACGACAAGTAAGAACTGACCTTACTACATTATTTCTGTAAAGCTTTCCTACCAAACATTTGGGTCTTGCATATAATTGTGTGGGATTACAGTTGCAGTTCAGGACAGAAACACTAGATGGTGGCAGCTAGCAACCGTTTGATTCATCTACATGACTCATTGGCACCTGCAGGGACCTATCATTTATCAAGGTGATGAACGTGGGCCGCCGTTTTCTGGTTAACCGGGTACAGGACTACATCCAGAGTAAGATTGTCTACTACCTCATGAACATCCACGTGCACTCGCACTCCATCTATTTGTGTCGGCACGGAGAGAGCAGCCACAACGTCGAAGGCCGCATCGGAGGAGACTCGGAGCTTTCTCCTCGAGGGAAACAGGTGTGATTGCCAAGGCTCTGTTTCATAACCCTTATTTTATTAAGTGTAAAGCCAGTGTCTTCTGAAAACCCAGTTATAAGCCTCTCTCAAGGGAGAGAGCTCGGTGGGATAAGGTGTATTTAACTGCAATATTAAGAATGCATGAGCCATGACCTTTATCACATTCCCATTTTCTTGTCTCACTGAACACGGATCTAATGAAGCAGAAATACCATAAAAAATTCTCTCCGTCTCTCTCACATCCCAGTTCGCCCACACCCTGCAAGATTTCATCGAGGAGCACGAACTGTCAGATTTGAAGGTGTGGACGAGCCAGCTGAGAAGGACCATCCAGACAGCGGAGGAGCTGGGAGTCCCTTATGAACAGTGGAAGATACTCAACGAGATTGATGCTGTCAGTACCCCTGTCATCTGATCTCCCGCATTTTACAATTCTAAGAATTATGACAGGTTCACGGAGCTCCGGTTCAGATGGTCAGGCAGCTGGGAGAAAAGAATAGAAAGAGAAACAAAAGGCCTGAAGAAAACCAAAGATTCAAAAGTTACGACTCACAGAAATCATTTCACCTTTCAACTGCATTAAGACAAACACTCTGCTATCCTTGTCCAGGGCGTGTGTGAGGAGATGACTTACGAGATGATCCAGAAGACATTCCCAGAGGAGTTTGCTTTGAGGGACCAGGACAAGTACCACTATCGCTATCCGGGAGGAGAGGTGACCTCACACGCCGCACTGAATTCATCCTAATAGGTCTTTTTCATGGAAGATACGTTGACTATAGGAAAAGCAAACAGACTGTAAATAATCCCGCTGGTCTCAGGGTCCTGATATTGTGCTGATATTGAGCTATTGATGATGTTATTACTAACATTTGTAATTTCCTGCTATGACGGTCAAAAAGTCTGTGAAAGCCAGTGGTTTAGTCACAGTTCTCACCAGTTTCTGTTAGAACTTTTATAGATTACCTTGAACCTTTCAACATGGCCTTCTGCAGTGAAGTTAAAGGAAGAGTTCACCCAAAAATGAAAATCCAGTTGTACTCACCCATACTGATGGAAAGTCTGATGAAGTTTCTTAGTGCACAAAACATATCTGGAGCTTCACAGCAGCGTTGCAGCATTGTCCTGCAACTGTTCCTTTGAAATAGTCTCTTCTCTTTCCTTCAGTCCTACCAAGACCTCGTTCAACGCTTGGAGCCGGTTATCATGGAGTTAGAGAGGCAGGGCAACGTGCTGGTCATCTGCCACCAGGCTGTGATGCGCTGTCTGCTAGCTTACTTCCTGGACAAGGGTGCAGGTCAGATAAACACAACAAGTGCACACCCAGACTAGATCACACCAGTAGCACATGGTAAGATGTTTTATACTCTTCTTCTTCGTCCCATAGAAGATCTACCGTACATGAAATGTCCCCTCCACACAGTCCTCAAGCTAACCCCTGTTGCGTATGGTAGGTCTTTACTTAAGACAAAGCTCTCTCAACCATAAGAATTTGGTCTCATGGTTTATTGCTTTTATTCTTTTTTTTTTGTTCTAGGTTGTAAAGTGGAAATGTTTTATCTTAACGTGGAGGCTGTAAACACACACCGAGACCGGCCTCTTGTAAGTCGCCCTGAACTGAGCTGAAACCTCACGTTGTTGCATATAAATATGCATTCAGCATTGTCGCATTAAAGCCTCAAATGTGATCGCATAAGCAACATACGTTTATTGTTTACTCAGACAGTAATAATGCTAAACATATCTGCAAATCTCAACATTTAGGCTCTTTGTCTTGTTTGTTGTGTCTGCTCCCTGTGTGTGAGGCTGTGCTTCCTTCACCTCCCTCTCTTACATCCCTGTTTTGTTATGTCCCTCTTATCTTTAATCCTTAATTTATCCGTCTGGCTTGAGCTGCGAGCTAATTAATGTTATTCATTTGGTATCATTTTACCTTGATGGAGGCAAAGGCCGATCATGCTGCTTTGCTTGGCTGGTCTAATTATTACCGCACCTCTGGTTGCCTCTGACACTATGATTATGTGAATGAAAGACTGCTCTATTTGTCCCATTTTGAAATCTTTTACAAGGTTTATTGAAGCAGTCTCCTGTGCCACCGCGGATGTACTGATAACATTCATTAATATTCTGTGTTGCTTGGTGGAATGACAGTTGAAACAGCCTCCGTCACTAAAAAGGCCTTCAGTGGTCTCACCTGCTGCCGTTGGATCCATGTGGAGGGGACGGCTAGTCTGCTTGGCAGCGTCTGGTCAGGTGTCCCACGTGTGTTGTGTTGTTCCCTGATCTTTTTTTGCCTTAACACGTGCAGTATTTCATCTCCTACCAGGGTAAAATCCCGAAGGACTCCTCTCTCATACATCGGCGGAATAGTTACACTCCCCTGTCCAGTCACGACCAGGTCAAGCGTCCCAGGCTCTACAGCGCGGGCAACCAGCCCTGGCTACCGCTCGCCCCCACCCCATCAGCTCTGATGCCAGAGGGACGGCAAAGCCAAGTTAGTGCCAGAGTTACAGCCCATTCCCCAACCCCCCTCCAAAATCAGTCACTGTCAACTGTAATCAGTCACCTCCCACCACAGTTGTAACCCTGTGTTTGGCATTCCCGCGCCTCAGTTTTGGATCCTCTCGATGGTTTAGTGTGTGTGTGTTGAAGATGACATACATGGAATCCATCTCCCTATGTATCTGTCTATCTCAGGGCATGTTTTGGATCTTGAATGGGTTGCTCTCTCCTTTTAACGTTGTGCTTCCCAAGGTCAGATGTTTGTCTTGCATGACCTCTGCTTCACCAGCTCCAGCTTGAATATGCAGAACAGCATGCCTACTTTTTGCTGAGGAAAGCGCCTCATGAGTTAGCCTTTATGGGATACAAAAAGACACACAAACATCACAGACTTTACTATAATTTTATTACAAGTGCGAATGAACACATTATTAGCGATATATAACCTTAATAAATAACAGTGATTATCCCATTTTTAAAAACTTTTCTCAATAAGAAAATTTGAGAGCAATTTGAGAAACTTAGAAACTTGGGGGAAAAATGATGACATTTAAAAATGCATATTCATATTTGTACATGTTGTGTATTTGTTGGCATTGCTTTGTGGGGACAGTGCTACAGCCCTTCTCCACATTTCTATCTCTCTCTCTTTCTCCACTTTGTTCCACTCTGTCCAACAGCCTCGGATAGGAAGCGGCTGTCTGTGAGTACTTTGGAGATTCAGCACATGTAACCAGCCCTTCATTTTCTTTCCCATAATTCAACTCATGTCATTGTAACCCATGCCAACATGTTGTCACAGTGATGTATTTTTTTTTTTTAATGGTTTTCAGTCTTTGTGTTTCTATAACCTTTCTCTCACTTTTGCACTTTAGTTTGAGCAAAAGCTTCCGTTGGCTGTGTTATATCTCGGCGGCTTTATCAAGAACACTATCAGAAACAAAAAATTTTTTAAATGGCTGCAACAGTGAAATCAACGTCAGTTAAACTCCTTGATGACAGTATTTGTTTAGACACCTGTATTCAAATTGGGAAAGTTGTATATATACTGTCCACAGATTAAATTTAAGAAACCAAAGGATATTTGAGTATTGACTTGCTTGTTATTGCACAAAATTAAGTGTACTGGATTGTGATTTGGAGCCAGTCATACATGGAGTCGGAATGTCATTAATCACTTCTTCAAAATGTGCTAAAGAAGAGATTCCCCTAATGTGGCTATTTTACCGCACGACGATGACCTAAATTTTTGAATAGGAACTTAAGACTCATGGGCCCCCTTGGAAGCTATTACTTTCCCTTGATTAGGATTTGCTGCTGCGAGGCATTCATTTGTGAAAATCAGTGACATTTCCTTTTTCTTGAAGGAGTCCCTGTGCGAAGGAATTGACTTTGACAGCCCCGAAGAAACTAGTGGCTGTGTCCGCTTCTGAGTGAAGTCGAAAGCGTCTGTCTTCATGGCACAAACCCTGTCCGTGGAAATGATGGCCAGATTTATTTTATGTAGGAGGAAGTCAAATAACAGTTACAGGTTACATTTTCATTTTTTCGGTCCTTACTTTGTCAACCTCTGTGGATGCTGAGGCTTTGAACTGGAAGCCTTATCAGTAGTATCGTAAACACTTCTGCATGTGCGCCAAAATCAATCTATCAACCAAAAGAACATATTGTATTGCAGAGCTGGCAACTAATCTCTATGTTAATACTACAATGCCTTACTGATATTAATAGAATTAGCACCTCTGTATGCTCCACTGAATGCAACAAGAACAAGTTATGTATCATTATGATGAAAACCAATTTTCCCTAAGTAGAACGTCTTATAAAATATATCCTGTAGAAATATTTTTTATAATACACTCATCTAACCTACAACCAATCTGCAGTCATGATTCTTATCAAATAAGCCATCATCTGTTATGTCTTATGTTATTTGATTTGGTTGAGATTTGAGACAACATACATGTTCTCAAGGAAGAAATTAAAATACTATATTGAGTTTCTTCCTTTAGTTTTGAAAGTATTGTATCTTTTTTTTTAATGTGTTAGATAATACACCACATTGCTGGACATACTGTATATCAGCAGTAGATGAAGAACCCTTCTTTTCTTTCACAAGCTGCCATTCTACTGTATTAAGCTGGTGTTATCCTTCACAATTAAAACTAAATCCTATGTTCATCTTTTAATCCATTGTTCTGCTTGCCTGTGTATATTAGGAAGGGATATTGTGCAACCAAAACATAACATGTTGATGGTATGGAAGCTACAGTATTTCTTGACCCTTGTATATTTATGCTATCATAGTGGCCAAACATACCACCTGCTCCATGCAAATGTATCTTAATTGCTTGAAATCTTCTTCTTCCTTTTTTTTTTTTCAAAATCCTTTGATCTTATTCAATAGATGGTGGGACGAGATTCATTTATGACTATGTAATGTTTGATTGTTATTTCCCTGCTCAAAACTTGTGCCTTTTTATCAGACAATAAAAGTGAATTTTGAAGTGACATGATTTTTTTTTCCCCCCATTGAATTGTAGGAGATACTCATTGATCGCTGCCACAGTATATTCCCTAATGGACTAATTCACATTGGTTACAAGTTACTTTAGTATGTGTGACCTCCATTTAATTGTTACTTGTTTAATAAAAGATTATCTCAAAAAGGTAGGCTCTGGAAGGCATGTCCTCCTTTATGCTTCACTATAACTGGAGTGAAAACATTAACACAAAATCATTCAGTCAACTGTAAGGAGACAAAACGAGGAAGAACTAGAATTCTGATCGTTAAAAGGCCGCTAAAAACATAAAAATTAAATAACGATATTAAATATGTTTTTTTAAAACTGCAGCCCTTATCTAAAAGCCTAAAACGAACTTGAAACCGTATTTTGAGGCTCTGTTCTAAGACAGGATATTTAGCTATTATATTATATTATATTAGTTACAAATGTAAATGGTAATTTGAGTACCATTAAGAGGTGAGGTTTTCATAAATCTGAAGGTCCGTTTTCACTATTAGGGAATTTACGGTATACGCAGTGGCTTGTGCAAGTAGGTGTATCTGCGGACACACACGGTAGCTACAGGACACGCCTACAACATGACACAGTTACATAAAAAAATAGACTTCATGGGGGAGTGCCGTGTAGTAAAGTAGGCGTGTCGTGTAGTCTGCGAGACTGCAACTGGACCGTCCTCGGTTTTTCTGTGAGCAGCGAGCGTCATCACGTCATATAGACGTAGGGAGACGTTACACACACCAGTTTCTCACTGGATGTTTATTGTTTGAGGCAGGGCCGCATTCAACAGCAGGTAAAAACAAACAAACAAACAAAAATAACTCGTTGTCATGCCGTTTAATATACCCGGCCGTGTATAGATGTGGCAATTGACAAGTAACATAATTTACCAAAAGTTTAACCGGATGCGAAACGCTTGGAAAACCGGTCCAGTTAACGCCAAGTCAGTGGGCAGGTTAGCATGCTAAAGTTAGCTCGTGATAACGTTGCTCATGATAACGAGCTAGCTACCGTTAACCGTTTGTGTGAGTCCGGGCAAGTAGTTACGTTTCTTTCATACACCGCCAGGATAAATGTCAGTTGAATATTTGTCGAGTTATACAAGTGGCGCTACATAATTCTTAATTTTCTTGCTTGGCGGGGAGTTTCTAGCTTAGCCCACTGTTTGATTTGCTGTTGAGTTTTACTCTTCAACGTTAACTGACAGAACAAAGAAAATAAAACAAAGCAATGTCGCTGTCATGTGTTTTGCTCTACAGCTGTTGTTCATCAGCAGTTTAATTGTTGTGTCTTTGTCCATTTAAAAAGCAGTATTATAACGGCCAACATAATGTAGGGTAACGTGACATCTTGGTTCTTGTTGTGTGGCATGGGCTAACAAATACAATTAGGCAGTGAATGCTAATATTAAGCAGCCAAGTTCCGAGCTAACCTAGCTAATGTTAAATAACCACCATATAATGATGTGAATGAGAAGTTTGTTTGTTTTTTACAGCAATGCACAGACCATCTTAATGTTGTGCTCCTTTGAATCAGCCATTATAATAACTTCTGTGCAGCCCATATCTGTTTTGATATGTATATATTTCAATGTAATTCCTTGACAGGTGTTTCTATTTATTTTTAAATATACTATCAATAAAAATGTCCAATCTAATGTGCTGTTTTTCAAGACTGAGTCACCAAAATAAACAACAATAAACAGTAAATAGCTTCAAGCTTTTACCAAATAAGAAATTACCCCATTCTCAAAATGTATTTTAAACTCTTTAATGAGGAACTGAGTTTGGTACATATTTACTGTTCAGCATTAGATTGACTGCAGCAGAAACAAGTTTTTAAGAAGTAATGAAAAAGTTTATTTAATATTCTTTAGTAACCATGATTTCCAGAAAGTGTCCTCTTGATAGCTATTACAAGGATAAGCAACGTTCCTATCAAATACTTGTAGTGTTTCTAATATGTTGTCACATTTTGTTGCAGGCAGGATGTTGCGGCTTCGGTGTAAGACCAAAAACGGGAGCCACATAATGCAGGGCTTGACTCACCAGTCCTGTGTGCAAGAACTGAAGGGTAAGGTGGAGGAGCTGACTGGAATCCCCTGTGATGTGCAGAAAATTATGGTTGGTTATCCACCCTCCAGCCTTGATCTTCGAAATGGAGATGCTCACCTCAAGGACTATCCCATCAAATCAGGTATGTTGTCAAACATCCAAAATATGTAGATGAAATGAACCAAATTCACACCATTTGTTTAGATGAGCATTTTATTATTTGAATTGCATGATCCAGCATTTTTTTTCCCAAGACATAACATTAATTATAATGGCTGGGTCAATATATAAGTACATTTTGGAAGAATAATCATAATAAAAACTATTGACAGTGTTCTGTGGATTATCTAATGAAAAGTTGTTTTGGATTTTTTAAGTTAATTCTTTAATGCTATGTGGGAACCAGATAAAATTCAGTTCAACCCATATTAAAGTAGCTGCAGAAATCTCAAAACCTGGCAAACTTTTTTTCTGTAATTTAGTTAAACTGACCCTTTAACTCATGTTTAATACTCAGCTTACCTTAACATATAGTTTTTGAGATATTTTCCTGTCAAACCTTTTTAACCAAAGTATGACCAGGCGGAACTGTGGTGTGTCATCCTCTACAGGAGACACACTCATTGTTGAGGAAGAAAAAAACAAGCCAAAGCCTCAGGATCACCCCACTGTGACTAAAGTGCCACACCTGGATGCCTCACCTCTGCTGGCACGTCGAGTGGTCCCAGCCGATAACTCCTGCCTCTTCACCAGTGTGTATTATGTGGTGGAAGGTGGCGTCTATGACCCTGCTTGTACCCCGGAGATGCGAGGCCTCATCGCCCAGATTGTGTCAAGTGACCCCGCAGCTTACTCGGAAGCGGTGCTGGGAAAAACCAACGAGGAGTACTGCTCTTGGATAAGACGTGACGACACCTGGGGAGGAGCCATCGAGGTGTCGATCCTGTCCAAGTTTTACCAGTGTGAGATCTGTGTGGTGGACACTCAGACAGTCCGAGTGGATCGCTTTGGGGAGGATGCTGGCTACCACAAACGTGTGCTGCTCATCTACGATGGCATCCACTATGACCCACTGCAGAAAGAAACACCTGGCACTGATGCCCCGCCCCAGACTATCTTCTCCACCACAGATGACGTAATCCTGGCCCAGGCCCTCGAGCTGGCAGACGAGGCTCGCCGCAAGCGGCAGTTCACAGACATTAACCGCTTTGCATTGCGCTGCATGGTGTGTCAGACTGGCCTGGTGGGACAAAAGGAAGCTCGCGAGCATGCTAAGGAGACAGGCCACACCAATTTTGGCGAAGTGTGAGTGTTACTCTGTCTTATCTCCCTCTCACAAATAAAACCACCACCAACCCCTGTGCCCCACGTCTGGCAACTGTTGGTCTATCTGTCACTCTGCTTGTGTGATCCTCTACCTCACATTGTCCAGTGGCATTTATGGAAAATCTGCAGTCACTGTGTTCAGCCTCTAACCGGTTCAGTATTACTTTCTAACTGCTGTCAGTTCTCAAAGTCAGAAAAGCTACCGCAGTGCTCCGATGTCATTACACCATCATTTTAGTCTGTTAGGGATGGTTTCAAATCTGCTTAACTGGGTCAAGTAAAATATGCAAACAATTCTTAGGATTTATTTTAATCAGTGCAGAGTACACGATGGCTGGGTTGTATTGATAACACACCAAATAGAGCTGATGTGTTGTCAATTAGAAAATGCATCAGTGTGCCAACACTTACCTGTAGCTGGCTAAACTTGTATGTGAAAAAAATAATCCGCTATCTGACTCTCGAAAGAATTTAAAACAACCACTAAGAATTATTTGCACTATGAGGTGATCCTATTCACTGTTGTCTTAAGCGCAGCACACAAAGTTTGACTGTTAATCATCATGTTGGTTATGTATGTAGCATGTTTTTTTAATTTACCTTGTTGACAGATACAGTATGTATGTCAGACTCAGAAACTCTTCCAACACTAAAAGGTGATAATTTGGTTGTCTTTAGATGTCTGAATTGTTTGGCTGTGTTAATGCTAAGCCGGATTCATCTTTATACAAATCTCTTTGAATTTACTGAGCAGTGGCCATTGAGAATGGGGTTTGAGGTTAGGCATTTTGAAATTCAACATGTTGCGAACTGTGATCCAAAATTACCCTAAATACTTAAGTGTGACTTTTCTTTTTTTTCTCCTATTTTTGATGTTACAACATGATTTTTCAATGAGGGTATTTTAAAGTAGACAAAAACAATTAATGGTGCTGAAAACATAACGTTTTACAAAATCTGTAGCTGTTTGTTTTTCTTCATGGGTACGACAGTTTTTCAGGAGTGTAGTTTTTAATTCTAGCATGTAACTTTAAAATGTCGTCATGCTGTCAGAACTAATCTTTTTAAAAATACAGTTTTTGCTTTATATTGCTGCATATTTTCAAAAATACTTTAATTGGATGAGGTGCTGGAGCATTGCTTTTCAGCATTTCGACACAAACCATGGTGAGAAGACGGTGTGTGTGTGAAATCTGAAATGAGTGCAAGACTTGCTGTACATATGTAAGCCTGCATATTCTGTTCAGGTCCAGTCCATACATTGGGTGCTTTACTAATCAATAATAATCTTTTTATTTTTGCAATTTTAAATTTGCAGCTCAAAAATAACTCGTCAGGGGGTTTGAAAACTATGAGTAAAGATCCGTTTTGGTGTAATATTTGGTGCATGCCGTTATAAAAAACAGCATTCTGTTTCACTGTATGTTTTGCACAATTGGAGAATGTTCTCACATTTTCAGCTAAAGTCAGGCTTCATCTCTTGGGAGCGTATATATGTTCCCAGGATCCTACGTTTCCTAATTCAATATTCTGTTAACACATGAATTATTGTGTCTGGTTCAAAACACTAACCCTAACTCTGAGAACCTAGGACCCTGGGACATGACCCTGACATTTTTTGCGATAACACAGGAATATAGGAACATAGGAATGACTCATCTCTTTTCTAACTCCTTTGATACTCACTGCCTATAATGTTGAAGGCATGCACTTATGTTAAACCACAGCTCAAAAATGTTAAATTGGAGAAGACCATGAAGATATTTATGGAATTATTTTTTCCTTGGATCCCAGTTTATTGTGGCCCTATGTTGTGCAGAACCAGTATTTCTACTTCACATAGCTGTGATGGCAATATTGGTGCTGAGTTGTTGCCAAAAAAAAAAAACAAGTTTGAGAGTGGAGGACTTTTTTGGGGCTTTGTTTTTAGATTTAAAAAAAAAAAATTGGGTTATTAGTGTTAAGAATGAATGAAAGGCAAAGCAACATTTTCAAACTATTTCTTTGTTTGAATGTGAATTACTATTATTTGTTTCCTTCTTACCCATTACTTTAGCTAGTTTAGGGTTAACAGTGATTATGGATTAATAGGCTTGCATAAAAGTGAAACTATGAAATGGCTTTGTTGCATTTTGTATTTACCAAGTTCTCATGACTCTTCAAGGACACTAACCATGAATGTTGCACACAAAGCACTACAGAACAACTGGATTTACTTGATTTTTTTCAGTGTTGTGTCACAAATAAAAGTTCAAGCTGACTGTGTTGTGTACGAGTTGTTTTCTATCAACTATTTCACTTTTTCAGTTAACTGTTACTCACATGGCCATTTTGCATGTTGCATACCAGTTATTGTTATAATTCTATAAAACTTGCTTACTAATGATTATTGAAATACTAATTGTGCTCACATCACTCATCTATTTCTATTGATAATCCATGGCCACTGGAAATAAACCCCAGTTGGCTAAACACTGAACCTGTGCCATCATAGTGGGATTACACTACCTACATGTTATTTTAAGGAACATCTACCCTTAATAGGATCTAACATTTGTTCACTAGCTGCCTGACCAACTGTTACAACTATGACTGCTACTACAAAGAGGCCGCTGAAAGATAAGATTTACACATGTGTAATTAATAACAGCTGCATTCCATCCAGGTGTGCTAGTTTCACTGGCCTAGTGCATAGTACGTTATTAGTTCCACTGTGATTACCTCACATGTCAGCCTTGAACAAAGGCCGGTGTTCCAAACTCACAAGCTTGAAAAGGTCTATTTTATATATGTGCCGACATGTTAATCAAACTCTCGGTATGAGCCATACAGCTTATGGCATAAACGATTATAGGTCAGCTCATTGTTGAGCTGATTAACAGAAACGTTGATCAGCAAACATGCCTTTCATCCCCTACTTTCTTTCTGATAACTAATACATTTGTTGAAGTCATTTTTCATGCCACAATGTTAAAAAGATTTTGTGGTTTCAGCTTCTCAAATGTTAAGATTTGCTTTTATTCTTGTGTTAAACGACAGTGAACCGAATCATGTTGAGGTTTGGACTGTTGGTCGGACAAAAGACATTTGGAGGTTTTGCTAATTGTGACAGATATTTCTCACTATTTTAAAAACCGAATAAGTGAGTGGATCAAGAAAATTATCTGCAATCACCATTATGAAAATGATCATTAGCTGCAGCCTTGTATAAAATAGTTTTAAAAAATTAGCTCCACCTCAACCAACTAAATCCTGCTTTTGTATTAATGCATCAATATAATAATCGAATGCTATACCATAAAATAGTACATACATTATAGTAATTATTAGATATTCTACAGTCTCAGGGGCCATTTTCATTCTGCATTGAGTACTTTTGCTTTTGATACTGTAAGTACATTTGCCACATACTTTTACTTGTAAAAGTATTTTTACAGTGTGGTGGTATTAGTACTTTTACTTGAGTAAAGGATCTTATCTGAATTGAATTTGTGACATTTAACAGAGAATACCAGTTGTGGAATATAACTAAGTGCATTTATTCAAGTATTGTACTTAAGTAGGCTACAAATTCAAGGTAGTTGTACTTTCCTTGAGTATTTCCATTTATAAAACTTTATATTCCTACTCCTCTACATCTCATAATAGGGAAATATTGTACTTTTTACTCCAATCTAACAACTGCAGTTACCCTCGAACCCAGTGAAAACCATGCATCTCCAAATTTGGTGATGGGCTGAACAACACAAAGATATAATGATCTTATAATATCAATATATACATTGCTGTAAATTAAGCTACCCAACAGTAGCATATATAATGTAGCTATGGTTGAATTGGCTCAACCTTAAACATAATGCAGATACACATTAATATTCATTTTTTTTAAAACATAATATTTAGGATTAAAAGTAGGCCTAAAACACAGTAAGCAACCATTTTTCTGCAGATTGAGTACTTTTACTATATTAGTCTACATTTTTGCTGAGTACATTTGTTGTCACAGAACCGTTAAGTAACATTTATGTAACGAAAATACCGCTTTCATCCGTTAGTAATCATCTTCTCGAGAGAAATGAATAGTCACACCACTAACATTTGCTTTTACAGTGTAGTCAGAACGGCTTACTGTTTGAGTAACAAGCCTGACTGCACATTACGGGACAGAGAGAAAGAGTTTAATACAGAGATACATAGTGATTAACAGATTACTGCAGTTGTAGATGCCATGACGACGACGGCTCGTGCGTCTTAAGGAGAACGCCGCGCTCTGATTGGCACAAAGCTTAGGGCACAAAGTCCCCTCGTGCAGGTAACACAGAGCCGCTCACGCTCTCTGCTGTGTTCACTTGCAAAGAAGTGGAGGATGGCGAACTGACCTATGTGCGGAGATTCAAACAGGTATGTGATCAACTAATACAAAACTTTAACTTTGTGGTCAGTTGAATTAACCTAAAGTTAGTTAATGTTAGATAGTTACGTTTAAATCGTGTTTTCTTCTGACGTTAACGTAGCAGGTGAATCTCTTGGTTATTGGAACTATTTTCATTCAGTAACTAAATCCCTGTTTTTAGAGCTTCTGTTGCCGCATGCTAATTAACTCGGGCTTCATAGTTGTAGGCTCATTTATTAGCATGTTACTCGCCATCTTTACAGTGTGTCCAGCTTTTTTATAAGGTTATTTGCAGACTAGTTTTGGGGCTAAAGTAAAACGTACCTTACACCATTAGAGCAATGGATCTTTTATATATTTTATAGAGACTAGAGTATTTGGGGTTGATAATCTTTATTATCACTATTATTTGTACATGAACCCAGATGAACCTGAAGGCAGAGGGTTGATAAAATGAACATCTAACAACATTAAGGATAATAACATCTTGGCCAGTTGCTCTTTTATAGCCACAATCAAAACAAAAAATTGCTACTGTGTCCACTGGACCAGAGATGAATGTTCCAAGGAATTTCAAATGGAATTTATTGCCTCAACCTCTGCATGAAATGGTTTTGTGAGAGCTAAGCTCATCCTGTTTTTTGTGTGACAGTTGCCCCTGTGTTGATAGGTGTATCCATATAGAGATAACGTTATGATGTATATTCATTGGTGTGCAAGTTGTCCTTTCACTGGAATTGGTCTACAGGGGTTAATGACTAACTACTGTCTCATTCGTCTGAAGTTTTGTTACGCCAAGGGAAAAAAAAATCCAAGCCACAGTGCACACTTGAGAGCACAGGAACTCTATAATACTTGATGAACAAAGAACAGTTGCGTTAAAGTTTAAAAAAACTCTTCATATTCTGCAAAGTGTTTTTTTTCCCCCCCAGATGCCTC
The DNA here is from genome assembly GCA_037974645.1 of Hollardia meadi. Classification (NCBI taxonomy): domain Eukaryota; kingdom Metazoa; phylum Chordata; class Actinopteri; order Tetraodontiformes; family Triacanthodidae; genus Hollardia; species Hollardia meadi. Next base: position 335,764 of record JBBPCS010000359.1, read on the forward strand.
AAGGCTGGCTACAGCAGCCGCTTTTGTCATTTGCATGTGATCAACCCAGATTGCGTCATGTTAAAACACAATAAATGTTATCGCAGAGTTTCCACTGTTTTATAGATTCATATCCTGACCTGCATGCAGCGGCACACATGGGTACATTTACATAATGGCCCGGTGAAAGGGACTTTACAATTTTTACAGGGATGGGATAACATGGCAATGCATGAACACTGAACAGTGGTGTTTTTGTGCCTCTCTTTACCTATCTGGCAGCCCTTCCCTCTCAGGTGTTGAAACTTATCCATAAGTGGATTTCTTTTCACCGGGATCAGACAGAGGTGCCTTTATACTAAATTTCCAACTCTATTTCTACAATTCCTGGAGAAGAGTTTTAACTATTTATCCTCTTAAAGTTGTTTGTTCTTGTGCTTAAATTGCTGTTAAACAACTGCTCCTTCAATTTCTAATTTGCAGTAAATCCACAAATAATTGTATTTTTCACCACCTAAAACTAATACACCCAAACTAATAATGTCCTGATACTAGGCTGTTACAGTAAGACAACATGGTCAAACTGGATATTGTAGAGCCTTCAGGAGATTGTTGCTGCTGTCCTCCACTCCCTCTGAAACTGATCCCGTTGAGGAAGATTAGGAGTGGCATGTGTGTGTAATCTGAGTCACATGCAGTAAGAGGACTAGTTCGATATCTGTCAGAAACACACTGAGCTATGATACTCTGTCATTCTCTAAGAGCATGGCTTTGTCCAATCATCAGAACGCTGGTATGCATGTAAAACACACCACAGGATGTTACATGTCGATTAAATGAAGTGTTATTTAGGGTCTGCGTGTGAGCAATTTAGAACTCGAGAAAATGGCCTCAGAAATCATACATGTCCATCTTAACACATGCAGCTTCTGAGAACCATTGTAGTAATTTTAGCCAATAAACTGCAGATTATGTATCCTTTATATTACAGTGAATTTTTCCAGGCAAACACTGGTGTATACCTTTTGCCAGTAAGTATGAAAATGCACTCACGGAGTCTTAAGACTTAACATTTAGTGATGTAACATTATATTACAGTAGCACAGTTGTGAGTGTGAATTGTTTAGTAAACTTGTGAGTTGAGAGCTAAAAATCTGAAAATTAGACCTAGAAGAACACTAAGCAAATACGGCTATTGTGTTTTTGCATTAAAATGGTTGCTGTTCTGAAGCAGTTTATTTTTAAATGTTGGGTGTAGGGGTTTGACCACGAACAATTTAATGTATCAATAATCATTTTCTAAAACTGCCTCTGAGTAAATTAGTTTTTACTTGAAATTTACCAAAAGATGACCTGTCAAGAGTCATCCTACAGGGATTCTTTAGGAATTTTTAACACTATTCACTTGTTATAGTTTTTGAGTTGTCTTTCAGCACTTTTAAATTCACTTGCAATAGTTTTGATTTTCTTTTTTCTTGTGTTTCTTTCCCCTCCATGCTGTGCCAACCATTGGACACATTTGTTGTTCTTTAATGGCATGATGATGTACAAAGTCTAAAATTGTGCACTCTTGTCCAAGTAATGCTATGGTATTATAAAAGTGTTATGAAGACACAGATTCTTGTGCAACATGTTCTCAATTTTCTAGCAAAATATCTAACCACAGTGTAGGTCATGCTCAAAGTATAGGTTATAACATTAAAGTAACTGCAGACTAATTTTAATCCTGAATTGACATACGGTAACTCAGGTTTACATGTATGACAGTTTACATTTAATCCTAAACTAATAGTAAACAGGAGCTGTCCAATTCCCTGCGATTCTGACTACTGACCACATCTCATGTCTGCGTACATCTGTTGGAAACAAATATACAGCTTACTTGACTCCAAGCCATACATTGATATACAGTGTCTGTGCACATTATCATTTATTAATTAATTGTAGAGCAAGCGGTAAATCAGATGTGGTCAAAGTTCTTCAATTTAGAAATATGGCTGATTCCTTTAAATGCAATCCAGTCAGAAAAATGCAGAAGTGTATGTTGAGTCCAGTAGAGTTTCAGTTTGTAACGGTGAGAATTTACACTTTGCCTTTTGTGCATGGTATCTATTTATTATGAGTTTTTACACTAGACATCTGGCATGATGAGCATCTAGCATGTGTTTGTTGCTAACTACCAGTATTAAGGGCGAGCCTCAGTGTTCTTATTCATCATTAGAAATCTGGTCATTTCTAAAAAAAAAACTTATTGGTATAGTCCAGTGTAGTTATTACTGCTATTAGCTTCCACCTCTCATTTATGTCCATGAGTCAAATTTACAGTAAAAACCTTATTTTACTGCAAGCTGGGCTATTTCAAAATTGTAAAAAATGTCTCTAGAGCAGCCAACATTACACACCAGTGTGTTTTCTGCCTACAGGTTGTGCACACATTCTTAATTGTTTGTAAACTGGATATGCTTTTATGCTGATTCGGAATTTCTGCATAAGTTTAGCTCTAGGTAACAAAAGCTTTTGTAAGGTTGTAGCAAAAATATTGCAAGGGAGAAAATGTAAAAGTATTGCAAGGTAATGCGCTAGGTAAGTATTTTAAAGAAAATTACCAATATGGTCCTTTAGGGACTCCATAGATTTCATACTGTACAAAAATGAATGCTAACCAATGGCTGTCTGGAAGATAGACCATCTAAAACCCTTTGGAAATGTGTCCACAGAGACATAAAGTACTAGTATGGTCCAATAAATGGAATCTACTTTTGAATGCGCTGTCTTTTTTTTAGAATTATTTTGCTCTGCCAAGCTTGTGGAGGAACAATTTAGTTGTAATTCTAACTTACCATGTCTTCCCTTTCACAGAGTGAAACACCAACAGTCTGTGCCACTAACATTGGATAAATAGGGAAACTAAGATGCCCAAAAGTGATACCTGGCCAGGTGGCATTGGATTGGAGACGATGATCAGCATGGACAGCGCTGGCAGCTGTGACAGTGTTGTCAGCGCCAATTCTGGCTTTGTAAGTTACAGGCTTTACCCTCTTGAACTTGAAGATCTTAGTTGTTCTACTACAGCTCAATATACAAAACAATATAAAATGATCAAGACAAAAGCATGCAGGTAACTAAGTGCTGAAAAATAAAAGCTAAGGGATGCATCTGGTTTCATAGTTGTGTCAATTTAATTTAAAAATTGATGCCAATTGCTCTGTCAATTTAAAAAGCTGTCACTGTGGAAATTTTGTCAAAAGGTAAGCCCTACTTCTATGTATTACAGAGTGATGATAGTCTGGAGCACCTCTCTGCTGAAGAGAAGGCCTGTCTCCTGTTTTTGGAGGAGACTATTGAGTCCTTGGATACTGAAGAGGATAGTGGACTGTCTAATGACGAACCAGACCAACTGCCCAACCCTGGCAACGTTGCTACCAAACTTGCTGACCTGTCAGCCTCCATGAGCAAAAGCAAGCTCAACAGTGAGTTCATCTCTGGACATAGATGCACAATTAGCTAAAGAGCAGTCAATGAAATACTTTGAAGAGAGATGCATTGTATCTCTAGTGACGAACATGTTCTTGTTTGTCTTTCAGGTTCAGGGAAACTTGCCTCTAAAGAAATCATAAAGGAAAATGTTGACACCAAACCCATGCAGAGTTACTTGGTTCCGACACCTCTTGTTGTGGCAAGCAGCTCTCCATGTTCTGTACCCAGCGCTAAGCCAGGTGTCCCTTCAGACAAAAACCTCCGCTCTCAGCCTCACTTAACTTCTTCAAGCAAACCACTTGATCACAAACACAACCAGAAACCAGCTGCTCCTCAAGTACCTATAGAGGTTAATATTGTGATACCTCCCCCAACCAAACCCAGTGACTTCTTAGTTAGGACAGCTGAAGGTCCTTTACCCAGAGGTCCTCTGTCCTATGAGGCACTTGTTCACCTGCGAAGGAGTGCCTCCACAAAGAAGACACCTTTATGTCCAACAATTGATCATACGATAGACTTGGAAAAGCACCTTCCCGTTACAGTGGAAGGCCTTGAGCCAGGATCTGACAGATCCCAGTCACAGGCTCCTATATCTAAGACAGGTCCTCCTGTTGTGGCCCCCAAACCCAAAAAGATCCCTGCCAATATACCTGTGAAAACACCAAACCAAGCATCCGAAACATCAGACTCTTCACACAGGGTCAAGCATGCAACAGATCCACAGGTCGTGAGATTGGAAGCTTTGCAGAAGTTGGGCCTCCTGAAAGACCAGCCAGAAAATGAGACCGTAGCCCCACTGCCTCCCCCAAAATCTAACTCCTCTTTGGACCCAACACCAAACAGGTTTACAAAAGATCCATTGAATGGTAATCCATCAAGAAGCCCTTCGTTTTGTTATTCTCAAGTGCCCTCAGAGCCCAAGAACAGGCCTCTGCAGAGCAGTGCCAGTTTCCATCACTACTCCAGATGTGACCAACAGCCTGTGTCTGTATCACATCCCTCTCAATCCAATGGATTGAAGGCAGCTGGTCTGGAGCGCTCTGCTACCCTGGACAACCACACAAATGGACACTGCCCTGAACCACAAAACATCACAGCCGCCAAGCCAGTGAAAACCCCCTCTGCAGCTCAGCCTGTACCCCACAAAGCCTCAAACACTGTCGGATATACTGTGATGGTGGTGCCCGGGATGGGAGCTGATCGAAAAGAAGCACTGAGAAAGCTTGGACTGCTCAAAAACTGAAACAGATGAACAGCTGTGTAAATGCAGCCCTCAGAAAGAGTTCAAGACTACCATCAGCTTAAAGAAAATTAGAGCATTAAGAGGGCACTTGGCACTCGGCACTTTGGCAAACTAAAGAAGAGGATGAAGAAGAGGAAGAATAAAAAGAAGGGCAAGAACGGTACTTTTAATGTAGGTCGCAGTTACTACATTGAGTGCAAATTTCCATTAGATATTACTTGATCGGAAACAATATTACACAATATAATACAATATAAAAAAAACAGCAAAGCAGTTTTAACATCATTATAGTCCTAATAAGTAATAGTCTTTGCTTCTACATTTCCAAATCGGATGCAGAATTTGGTTGCTGAATGTTTAAAATGCATCTTTTCAGACACTAGTATGCACACGTTTATGGCTATAAGAAATTATTTATCTGCACAAAAATCACATTTTCAAATGATGGTAACCCACTGAAACAAGCCATACCGTGGCATTTCATTAATTTGTTCCTTCCTCAATGTACCGTACAGAACATACTGCTCCACTGTACTTCTGCTTAAAGGAAACATCAATCCAAATCAACAGAATTGTTACTTTACTGTCCGTTTCATAATTCACAGATGTGCCTATAAGTGGATTGCTGAGTACAGTCCTTGGAGCAATCAGTTTAAATGCAACTCATGATTATTGTACAACTAAAATTTGAAAGTGTTCTTGGGGTGATTTTCCAGTGTTTTCTAATCTTTCGTAGCTACCAGCAGTACATTATTATTGAGATCTGATGTATAGCTGATCATAGCTTAGCGATTTGTTTTTCCTACTATTTTGTACAGTAATGTGGTTTAGGTGCGACAAATGTCCATGTAACTGCCTTCTTTGTGTAAATATTGGAGATGTTCATACAGAATGAAAAAACAATGAATATGTGATTATTCTTACTTGCTCTTTCTATTTCCATAAATATCAGTGAAAGTAAAGAAGTCTGCATCTTATATATTGCGTACTGTTATCTTTATCCTCAATCATTTATCTACAGTAATAAATCTAACATCAGTCCATCTGTTTGTGTGCAAAGGAGTCAACGTTTTGAATTCTGCTGCTCAGTTTCTGAAACTGCTACCATTCCATGCAGACTGTTTGACTGTAACATCCCACGGAGTTAGTGTGACACAAAGAAGTGAAGTAATTCAGTCATTCAGGTTTCTCCCTGTAAACCTGCACAGCGGCTTTACGTCTCTGCTCCGTCCAACGCTCCACTTACAGAATAGACTATCAGTCATACTACTCATCTTACTCGCCACTCGAGCAATGAGAGAGCCTGCTCAGCTGTTCTTCCATTATCCGATTATCTTGAGCCCCACCTCCGTGTGAACTTAGCAGTGCCGTGTTTTCCATTCTGTTTTCTTCATATGCCTTGCATGCAAGACTTCTAATTCCTATTTGACTTATTTGAATGGCTAGGCATTTGTTACGCAACAGTCTAGAAGCCATTGACTAAGTGTGCGTTTGACTATTGTAAGAGACGATTACAGTTTCCTTCTGTCGTGTTATCTCTCAGTAAGGCAAGGGTCTCGCCTAATGGGCCAGCATCTGGGTCTACTATGACTGCGCACAGGCAAATAAGGGTGTCAAATTTTGAAACTGACACGGCTCTCTGCTGGTCAAGTAATATTAAACAATGGGTGAAGAAATCAGGCCATGGCCAAAGTTAGAAATATGATACAGAGACAGGAAATTGAGCCACAGAAAGGATTGAGTTTATCAGTAGCGAGATGCTGCTGTGTTGCAAAGAAAACAAAACAGTCTGTATTTTGTGCATCTGTTGTACCTCATAGTAGAGATACAGACTCCATCATAGGTTTGACTATTAAAATAAATCCATCCAAACTTTTGATATTGGTGTCAAACTACATTTTCAAGAACAGATTCTAAAGCAGAAATTAAAGGTTTTCTTATTTTTTTATTAGGCTTAAAGGTCCAGTGTGTAGGACTTGGCGGGATCTATTGGCAGAAATGGAATATAATGTTCATAATTATGTTTTCATCAGTGTGTAATCACCTGAACCTAAGAATCATTGAGAATGAGCCTTTTATATCTACAGAGGGACCTCTTTCACGGAGTCCAGTACGTCTCCTCATGTTTCTACAGTAGCCCATAATGGACAAACCAAACACTGGCTCGAGAGAGAGGGCCTTTTGAGTTTTTAGCAGCAACCGTAGGGGAGGGTCGGATGAGGGGTGTTCAGTTGGTTGTAATCTGCAATCTCACCGCTAGGTGCCACTAAATCCTAAATATTGGACCTTTAAGTAAAGTCACACCAAAATCCACAGTGCTGACCCCAGAGGTCACATGTAACATGAGATAACTGTACTACCTGTCAACACTGCTGCCTTTGACAACAGCCCCCCCTGACCCACATGCAAGTCATCCATTTTCTGTGACACTACAAACTGGAAGTTGTTGACTGAGATCTTATTTCTCATTACTGTTCACAACCCTCTGAACAAGCCACGTTTAAATGGCCTGAATGAAATGAGCCATGAAGTGCATAAATGATTTAATTTGAACTATTCAGCAGCAACTGCAGTTTTAAATCTTAAAAGAAAGGAACAGGTTCAAATTCTGGTTTACAATCAGCAACAGTAAAATACATGAGAAGTTAAATATTATAGTAGCTGGACTTTGAGTCTCACAGTGCATGAATAACAAGTTTTTTGGTACAGTGCAAGAATTCAAGAAAAGTATCATACTGTAGGTAGCATTTATTTCAAAACAAGCTTTAAAACACATGACATACATTTCTGGTTAGCAGTGATTATTAAAGATTCGATACTTAATATTTGCTGTAAACTGTATGTGATCAATCAAAGACAAAGGTGACAATAATGTGTGTTAAAGTATGTGCGGAACTCACAGTCTTTTCAAACCCCCTCATTATGCATGTGAGATTTGGTTTTTTTGCGCTTCACCTTACCGCTGGACACTGGGACATCCAACGACTCCAGGCGGAAGGGGCGGGAGCTGACCGGCGGGGTCATGGTGGAACCGCTCACAGTGTGGTGGGCTGCTCCGTTAACCAGGGGAGGAGAGTGGAGGGCTGCAAGGGAAGAGCTCCATCAGAGGGGTAACACCAGCATGGGAGGAAAAATGCCTAAATTTACATTGTTGAGTCAGCAGTCAGTGGAGACGTCTGCAGGTCCGGGTCTTACCGTGTCCCTTGGTAGCTTCACGTCCCAGCAGTTGGCTCGCTCTCTTTGACTTGAAGTAGCTGCTGGCGATGCTCTCACTGTCACTGCGGTCCAGCATTTCCTTGTACCTGTCCTCCTCCACCTGCTAAAAACACACAGGAGTAAAGGCTGTGTGACAGTGTTTCTGTGTGTGTGTGTGTGTGTGTGTGTGTGTGTGTGTGTGTGTGTGTGTGTGTGTGTGTGTGTGTGTGTGTGTGAGAGAGCCAAAGATAATGCATGGAACATTCACACACCGTGAATGTCTCTCCAGCATCAGCAGAAGAACCTCTACGAGCTGAAGATTTCGGAGCCACAGCTATGAGAGAGAAAGAAAACGGTACAATATTTAAGGGGAAAAAATCTGCAAAACACATACAGGCTCGACAGTCTCACAAACTACATCGTTGCTAAAAATTGACAAGCTTTTTTCTATATATCCTCTTCACACGCTGAACCTGAAGGCAGTGTTGTTTTCTGCACCGTCACATCTGGCAGCCTCCAGCTGGTGCTGTCCTCGTCCCAGACAGCTTCTTTCTTCAAGCGGTCCAGGTTACTGTAGTTGCAGTCACGGCGCACCAGGGACACCATGCGCTCCAGCAGGCTGTTCAGTAACTGACCCTCCCTCTCCAGACGCCGGATTGTTGCCAGGTAATCGTTCCTCTCCGCCTCGAACTCGGCCTGCAGGTCACGGATCTCCAGCTTGGCTGCTTTCAGCTGTCACAACAGGTGGATGATGTGGTTTAACGGTTGAATAGCTGGTCATGTATTTCAGCACTGAAAGCTTCGACACTCTGCCGTTTTGATTTTACATTATCCAGCATCATTTAGCGCTAACCTCGTAAGATTTTTGTTGCCATGTAAACATTAACTTCTGTGGTATTTTGTACTGCACACCTTGAACCCAGTTCAATATGCATCATATTGATGCGTTGATGTGCAAAAATATAAGTTTTACTTCCCAAATCAGTCAGTCCAGGAGGAGACAGGTGTTCCCTAATTCTCTGGGTTAAAAGTCCATGAAAGAAAAAAGACTTTACTTTTATACTTAACAAGAATAGGAGCATATTTGCATCCCTGAGAATTTTGGGCCATTTATAATTGATCAGCTTCATTGAGTTTCCATTCAGTCATTATTGTGTGAACCATGAGGAGTAGCAACATGGAGAATTCTCCTATGAAAATGAAAGGCAGCATATTTTCAGAGCAGTGAAAATGTTTTACAGTGGAACGACTACTTCCTTCTTTTGTCACTGGCCAGATCATTGCTCCAGACCATAGAAACTGTTGACCCACCTTGCCCTGGACCTTCAGCAGCATTTGGCCTTTGGCATGGACCTCTTCCTGGATGGAGTTGTAGACATTCAACAGCACGTTTTCACTCTCTTCACTGTTCTCCGACAGAGCGCGGATAAGTTGGACTTTTCTCTGGTCGGCGAGGTTCTTCCTCTGCCTTTGTCTCTGTTGCAACTCTTTGTTCCTGGCCTGCTCTCCTCCCACCACCTCCTGTTCGAGTTGCTTCAGTCTGGCGAGAGATGGATGAAGAGGAACACTGCATGGAGGTCACAAACTAAATGACAGCACTTGAGCTGCCTCATGTCTGATCAAAATTTTCTTGTCATAAATAATTATAATATAAAAAATATGCATTAAAAGGGACAGTTCAACCCTAAATGGAAAAACACATATTTTTCCACTTACCCGGAGGGCCATTTATCAAGCAAGTGCAAGCAGTGCTGATGGTTGGTTATGTGTGTAAAATGTGTGCCCACAAACCTTTCCAGGACATGTTGCTGCTGCTGAGGCCCTGCGGTGCTGATGTCAGGCGAGTGTACGAGCCCGTCGTCATGTGGACCTTCTTGGACACCGGCTGCTACACAAGGTACGGCTGGCTGGCTCACCAACATGAGGAAATTACACCCAATACATTTCTATTGACCCATAGTTGTATTTTCAGGCCAGCCATCATTTCAGTTGTTTTCTAAAGCGGTAGATACTTCATTTTGGAACATTAACATGTTCTGAATGATTAGTGGTTAATAGGGAACAGTACCTCGGTCAGGGCAGTGTCTGCAGTTGTATTGAGGCACATGGGTTCAACGCTGTGGCAGAGCTCTTCCTCAGCAACCTGTGTCATACAGCTAGAGCTCACTGATGCTAAGAGGCGTGATGAGTGTCAGTATACAGGAGGAGTGGACACAATTAAAAGGACTCTAGATTTTTTTTTAAACGCAGGCTTATACAACAACTTTGCCAATGTTTAGGATGATAAGCACTACAATGAATTTATATTCTACTTACATTGTTCTTTGTTGTAGGGTGTTGATTTTCTACCATTCTTTAGGACAGAGCTCCCCCTGCTGGCCTGAGCCTTCTCCAGATCAGACAGCTTGGATTCATAGGAGGAACGCAGGACAGCAATGTCCTCCTGCAGCTTTGCTTTGGATTGCTGCTCTGCATTATACTCAGCCTGCAACTTGGCCAGCCTCTGTTCGTACTCCTGCGGAGAGAGCAGAATGCAGACCCATTAATCACCTGGGTCTTACAATGCACGCCGTAATGTGAAGTGATACATTGGTATCGGAACGGCCTAGTATTTGCCTCTTTAATCTTCTCCTCCTCTGCTTCTGTGGTGCTGGACTGTGACCTTGAAGGAACAGCAGGGGATGCTTCAAACGACTGACCAGCCAGCAAAGCTGCATAATAAAGAAAAGAACAAAAAGCAGGAGTTGTTTCTGTTGAGCAAAAATCATTCAACAAGGAAGCAAATAAAAAGCTGTTTTTTTTTATGTTGGTCAGAAAATATGTCACTTACACGCAAAGTTAGCAGAGCCCAGCTGGCCTGAGAGGAGGGCCCGCAACTTTTTGATCTCCTCCTGATACTCTCGGAGCAGAGCTTCCTTGGGGTCCTCATTAATACGAGGCCTGTTCTGGATGCTCTTGGCCCGGTTGGCATAACGCAGCGTGCTCAGGCTTTCCTCATAGTTGTTGTCTGCGGGGGAAAGACAGGCGATCATCAAGGTGCGCGTGTTTCCTCCCAGAGAGTCCTGCAGCAGTCTGGTCAGCTTGGAGTCCCGATAGGGGATGTACTTGGAGCGTCCGTCCACCAGGGCAGAGATGACGTTCCCCAGGGCCGAGAGGGAGAGGTTGATCTTGGTGGCCTCGCGGAGCCGCTCACCAGTAGCGCCCGTTTTGGACTGACGCTCACTTCCTGCCAGGTCAACAAGGTTGAGTTTACCTGCTCGCAGGTGGTCCTGGCCAGCTGCATCTGAGAATGCGGAGTTGCAAATGGAATGTAGAGAAAATGCAACTTCAGATTTTGTATACATGAATTCCATTAAGTAAACACATCCACCCTGAAATACTAAAACTGTGTACCTTGCATTATATAGACCTGACTTAACTATTGATTTATTTAGCTGGGTTATTTTCTTATTCTTCGTAAAACTCGTAAAACAAAAATCATACAAGGAACGAACATTTGCACTGAACAAAAAGTAGAATTTTTGTGCAGTGTTGTGTTGCTGGTTATGAGATGGGGATCAAATGCTCCTGCAAGCACAGGTTTATGCAGATAAATATGCCTTTATATTACATCACACAGATTATAGATATCTTTTCAATGCGTTACAGATATTGTGCGTGCGTGTCTTCACCTGTGCTGCAGATCTCCAAATGGATGGTGAAGATGGAGTGGGAGCGGGAGGACTCTTTGTTCATCAGTGTGTAGCCCACTGCCCGGTTCCTCCATCCTTGCTCGATGATTCTCTCACACTCGCCCACACTGTGCACGGTGTGCCTGGAGAGGTCCCGCACGTACACACCGTGCTCTGGATGCTCTTTCAGCTAAGCGTTCATCAGCCGCGCACAAGTAAAACACAGCATCATCCAAATAAGTCACCATGTTCAAACACCTGGACCTTCAAGGAATCATGTAACTGCTGTGCTTTTAAAGTCGCCATGGCAACTTGTACAGTGTACAAACATAAGAATTGTTTTCACTATCAGGAAATAGTCTGAGAAACAGGTTTCATAATGATTGCACTTAGACGAGAACACTAATCTTTTTGGCTTCTAATGTTACACAGTGTGGCCCGATTTGTTCATGAGAACCACAGCTTACCTCCAATCTCTGTTTGGTGTCGTTTCCCAAAAGGTCTCGGATTTCTTCGTTGTAAATCTCCAAGTAGGAGGCCCTCACCAGGAATTTTGTATTTTCTGCACACTAGCTTGCGCGCTCGCGCACACACACACACACACACACACACACACACACACACACACACACACACACACACACACACACACACACACAC
>JBBPCS010000359.1:348088-374188 GCA_037974645.1 Hollardia meadi
ACACACACACACACACACACACACACACACACACACACACACACACACACACACACACACACACACACACACTACATTATTCTCTCTGAGCACACAAAGCTTAGACAAGCCTGGACAGAGACCAGAACTGCAAGTACACAGATTGCTGAATTTATTTCATGCATTTTTTTTTTTGCATGAAATCTATGAATCCATAAGTTGGATAGATCTGTTGCAACCTTACCTGAATACTCTCAAATATGTGCTCAAAGGCTCGTGGAATGACCCCCTTCTGGGCTGCAGGCTCGGACACTCCCTGCATGGTGAAAGACTTCCCACTACCAGTTTGTCCATAGGCGAAAATGGTGCCATTGTATCCCTCAGTGACACCCTGTGAAACAAAATGTGGCACCAGTGACCTTTTGCATGAAGCTTTTTTTTTTTTTTTTTTTAAGGGATCAACACCCAGCTGAACTTTGTGACTGACAGGAGACTGTTAAGTAAATAATGAGGTCTGCAGTCGTTAGCAATAAGATATAGCTTATAGGCCTACTGCTGGACTGAGGGTGTCCAGTGACCAGTGTGCTACTTGTGTAATGCCTGGATCTCCACATTATTGTGCTGTGTTCACTGAAAACAAATCAGAATCTAAACTGGTTCCACAAGCTTACCTCCACCAAAGGATAGGCAATCTCATTGTACATCTGCTCAGTGGTTTGATCAATGAAGTAGGTCCCATCAAAGGTGAACTGCTTGGGTGGCTCATCCGCAGCCCCGGGCTTCTCCATGAAGCACTGGCAGCGGTGCAGGTCCATGGACAGCACCATCTTGGAGCAGAGAGCCTTCTCCCTGTCATTCAGAGGCCTGCACCTGACCACCACCTTCACTGCCTCGGACCCCATGTCTCAACATTCACGCCACAGCAGTCGGCTTGTGCAGTAGATAACACATAAAGGTGAAAAATATTCAGTTCTGTCTTCAAAGTAGCAGGATCCTCATTTGCTAACCTGACGTGAGATCATCAAACTGTGCCGGCTAACGGCTAATTAACAGCTCACGTGCTGGTTAGAGCTGACCAGAAGACCATACACCATAAGAAGATACGTAAAGATTAAAAAAAATAAAATAAAGTTGAGTGGAAGTAGAACTATTTCCAGACACAGTGGTGACTGTCCCCGTCAGGTATCGTTACAGGTCCCCCGTCATTCTGCTGCTCTTCCCACGGCGTTTTGGAGTTGCTTAGCAACCATAAACAATCGCTGAGGGATGAAACGGACCCGGACCGGCGGCCATTTTGAAGAGGAGGGAGTGAGGTCGGAGTTAGCAGCCGGCTGACAGTTAAGTGCAATAGAATAATAATATTTTCTCCCTACACATTACGACACAATAATGTTTTGTACATAGTTGTGTATAATAGTTAGCACTTTGAATACTACGGGCAGCCATGTCTCTATGATCCTCTTGCTCTTTTTGGCAACTGCGCTTTGCTACCTGTCAATTTGATCATAAAGGTGGCACTACTCTATTGAGCATCTCGGCTACATTAGGTATAGAGCTGAGAATTTACAGTAGTTGAGAGAACATTATAGACCCAGGATGAAACTGACAGATAGGCAGCTCTGAGAGAAGAAGGTGCAATTATAAATCCATCTGCTACTTCAGCACCACAGACGGCACCATGGATTTATCAATAAGCAGTTAGGCTACTGATATTTCTGAGCCATGGATTCTAACTTGCACAAACCCCAGTCAGATAAATGATCAATGACCAGACCAAAATATTAAACTAAACAACCCCTCTTAATGATTTTTTTAAATTGGGTATATTTAACAAATACACTCAGTTGCCAGATTATGGTACTAGGCACACCTGGCTAAAATCTAAAAATAAATCCTACATTCATGGGGTTGAGTATGGTCATTTTGTGATGCTGTCCACCCCCACCTCTAATATCAATGAGGATAGGCTAAATAACAGAAATACCCGTTTTTAATACAGTTCCACAGCATGGCATACATCCTCCAAAATGATCTCTGTAAAAGTTTCAACAAAGACTTAACATTACCACCCATAAAGATGGGGTTTATTGCTCGACTGTTGTTTTAGACTGCATTAGATTTAGCTCAGCGTACCTAATAAACTGGCAATTACTCGAGTGTTAAAAGCTGCTGTCACCATTCACACATAAATCCTGTACAGTATAAATTGGTTGATTATTCGCTGCAGCAAAAAAGCACTTTTCTAAATACCAAAGCTGCGGGTGATGTTGTGCCAAGCAGAGTCATGAAAGAAAAACGTTTGCAGGGTTGAAAACAGAACAGCTGACATTTAATCTCAAAAAGGGCTGAACAACATGAAAATTGTTGGCCTAGTGTGGAAAAGATGGAACAAAGTGCTCAAAAAGTTAGGTTCTTAATGGTAATGCAGCCTCTTGGACTGGAAAACGATGACCAAAATCCCATCATTACCTGTTAAAATTACCAGTAAAAACAAAAATTGCCATTAGTCGGACTGCACACGGTCTTAAAAAAACAGCCAACCATTAGTCCCTTCTTAGCGGCCATGATATAAGCACACTAATACACAGCGAGGAAGCAAGATATAGAAAATATTTGTGGTCATGGTTACATTTTCTTATACCGGGACAGATCATCATACAGTATTACTACTTCTATATCCTCCTGGTGTAATATATAAACACAGAAAGAGTAACGTGTAAGCAAGATTAAAATTAGATAATAAAATGTGATCAAATATATTTGGGCAACATCTTTAAGGCATGAAAAAAAGAGAACAGTTATGGCTTTGCCATCAGGTGCAACAAATGTGCATGATCAGTTTCACTCCACAGTTTCACGTCTTAAAAACACACACACTTATAAACTCGACTGATGCCTTTCAGGCACAAATAAAAATATTCTTTAAAAAATTATATTGAAAAACATAAAAAGCAGCAGGCACAAAAATATTACACCTTTAAGAAAAAAGTACCCTTTGATGAAATTACTTGCATACTATAAACATGAAGTGCCAACACTGTTAGTATGTGCATTGTGTTTTACAGTTTGTAAAGCCTCTCCACAACACCACATGTGATTTCAAATTAAGAGATGATAAATGTGCAAAAGCAGAAGAAGAAAGGTGTCACTTATTTAGGATCCTCTGAGGTTGGCAATCCACAAGTTCCAGGGGGTTAAATCCACTCCTTTCTGTGGGTACTTTTAATTTTGGCTTTGGTCAGGCTCTTGTGTGGCTTGGCAGCCTGGTGTTTGCTGGTGTTTTCCTCCCACTCATAACAGTGGTTTACCCGGGCACAGCTTAGCAGACATGGCAGCTCATCCTGAACCTTTGTGTAGTGTTCAATCAGTTCTGCTATGGAACTGAATTCAGTCTTGCATTTCTGCCACAAAGATAAGCAAAGGAAACAGAAAATAAAATTAGAGTGAAATCATAAATACAACTAGGGTTACACAGAATTATCAGTTTGCATTTATCAAAAGCCAGCAAGAATTTTCAGTTTCAATTGAGATTTAGATTTAATATGGTCGTCTCAGTGCTTTTTCTTTTTAACATGGTTTTACATACAAATAAGTCAAAAATAGTTGCAATATAATGGCACGAAAATGGAAAGCGTTGGAAACTTTTTTTTCTTCAGCACCCACAGAATACCTAATACCCGAATACCTAATATTGGGGCGCTGCATGACCAACGATAAACTCTGAATTGCAGATGACTATGGATCCACAGGGAACCTAGATTCTTTGATTTAATAGGGTTATGCATAGATTTTAATGTTTTACTTGATGTTGGCTTCATAAATTCTCAGCAGCGTATTTGAACAAGCAGATACAAAATATATATGTTCCTGTGCAAAGTGGAGAAGAGCAATATGTCAAACATAAATTTGTGGGTAGTGAACCATTACCTTTCTGGTTCTGTCCATTCCGTTTTGCTTCCACTACAAAAGTAAGCCAATATTAGCCTGGCAGACTTTGCTAATAACTATGCATAAGATTTAACATAGCTCGATAAAACAATTACCTCCAGCAGGAATTTCCCTTTACGGGTGTTTTCTATGAGGTGGGTGATCAAACCGGAGGGGAAGCGAATGATGAGAGAGCCACATTTGGGTTTTTTAGGATGTGGACACAAGAGGTAGGATCCCAGAACATCGTCTGCAAGCAGGGAGTAGCTGCTGTCACTGAAATACAGACGATACGTCATTAGAAAACCACTGACACTCAAGAGAAAATAAGGGCATGAGGGGGCGTCTACGGTCAGCAAAACGTGTTAAATGTACGAGCGACACTCACGTTGCGATGCCAGCCCAGCACCACACTGTTTCAGCCAGTGCTTCTTCGGTTTCGGCCAAGCTCGGAGCACGGGATCTCCTCTCCGGCGTCTTGTCTTGGTCCGTTTTTCCTGCTTCACATATAAGAAGAGAAATCAATGTGACTTTGGAGATGTTTAAAATTAAAAGAATCCAAAAGTGAGGGAAAAGCCAACTGTCAGGTGAACATCAGTGAGGGAAGCTCAACAGTGAAAAGCCTTCAGAAAATGTATGTATGACCCATGTGAGAAAAGACCAATATCCATCACCTTACCAAGTAGTCCAAATCCCGAAAACTACCGTCTGACACCACAACAGACAGTGAGTGACTGCCCATCACCTGACACTGAGGAGTTTGCTTTACCTAATCAATTCTCTGACTCTTGAGAGCGCTCTGTGAACACTCGGCCCACCTTGTGACGAAGTCAGTCGCTCCTGGACAATTCGCTGTTTGAGTGGTGTGAAAGTGAAGGAGCGGTAAGCCCCAGAGCGCAGCACTTTAGTACGGATGGCTTTCTTGCGCACCAGGGACGGGGAGGAGGTGGCGAAGGCTTCATCTTGGCTGCTGTGCGGGTCATCGGAAGACTTTTGATTCTTCTTCTATAAATGGGGGGGGGGAGAAAATGCATTTTAAGTGCATGTACTTGGAGGCTCAAAAAATAAGACTGGAAGTCAGCAGCAGGGTAAACTCTGGGTTTCGTTTGCCCGCTTCAACCTCATGGACTCTTTAGCAGATTCATCAGTAACAATGGTGACTTAGAAGGTAACAGTAAGCTGGAAACAAAGAGGTAAAGGCTGGGGTTGAAGTAATATTATGTTGCAAGAGTGCATAGACAGAGAAATTCGAAGTCCAAACCTTAATCCCTGGCAACAACCCCCGGAAAGGGGCTCTTCTGAAGGACACCAGGGCACTGACACTGAGAGGGAAGCCGTGGTTGAGCAGGGAGGGGTTGCGACGAGGCGTTGAACCAGCGGAGTCTTCCTGGGCCTCCTCTGGGTGCTTCTCCAAGTAAGACAGCTGGAAACAGCGGCAAAGCAGCAGGTTCAGGAACTGTGCCTGTAGGAGACAAAAAGGACACATGAAACCGAACAGTATTACCAGTTTTGGAGCAAAGTCGTTTTTAACATTTTAAGGTTCTACTGTTTGTTTCTAATGTTATTTGATGAACCAAATTCTTAGCCGAGTGCCTCATTTGACAGGTCTGTCGTACTGTTTAAAATGACCTGTAATTGAGTGTAATGGCACTTTGCTTGTGGTGCTCAAGCTGCCAATGAAATACATTTGGAAAAACTCAGCAGCAATGTCTCTTTCCAGAAATCATGACCCCGGTTACTCAAGATAATCCACAGACCTTGTTGTGAGCAGTTTTATGTTGGAACTTTTTTTTTCTTCTACCGAACTACAGCGTGTCACGGCGCAGAAGGAAACGTGCATCTACTCATGGAAGAGAGGCTTGCACCTTTGACAGGAAGGGGTGTAAACATTAATGCCGTCCTCATCTGAATGTAACAAGAATTAGCTTTGCTAGCAAGCCTCTCATCCATGAGTCGATGCACGCTTCCTCCTGCACGGTGAAAACAAGTGCCATCTAGTTCTATTAGATTTGAGTGAAAACAATCTAGATGGATAGATAGTGCTACAGATAAGAGCAAAAAAATATTTTTTATTTTTTTGGGTTACGTGCCTTTAAAATACATGAAATATTCTCCCTTTGTTGCATTACAAATACATTTTTACTAAGACTATGATGTCAAAAACTTGGATATTTCATAGCCATGTTCCAACATTTTGCATTAAGTAGCCTCATTGTAATTAGAGCTGTAACTTTCTAATTAACAGCAGACCTATTTTCCTTTGTTGTCATAAAAGAACAATGACGCCGGCCATTTCTTACCGCTCTGGCATGCCTAGCTCGAAAGACATGGCAGTACAGCTGGGCGTCAGTGCTGCCCGGGTTGTGGGAGACAAAGGCAAACTGGGCATCGACAGGCCGGGCGGTGGACAGGGAGACCCTACGAAGAGCATGAGCCATCAGGAGTGTCTGCAAACAAGAGAAACAAGAACCGGCGTGACTGAAAATACGTCTTCAGCTTGAATCTTTAATGCTTCCAGGTCAAAAACTCATTAGAGATACAACCAGACTTACCGTTTCATCCTCATCATACATTTTCACCCCTTTGATGGAGAACTTTATGGATACAGGCCTCCTCCTTCTGCATGTCTGATTGAAGACAATCAACATTTTTTTTCTCCATGAAACAGGAATGGGTTGTTGCTTTTTTTTTTTTTTGCAATAATGTTTGAGCAACCTCAGGACTTACTTTAAGGGCCTTCAGCTGAGTGTGCAGTTGCTCCATCTGGTCATCCAAACAGCGGTCATCCACGGGAAATGAGCCCACATACTTCACAGCAAGACACAAGTTTAGGAAAAACACACATAAAAATACACTAATATAAATATTAAATCACTTTTTCTTTTTTTTTTTAACCTCTGCTGATCGTGTGACTGTGCCATCTTCTCTGATTGGTGCCTCACCCATGCTGCCGGTGTATCTGTGAAAGCAAACAGCAAACTCTTACAACTAAAAGAGCACAAAGCGGTCAAAACAAGCACACATTAAAAGGAAACCGAGTCCAATAATCACGTAGGAGGTTTAAGAATACACTATTAAGTCCACGTTTATTGGCATAGTGCTGTCGGCTGTACCACAAGAACGTCATTTAGGATTATTTCTGTGATTTTGCTGAATTTGGTGTGTTTCGCAGGTCGTCGCGGCTTATAGAGCGTTTTCAGCTCCGTCAACGCGTCAAAAATCAAAGCTAATCCACGGGGAAGTTATCGTATCCGTCCGCCCTTGAGCAGAGCAGTGGACGGAATCCAAAACGTGTGGGTGAAAACAAAACTTTTTGAACCGTTCCCGTCGCTGTGTCGTCCAACAGCCCACCAGGTCTCAACCTGAGCTCGGCTGTCACAGGGGTTGTTTCAGAAACTCACTTTCCAGAGAGCCTCCAACCACAACCGCCACCTCCTCCGCCCCGTCTTCCTCACACACGCCGTAATTGACACCGAGGTCCTCCTCACCTTTACCTGCTGCCGCTTGGTGGTCCAGGTGTGCTGCTGGCCCGAGGCGGGGCTCAAGGGACAGGAACCCGGGAAGGAGGGGGAGGAAGAGGTGGACTATACGAACATTTATCTCCCTAAAAACACAATATGAAAGTCAGCAGCGGAAGATAAAGAATCACTTCACCCTCCCCCAGCTGCTGTCTCATATACACACACACACACTTTTTTTTCCTAGCCCCGCACATTCCTGGTCATTGCGCAATTCATCCCGGTGACGTCACACGCCCGGTGGTGGGAATGTCACCTTAAAGTACCAAAGTATCAAAACAACAACGTAAATGTCCTGCATTCAAAATCCTACTTAAGTAAAAGTGCATAAACAAAATATACCTAAAGAAAAAGTACTTGCCCTCTGTGGCTGATATTAGATTCATACTGATGCATCAGGAGCTGGTTGAGTTCAACCCAAGTTTAATTAGTTTTATGACTAACTACTAGATTTACTAAGTTAGGGACAAGCCTCGCAGATTTGCTGTGAAAACTGTCAAAGCACGAGGCTACCAAAATATGGTCTGGGCTGGTTCAATCTTTCAGTTTTAAATAAATGTAATCTGAATGTACGGATCATTTGGAACATGGAAACACGTCTTTATAATGTAAAATCTCAATACGATAACTAGTAATTATAGCAGACAGAATTCAAGTAAAAAGTACAGTATTTCCCTCTGCTGTGTACAACAGTACAAGTAGAGAGTAGCATAACAACACTACTTGAGTAACTACTTTTTTCACCACTTCTCTCCAACACTAAATGTACTATCCATCTATCCATCGCCGCTTATCCTATGCAGGGTTGCGGGGGCTGGAGCCTATCCCAGCTGTCATGTACTATTTAGTTCCAACAAATTTAATATAAATATGCAAAAAGGATCAATCAATGGATAATGCCATTAAAAAACTACTTAGCTGATGAATCACTTCAATCATACATTTATACATTTTGAGTCCGTGCTTGTACCAGAATCCACCAGTCGAGAAGCACTCACCTACAGTCTCATTGTACAATACTGTGTAGTTCTATACAGAACAAAGAAACTTTTCAACTAATAACGCTTGACTGATAAACATCAAGCTCAATGAAAAAGCTGATACTGCTTAATGTTCTGGAATCAGTTATATATATTTTTTTGCAATTTTCTCCCTGTACACCAAATTTAAAAAATAAAATAAAAAAAGAGCAGGATTTTACAAATATAGTCATTTTATTAATGACTTGGAAAAAAAAAACAGCTTAACAACACAAGGAATACATGCATGCAGGGTATGTATGAGCTAGTATCCTCCTTGTTCTTATTCACAACACACATTTCTTACAGTTTGGTACTGAATTACAGCTGTGAAGCAATAAAAATCAATTTATGTATATGCTTTTTTACACACACACACACGCACATCAGAAAAGACACTTTTCCCCCCCCCGATGTTTTGAAATGAATCTTAACACAAGCCCAATGAGTATAAACATAGTGTTGTCAAGTCCTCAACCTGTCACCTGCAGGTCTAATCTTTTCTCAGGGCAATTTTAGGTTTTAAATGAACAAATCATTGCTAATAATAATTTAATTTTATGAGAACACATATGGACAGAATTTCAGATTCTCACGTAGTACTGCATGGCCAAAATCTAATAACCACTTTAAAATCTGTTTTGTAAAACAATATTATTAGTAACCGTTTAAACTTTTCAACCTATATTTTAACTTAAAATGGACAACCCTCCATAACACTGATATTTCATTTTATTTGATATTAGGAACGTGTGCTTCCAACACCTATAGATTGGATGAGGAACGGAGTTAAAAAATAAAATAAAATAATAAAAAAAATAAAAATCACTACATGGCTCTAGTTACAGAAAGTCAGATCTTGCTATGCTTTTCCCAATCTGGCACATCTGTTTAACTGCAACACTAACTGAGCTTTTCTACACATGGTGATTAAAAAGGAAAGTCAGAAACTCTCAACGTACAGTAAACTGGTAGGATAACGTTCTTATTCTACAAGAGAAATAAAAAAAAATCTACTGCCCCATTAAAAAGGGAGAAAACAATGATAAAAAGAGAGAGAGCACTGAAACAGAGCGGCAGACTGCTGCGTTTTCAGTCCGTGAAGACGCTCTCTGGGCTCAGTTTTTCCCTCTCTTGGACTTCCGAGTGGACTGCTTGCTGCTCTTTGCCACTTTTTTGACTGCAGGCTCTTCAGGCGATGACTCCTCGGGCTCGGGCCGCCTGGACCCACTTTTGGTCGCTGGCTTTTTAACTGCAGGCTTCTCATGGGATGACTCTTTAGGCTTTGGTCGCTTGGACCCGCTCCTCGCCGTCTCCTTTGTGTCCTCGGCCTCCTTGGGGGATGACTCTGTGGACGCGGGTCGCTTGGACCCCCTTTTGCTCAGCTTTTTCACCGCTGGTGTTTTGGGCTTTCTTGCAGGAGCTCCTCTCTTGACGGGCGTAGCTTTAGAAGGCTGCGGTGAGGATTCCTTCTTGAGGACATTTTTTCTTGCCGTCAGAATGGCAGAGGACGCCGCTTTCTTAGCTGGAGACTTCTTTGCGAGGGAGCGCCCCCTGCCTTTAGCTTTCGACTGACTAGCACTCCGAGACTTCTTGGGCGGTGGAGGGCGACGAGCTTTGGGTGGAGGCCTCTTCTGAGATTTCCTAAGAGCAACATGAACAGGCAGCCGTTACTTCAGTCGATTTATTTAAACAGAAAACATTTTGATCCCAGTTGGATTTTTTATCAGCTCGAAATTATTAAATTAAAAAAAATTTCATGGATGTTTTTACATCTTTACTCTTTGACACCAAGAGTTCTGAATCAAGATAATACAATGCAATAAAACATTGGCAATTTCAATTTATTGATGGTTTTTGGTTCATCTCATAGCTTCTTTTAAAATTCCAAATTTGTTGAGGACAATATGATGCACGATGTGGATATTTTCGGGTTTAACAAAATTTTTGTGCTTTTTGTCAGGTACAATATTTGTACGTTTGATATCTGAAATGACAACATTTCAACCTGAAATGATGTCATTTCAGATATCAAACAAACCTCTGTTAAGGATACCGAGTAGACCCACCTCTTACGGGAAGGAGCTTCGTCCTCAGACGTTTCCTCTTCTTCTTCCTCCTCCTCCTCTTCCTCGTCAGAAGATTCAGCCGCCTGCTTCCGCTTGGGTGTGGGCGGAGGGTTTTTCTTCGGAAGCTGTTTGAACTTGTCAGGGTACAGGATGGTAGGGCTTGAGAGGAAAATAAAAAAAAAAATAATAAAAAGATCTGAGAAGGGCATCTAAAGATAACTATACTATATACTATTAAAAGCTTAAATAACAGAACCCTTTCCAAACGTAGTTGATGTACCTTGGGTAGAAAGGGAACGAGAGCTGGTAGGTGCCCGTGAAGCCGTGACCGGTGATCTGTTCCATCCAGCCGAGAACTTTACACTTTGTCAGGGTCCTCCTCAGATGGGCCACTAAAGAAGAGAGTTCGCCTTTTTAGTGTCACCATTTTGGATGAACAAACCTTGTCATGCAGTTGATTCAAATTTCATGCTACAAAATGAAAACAAAGCATACATTACAAAGCAAGTTCTTAAAAATGACACTACACCCAAAATCCACCTTTTGAGTAACACGGGTGTCAAAGTTTGTTTAACTCTCTGCAGAAAATAGCAGCTGTAAATCCAATATTGATCTGTTTCCATGTTTAAAAATACAAAAACGTTTATGGATGCACATTACTCCTGCAACATGATTCACTTATCTGAAGCCACCCTTTTTGGGAATATTACTAAATGGGACAATATCTGTAACAATGTCCACGTCTTTTCTTTACAAGGCCAAAGCTTAGTTATTACTTGGCAAGACATCACCTGTTGACAATTCCAAATGTTTTATTGGTAATGTTGGAATGCCCTCTAGTGGACAGAATGTATAACAATAACATGCTGATAGTAGCATTAGCAATGCATAACTGAATACAGCAGGGCTGGGTGATATGGCAAAAAATAAAATCACAAACATTTTTTTCCATATTGATTTATATCAATTTTTATCACGATATATAATTTACAGCCAGTTTTTTTTTTTTTTTTTAGAGTTTCCTGATAATGACTGAAGGTCTTTATGGAAAAAAAAATAATGCACACACAGAAACAGGACTGCATGCAAGGTTCAAGATGAAAGCTCAGTGTTTCTCATACGTTCATTTTCATTTGTGGATCCCTCCACAATATCACAAAACTTTATAAAACATCCTGCTGGTGAAGGAAGTCCACAGAGCAGACACAGGGAAAGAGAAACAGAAAGAGGATGGGCGGAGCAAGCCGGTGTGTGTGTGCAGTCAGAGACCAGAGGTGTAAGGGGTGTGTACACCTAGTAAACGTACAAAAGAGCAAATAAGACAGGCCTCTTAAAATTAACAAATAATCGTATATTGACTGCAGTGAGTTGGGAAACCCTTCAACATAATAAGTGTACATTAGCCAGTCTTATAAACTGACAGTAACTGTAATCAGCAATTATATTGATTAGGTTAAATGACATGTTAAATGTTATGGTTAGCGTTCCTTGTGTCAGATAAGCTCAGTATGGACTGGATGCTTTATGCTGAGATGCTATAAGCAGTGATTATGCTAACTTGGTTTTACAATGGACACACTGTACAGAGTTTTTGCTTCATTTCAGCTTAAAATGATCCCAAACTTGGGACACTTTCTGTCGTTTTCTCTGGCCCGTATCTCCTCTTTATCCCCAAGTATAAACACCAACTATTTCCTCTCTCATCCTTAAAATCCATACCATCTCTTCTTTAGTTCATATGTCTATATGTTTGTAAGCAAAACCATTAACCCCCCCCCCCCACATTGCAGGGTATTTAGCCAGATTTGGGGGAAACTATGCATGCCTGCATTATAGTGACAATATGGATTGTCACTATACTACATTATGCTTTGGTTTCATAGGTTTATTTGTGTGAGAACTGGTCACTGCTGGAATCCATTGTTATCAACATGAAGAACAAAACTGAAAACTTTTTTGAGTGATGATTTGGAGTAAATTCAGTGTGCTTTCCCAAATGGAAACCGATCATTTAAGGATACTTACCTTGTCTCTTTGAATCTGGCCAAGTACTGAAAGCAGACAGCAGCAGGACATGTTAGCAGGACAGAGAGAGGGGTCTTACCTAACTGGTACTCCTTTCTATCTTTGTTGGCGTCTACAAGGTATTTGCGTAGAGTGGTGGTGCTGCACGTTTTAGGTTCGTTCATGGCTGTGATGGCCGCTGTGATGGCGTCCTCCAAGGTGCCACCCTTCAGCAGGACCTGGTTACCAGTTCGCTTCAGCTGTGACAGTCAGATATACACATTTTTAGGATATCAGGTCATTTGCCCTTCACTGAATCTGTAGCTTCTAACTGTGTAAACTGTGAAGCGAGTTTTTATTTTAATTGTATGACAAAGAGAGAGTAGGCCTATCATATCATTTCCTGGCCACTTGACAAACTCTTAATTCTACCCAGGTTTCATGTTTTATACAGAATATTACCTGGCGATATCTTTATCATGCAATATCTTATTCTACTGAAATAGGACAATATGATAGTGATGGCCGAGCTGGCAGATTAAGTGGCACTGTGGACCTTTATCTCGCCAGGAAACAAAGCAGATCCTGACAGAAATGCACAGATAGTGAAAAGTGAGAGGAGAACTGAGAGGAGAGTGAGGGACGACGGCTTCATGTTGCCAATTTTTCTTCAACAGAACTGGACAATTCAAGTAGTAGTCATTTCAAAAGACAGGTGCGACCCATTTAAAGAACAAAATGTATAGAATGAGTGTAATAAAGTGCTTTACCTGGAAAGTCCCTCTGGCTCCTTTCCCAGTGATTTGCTCCAGTTGTCCTTTCTCCACTGCCTTCACCAGGGCTGCCTTCAGGACTTCTGGCCTGAGGACGAACCAGAGTTAGTAAATAATTCATATATTCAATAAACACAACTTCACACATAGCCTTTTTTTGTAAGTGACTAATTCACTGTAATCAAGACCACCAATAAAACTCAGACTGAATAAATCATGGACGTAGTCTCTGTGATTGCCATTGTGAAGCTCAGTGTTGTGACTCTGGCAGTCGCCATTTTGGCCCGTCTCCACCTAACTAATCTAAAAAGAGATTCTGGGAAAACTTCTGGGACGGTCTGTCAGTACAAGTAACTGCACAACAAGCCAAATTATTTGTCCGATATTTACATGAAAAATTCTCCAAAAGGCACCAGCACCACAAAGAACGGTTGAGAGGTCAAGTTCCGTATTAGCTGAGGTGATGCCTAGCAGACAGCTAGCTGTCACTCAAAGTGGGCATTCCCTTAATTATGCATAACTTTAATAATTTAAACGAGTTATATTAAAAACACCAGTTTCTATGAACAGGGAAATTGGCTATAGTGACCAAAACTGTTTTTGTACCAGGCTTTAAACATGTTTATTTCTGTTGTAAAGTTGGGCAACTGAGGAACTGCGGTTTTTGGCACTTCAGCGTTTCATGGCTGAAACTTTTAAAGTTTTAGTGAGCATCAATGATCTTGTCTGTAGTTATGAAAAACTTCAATTAATTGACTGACAGTTAATTAAACTTCAGTTTCCATATGTCATTAATGGTTCAATTTTTTGGGTCACTTTTACTGTTGGTCAGATTGAGATAGTTTTGCTGGAAACTTCTGCAAAGTCACATAAAACAAGATTCACGGTAAAAAAAAAAGTAAATGTAATGGGTCCGTTACTTGTTCTCGATGTTGAGGGTGGGGAAGTGCTGCTCCAGGTACTTCTTGATCAGATTGTAGGAGGCCTCTTTGGGCTCACAGAGCCGAGTGATGATGAGAGGAAGAGAATCTCCCAGAGACTCAGACTTCAGAGCAGCTTTCTAAAACACCATCCATATACAGACATGACAATTACAACCAAACACATCCCAGTCTCATAGGGAAAAATGGGAAAAGGAAACTGTAGACACCACAGCATAAATGTAAGGATTAGCTCCATGAAATATTGTACTGTGATCTCCTACTGAAAGGATTCTGCTGCTAAGCACAACCTCTGTGCTATGTGTTTATGTACTTTCTCTCTGAGAATGTAATGAGATCAATGACATAATATCTCAGTTTATCTACCTCAGAGAATGGAAACAGGTCAAACAGCTAGTAAGGCTCTGTGCAAAATTAACAAAACCCTAGCACCTTTAAAGCTCACCAATTATCTATCATGTTTGATCTCATTTGTTTAATCTGCACAAAAAACTAATATAACAACAACAATCCCCTATTGCAAGGCAACCAGCTGAGAACAGGAAGTTGCTGCTACCTGCCAAGAAATACATAACTATTGTACATCACTTCACTTCCTCCCTCTGCTGTAACATACCTTAGACAAGGTGGGCTTCTTCCCAATGGCGAAGGTTCCTGAAAGACCTTTACCCTTCAGCTGTGTGAAAGACAGCAAAAATAAGAGTAAACAGACCTGACACATTTCCTGGGTTCCTACACAACATCCGTGAAATAGACTATTCGCAAACCTCTGCCCCTGAAAAGTGAAGTTCAACTTTAGCATAGCAATGATAACGAGGCACAGCAGGCCTGGAGGTTGAAGAAGGGTGTATGGGGCCGTAGCAAGAGCGATAATCAACATTTAAAATTTTATGTAACGTAAGCTGCAAACGTTAGCATGCCGGGCTGACTAGCTTACAGCTCACAGAAGTATCTACCCTGGCATTGCTTCTACGGCCAAGCAGCATTTCATAGGACATTATTTTGTGGGGTTACAAATAGGGATGCACGATACTGATTTTTTTTCAGCCGATAACTTCACATTTTTGTATTTTAAAAATAATTTTGTATAACCTGCAGTGTATGTACACCTGAGGGGAAGAAAGGCTCAGATGCAGTGAGCAAAAATGGAGGATTTAACGTTCCACAGCTCTGACGGAACCAAATCTAACTGGCATCACTATAACAACAAAAACAAAGAACAGTTCTGAGTCTTCAAATGTTCATTTATTTTTTCTAGTAAAGTTAATCAAAAAAACTTAACAAAAATACTTTGTTTTGTAGAGCATTTAGCCTAATAATTCACATCAAATGCTTTCACATAATCTATCAAGTCAGATATTAGTATAGCTGATATTTATCAGCTAATATATGCCGATACCGATATAGCTGGACAGGCCAATATCGGCTTCCAATTTATTGGTCCCGATAATTATCGTGCATCCCGAGTTACAAAGGCTTTGAAAAACAAGTGCGCTTGAAATATAAAAAAAGTCAGCCAGAGACAGCGTTTTCAACCAAATCATGGAGCTAATGTTAGTTAATATGCTACCTAGATACAACAACAAAAATAAAAATCTGCGAGCAACCAGTTTCAATTGAGTGGTCAACAATGATAGTCATCAAGTAGACAATAAGCCTGCTTTTGTCTACCTCTGTCTGAGATAAATGAACATTGATTCAAATCAGCGTCAATGTTGAAAATGACTGAGTTTCTTCACCCAGACTTGAGACGATGCTCAGATTTATTTACTTACACATGGGAGAAATATGAAAATTTAATTCCCCCCCCCCCCCCCCAATTAACACACTTTACCTGTTTGATGGTGCCCTTCTCCAAATGTTTCTTCATTGCTTTCTTGATGAGAAACTTCTTCTTGTCAAGCTCCATCCCCGGGTAATTTTTCATTATATATTTCAAGACAGATTGGTATGAAACCCCAGACCTGTTATTACAAGACTGCAAAGAAAGTGAACAAGAAAAATTTCAAGATTTTTCTTTTTAAACAAAAAAGGAACAAGCACACGGGACTGTGTTGAGAGGATGATTTACAAAGATTGTACATACCTCAATAGCTTCAATGAGGATATCATCCACTTTGTGCTGAGTGCCTGCAAAGTTAGTAACAGGAACCTTTTTGCTGGCAGCGACGCTAGCCCACACGGGAATTGTCCTTTTCACCTTCTTGACTTTGGCTTTCTCGTACTTGTAGCCATCCTTCAACCTGTCACCAACAGGAGCAAGATACCAGTTCAGTGAAGCGAGTCGTTTCTTTAGAAGCGATATTTCACTGTGATTGTTACCACCCTTATCTTTATCACATCCTCACCTTAGTAGGAGAACATAGCAGTGTGTTGCACACTGTCCAGCCGCGCAGTCCTTGCATTTGTCACTGTCCATTTGTCACCGACGGGAAAGACAAGATTAAGTTTAAGAACATCTGTCTTAATGATCACCATTCACTGACTTGCTATGATAGTGAACTATATGCAAAGATTTGCTTTGTCAAGGTCTGGGAGAAGGAAAGGAGGAGAAATTACAAGAATTATGGAGAAATTATGGACTCGATGGAAATTATTTACTTAGAATTGCTAAGTGTCCATACATAGTTTGGACAACTGGTCAAAACAAAGAAAATTGTTTTGCCCATGATTCTTGTGAAAGGTCTGAACCATTTGATCACCTACAGATAAATTGCAGGACTTTTCCCCCTAAAATTCAGAACATATTTTTGGTTTTAAATATGTGGGCAAACAAAAAAAAAATCTAAGCATTGTTCTGAGTGTAGCTGCTCTTTCAAATATGGACTGAGCTAGCAGAAAATGGTCATACCAACGTCCTCTCCTCCTGGACTCCTCCGAGACAGCGAACAAAGGGACTGGTACATCTGTCTGATACCCATCTAATGAATATGGCTGTGACAGGTCACAACACTACAACCATGAGAGGAGCAGTCTGCCGTTATCCAGCAGAGGTAAGGATCATATAAACAGATAAAAGTGCTATCAAAGTGAAATATCGCAGTGTTCAGAGTTGCACACTAGCTCTCTGGTGAAACTCACTCTTTCTTCCCTGTCCCTTCTCCTCCCTTCTCCTCTGCGGCACCTTCCGTCTTCACTCCATTCTCCGTGGGCTCCGTGTTGGCATCGGCCATCTCGGCCTCGGCTGCTGCGGCTGAAGATGCAGCCTGCTCCTCGTCAGCAGAGGGCGACTCCTCTGAGGAGGCTTCAGGCTCTGAGAGGAAAGACACATTTACAAAACAAAAAAAATGTCTGATATGATGAGAATATCACAAAATTCAATCAAAACACACGTGGATAATGATTTTTTTTCTTCTTTTTATCTCAAATTTTTTGGGGCATTTTTAACTTTATTTATAATTGAGAGCTTAGCAGTAAGCCCCAGTGACCCAAGCTCATTAATGTGTTATAAACCACTATAATATCTACAGTAAACTATCAATACAGGAAAAGACGTTAATTTGTGGGCTCAAATACAGAAAATTCTCTCATGTTGCAAAACCTTGTGTAAAACAAAAAATACATTCTGGTTGTTGTAGGTTTTATACCGTTGTATTGCCATTCCCTGGTAATGTGGCACCAATTTCAATAATACTTTGCATTTTTCTACTTCATTGATAGCTCAGTTTTATTAAAGACCATCTTTCCAGTGGTGAAATACTTCTCTAAATTAAAGTACTAATACCACACTGTGACAATACTCTACTACAAATAAAGTCCTGCATTCAAATCCATACTTAGATAAAAGTATGTTAAGTATTATCAGCAAAATGTATTTAAGTGTTAAGAGTAGAAGTAGTCCCGATTGTCCCCGATATCAATTTAATAAGCTTTTATTGCCTTCTGAGATGAAGACGTTGTACAAAATGGAAATACTCAAGTACCTTGAATTTGCACCCATGAATGGTACTTGAGTACAAGTACTTAAATTACATTTCGCCACCGTCTACAGGAGAGCATGGCTGGAAAGGATGAAGGAGGGAGCTGGAACCAGCACAGATCCTAGAGTTGCACTATTTTAATTTTTTTTAAATTAATGATTTAATCAATAATTCGTTGATAGACTAAATGGTTCAAATTTACTGTATCAAATTGGGGCCACTTGACAACAAATCCTAGGGCTGTTTTTTGTTGCCACTCCGCCCCTGCCTGAGACCACAGTGGAACCTGTGTCAGAGAGAGTGCTGCGTTCATGGGTCTTCAGTTAAGGTGAGAGACAACCCTGGCCTAACCTTTCTCTGCTGCAGCGGAGGGGGGCTTCTCCTGGGATGGAGTCGCTGCTGCTCGGCGAATCGGCATCACACGAGATTTACCTGCATGGAGAAAACAAACAAACACGTACATGAACACCAGGAGGGCACATTAGCGACGGCACTGGTTTGAGGCCCACTCGGTGTACGTGCGTGGTTAGAAATGCCGAGACTGTCAAACCCACTTCATTCATTGAGGCCAATTATCTTCAAACAGAAGAAAAGGAGGCACTTGTATTTAGCTAAAAGCACGCCACCTTCTTGGCGCTGCACCGCGTTTTGGCCTACCCGCAAGCCTTTGCAAATACAGTTCGAACATTTTCATACGAGCCAAAAGATGAGTTGCCAGAAATTTTCGGCAATTTCGCCATTTTGTCAGTGGGCTTATACACACAGTGATGGCGTCGCACAAGGCAGATAAAATTCATTTCAGTTGCATCGAGTGAAAACCGCCGACCTGCGCTTCTTTCGAGCGTCGCATCTGTGCTCGCACATGTTAGCTAATGGCGGAACATAACGCGAACGACACTTACCTTTTATTTGTCCAGAAAAAGTGAGTTACTTTGGAGTAAATTTCTGCACGATCCTTTATTTAGATTTCTGTTTACGAGCCCCGCCCCATTAGGACCGTTGGTCACGTCGCAGCGTCATACACACATCACGTCGAAGGATTCCCACTGTCATGGCTGTCGACATTAGCGGCTCAATCGTTTTTTCCCCCCCGAGATTCAACCCATCTAACAAACTATTATTACCATTAAGTGTTATTAAGTTAGGTTATCGTTTTCACGGCCGTTAGTCATCATTAAAAGACAGTGGCTAGTGGAAAAGAAGCTAGCTAGCAAACTGTTCACCACAAAAGGCTTTCAGTGTTTTCTGGAGAGCTCAAACGTGATAAACACAAAGGCTTTCTGCCCATATTTTGAATTCACTCGATGTCTTCTATCGTAAAGATAAATCCACTCTGAGCACGCCATTATTTTAACCAAGATAAAGTGATTATTTGCGTGTAGGCATTCATAAAACTACAGCTCCGAAGAGGTCTTGTTTGGGTGTCTGTGGCTAAGACTCATGGGAGCTGTAGTCGAGTATAAGTTGAAACAAAGATTAAATGACGAAGAACGCAAAAACAACACATTCGGCTTGAAAAAAACATGACAGCTTCCCGGAAAAGAGTGAATAAAACCTGAATGAAAATACAAATAACTTAAAGTTACCTCTTGCAAAGTGAAATACGTAAATAAATAAATAATAAATACAAATACGTATGTTGAAGTTAGGACTATAACTAGCAATTCTTTTCTTGTTCAATTTATCTGTATTTTTTCCTCAATGAATGGTTTTTATAGTTTGGTCTATAAAATGTGTGAAAAATGTAAAATAACGAACAAAAACAAAGATACAATGACAGAGAGAAAAGCAGCAAATCCTCATGAATAAAAAGCTATAAATTAACCAGTTTTATGAGCTGTAGTCTCCATCTTCACAATGGGTCCCTAAAGTGCTGTTTGGGCACTCGATAAACCAAGGACCAGCTGTAAAGACAAGTGAATACATCAGAGAACCAACTACCTGATAAACACGTGACCACAACGATGCACATCTCAACTTGATATAGACACAAAATTTTTTTTTTTTTTAAAAAGTGTGCTGCTGCAACAATTTCAAAACCTTTGTTGATGGTGACTCGGCACACCAAACCAGCAGCTCCCAGTGACTGGTCATCATGCAGCTCTTCTTCTGAGGATGCCAAGGTGTTGTCCAAAACAGAAAAAATGGAAACATTGCCTCAATTGTGTACACACACGCACACACACACACACACACACAGAGTCACAAACAACCACACCAACCACCAGAAGAACAAATCATGAGAATCAGCATTTTTTTTTTTAAATACCTTTTTTGTCTTTAATGTATTTACAAGCTTTAATCTGCTCTGTAGGTCTGAAGTATTACAAGCATTTCAGCGACCCTGGCCATTTGATTTTTAAAGTTGCATTTTTTGCTCATTTTCATCTGAATGTATCCGGCTTGTTCGTCTGCGTTTTGTTTTGACAGTTCAGCGGACTGACTTGCATCGCTTCTTGAATGCATACCTCTACCTCTCACGAGGCGTATGTACATTATTAACGTAGAGCAAGCCAAGGCCGAGGGGAACACTTCCGGGTTATTAGGAGATAACCTTTTGACCTCAAACATCACACACGGACAACGTTAATAGCTTCTGTGCATCCACTCCTTTTTTTTTTTTTTTAATCTCCGCTTCCCCTTCATCCCAAAATAATTTTGTTTTACCCTGTTTTAAACCAAACAGTGTAGAATCCAGGGAGGCTATTTATTTCACAATTATTATTGTTATTATAATTAATTATATTGTTATTTCTGTTGTCATGTACTCATTTGTGAGCATCTGCAAATGTTAAATAACTTTCATATTTGCAGTCCTTAAAAAAATAATAAATTAAAGAGTCCAAAACCTATGTATCTTTTAAGTCTCTTCTTAAAAAGTAACAAAAGAAAAGTAAGTTAAAATTTAAAACAAAAATATTTTCTATGTATAATACAGGTATTTAGTGCTTCCACCGTTGGAATCCAAACTCAAAATGGCGGCATGTTTCAGAACCGTACCGCAGAAAAAAATTCCAGCCGTAAACATGTCGTCCTGGTCACACACCCATTTTGAATGTTTGTTCTGCTGTAAGGATGCAGTTCTACTACGTCGTGTCCCCTGGGGGCGTCTCCCTCGTCAATTATCTTCCGACTCCTCCTCCGCCTCCCGCAGCCAGGTGAAGAAGGCCGTAACAGACTTGAGGGCCACGCCCTTGCCGTGCTGCTCGGCGGGGTCTTTACTCGACTCCCACTTGTAGAAAGCATCCTCCGAGATGACGTCCTCGTCATACAGACAGTCAAAGAACATCCGGAGAAGGTCTGGAAGAGCAAAGACACATCCGTCATCTCTCTGACTCCGACAAGGATTCGTGACGTGAGACAGGGCTTTTAAAACATAAATGATGCACATGAAAATTGTGAAAAACATGCGTCATAAAACAGATTTTCCTGTGAGGTGAGGTGTGTGCTGAAGGTAGGGAAGTGTC
This sequence comes from Hollardia meadi, assembly GCA_037974645.1. NCBI lineage: Eukaryota > Metazoa > Chordata > Actinopteri > Tetraodontiformes > Triacanthodidae > Hollardia > Hollardia meadi. The sequence goes on from JBBPCS010000359.1 coordinate 369,706, forward strand.
TTTCTGTGACTGACAAATAAATCTGACTGCTGCAGTAACCCCTAACCATCTCTATTTCAATTAACTGAAAATCTCCAGAGGAGGCATCCCAGCAGCTCCCCTCTATGCCCTCTGGAGGAGGAGGAGGAGGAGGTGGTGTGGATAACTTTTTTTTTTTTTTTTTTTTTTTAAATCTGGGAGGTTCAAAAGAGGAACAGTACCTCAGGCTATACAACTCTTCAAAAGGCAAACCTCTGGCACTTCAACGTACATTTTGTTTTTGGTTTTCTCTGTAATTATTTAAGGTGTTTTGTGTATTTAAATACATTTATGTTGTCTGACCTTTAAATTGTAGGTTACATTCTAATATATTAATTATTTTTTAACTTTTGTGGTATAATTTAATATGTTCTCATTGTTATGATTGGTTATACTAAATGTAATACGAGCTCACCAAAGTTACTAAAGTTTGTTGTAATGGACATTAAAGTGAACTCATTCACTTACTCATTCTAGAGCCCGACCAATATATCTGTTATCGGCCAATAGTGGCATCATCACAGACATTAGTATAGAATGCAGAGAACGATGTTTGGGGCAGTTTAGAAATTGTGTCATAAAATAAACACATAAATAGTTCTATTTATTTGAACACATTAACTATAAATGCAATGTCCCCAGTTTTATACCAGGTGGGGACCTCTGCTGTGTGTCACCCACCCCACAATGATCACACACAATCAAAGCCATAATCAACCTCATTATGTCCATACAACGTTCTTGTAATTAGTTTGGATTACATTCTTATTCATAAGGAGATTATGTGGTGCCGGAGTTTGATGCTCCTCAATGACCAAACCTAAATCAAGTTACTGTATCATAATTCCTTGTTGACCTTGGAAGAATAGATTTTGAATATCAACTTTTTATCCAACATTAACGAGAAGTCTTTTAAGTGCTCTGAAAAAAAAGTACTTTGAACATCTATAATTCTGTGACAACTGGGCAAACTCATGTGACATGATCGATAGCTTCAGACCAGCTACTCAATGGAACTTTGTGGTGAGACTGCCAACAATCATATTGCTAAAGACGGTGTAAACACAATTTAATCTTCTGTTAAATAAAGAAAAAGAAGATGTAAAAGAAAAATAAATCTCATAGTTTTATTTCCAGGAGGTAAATGGGAGGAGGTAGGAGGAGTAAACTATGATGCGGCACTTACTTGGAGGCTGATCGAGGGCGACGATCAGTGCCTGAAGTGCATAAAGTGCTTGCAGCTGTCGCTCAGTGTCTGAGTTAAGGTACTTGAGTAATACGGGCAATCTCCTCTGGATGATGGCCGTGTCCACTCGACAGTTGGTGTTATCGTCTGTTCGGTAAAGCATGAGGCAGAGTGAGTGCATCCGCTCAGAGAGTAAAACTGCAATCAGTGGTGCGATTTTTAGAGAGGAATGTATCCTCCAGGTGGTGGGAGTGCTCACCTTTCACTGCTGCCTTACACACAGCTGTCATCAAAGCCCTCAGGAAGGGGGACGAGCTCATCTGAGATTCATCTAGGTTTGCCTGCAAGGATTAAATCAAGAAACATTTGTGAGTCTGAAAAGTTGTCCAAGAGAAAACTAGTGCAATGTCCTGAATTAAATATTACATGAATTTAAAACCGCTCTATGCCTGAAAGTCAGGCATGGCTCCTGACAAATTTAAGCCCTGTGTCTGGGAAAAGGGGTGCAGGGGAGGAAAAAACGCACACACTCCTCATAATACATGTTACAAGTGGCAGGTACTGAAAGTCCTGAAAGAAGCAGCATGTTTGTGTTCAGGGTATGTGAGTGGGGCCTCTCCTCGGTGAGCAGAAGGACAGCTGTGAACAACACAGTTTCCCTTTGCACCAGATAGTATTTTTGGATGCTCTCATCTTCTCAAACACTCTGCTACTGTAGCCTGGAGCCACAGAGGCAGAGTTACACCCTGCTGCTGCTGTTCAAAATCCAGACACTGCAGCAAGCACTTTTTGTAATAGACATTTCCATCGAAGGTCTTCTCTAATTCAGCAACCTACCTATGCATTTGGGGCTTTTCCGTACACATGCACTGGCCCGGCTCGGCAGCTCAGCACAGCAGGGATGTGCATTTCCATTACAACAGTGCTACCTGTTTGAAGTTGTGTCTTTAACTGATGATGCGCTTGTTTTAAGTGTATAACGTTTAAAACGCGTACACCTCAACAGAGCAGGTAAACAGCTCTTGGCCAGCATGACTGACTGCCGACTCCCGTCCCACACCTGGTCAATCAATCGGTCACTACCCTACGTCACTGCTCTACGTCAGCATACGCCTCCTCTTTGCCAGGTCCTTCTCATCAGCCACAAACTCATGTAACCTGGACTAGTGACAAGGACTATGAGAACAAATACGTACATAATAATAAAAACAAATGTGGGGTAGTAAATAGAGCAATTCAAAAGAACCGGAAGTGGAAAGTTTTTCAAATGGTAAACAGCTCAAGAATTATTTGGGATCTGAAAGCAAAACCAAAGGGTATGTTAGGTGGACATCTAAATATACGAAGCTTGAAATCAAAAACTGATCAGATAAATCATATATTGTCAGAGTCTAATTTAGATTTCCCTCTGTTTATCAGAAACTTGGCTCCATGAAAATTCTCCATCCGCTGCCCTAAAAATTTCAGGATATGATATTTACAGGAAAGACAGAACTGATGCAAAAGGAGGCAGGGTTATGATCTATGTGAAAGACTCCATTCGCTGCAATGAGATTCAGTGGCAAAATTCATATGATGTAGAATGTGTAGGTTTAAATATGACCTTGTCTCCTCAGATGTCCTACACACTCATCGTCATTTATCGACCACCTTCCTCAAACATGAGTTTTTATGACAAATTCAAGAAGGTATTATCTCAATGTGACTTCAAGAAAGAGGTCATTGTAATGGGCGATTTCAATTTAAACTGGGAAGATAAATCTTCAAGGAAAAGGCTCAAACAAATTACTGATAGTTTTAATCTGGCTCAAATGGTTAAAGGTCCAACAAGAATAACAAGGAGCACTAGTACCCAGATTGATCTAATATTTAGTAACAGACCTGAAAGGATCACAAAATCATACAATATGATGACTGGCCTGTCAGACCATAATATGGTGCTTATATCAAGAAAATTAACCTGCAGACGGTTCACTACTCATGCTAGCAATAAGGAATTCTTTGGCATCCCAAAAAACAAGCAAGAGGACTTCAAAACAGTCATAAAAAACATAAACTGGAACGATGTACTCCTTGAAAATGATCTAGAAATAACTAGTCAAAACTTTACAGAAAAATTACAATCTACAATCAATGACTTTTCAACTAAAATTAAACTTAAAAACAAGAAAGTCTCTCCCCTGGCTGAACAATAATATCCTAAAATGAATGAAAAAGCGGGACAATGCCTTAAAAACAGCCACAAAATCTAGATTGTCCCATGATTGGCAAAAATTTATAATGCTAAGAAACAAGGTAGTAAGAGAACTGAGAAAAACAAAGGCGAACTTCTTCATCACAATTATTGAAAATTCTCACGGTAACTCAAAAGCCATATGGAGCCAGATTAAAAAAATAACTGGTCAAAACAATACTGTAACAAAGCCAATTGAACTAAAGGTCAATGACACAATCTTACAGAGACCGGTTGATGTGGCACAGGCCCTCAATCAATATTTTGTAGAGTCAGTGGCTACTATAGCCCAAAGTTTCACTGTACAACAAAGCAATGCATGCACTGTCAATACTAGTGAGCCAGCACTAGTACTAAGACCAGTATCTGAGACAGAGATTGCAAAAATAGTCACATCTCTTAAATCTTCTCGGGCCAAGGATGTCTATGGCATGGACACACTCATGTTGAAAGAGATCAATTCCTCAGTAGTTAACCCATTAACGCATCTCATTAATACCTCGCTGGGTCAAGGAAGGTTTCCTAACTCGTGGAAGCCTGCTGTTGTGGCCCCCATACTCAAAGGTGGTGACCCTCTTCTGATCTCCAACTACAGGCCCATCAGTATCTTACCCACAGTATCAAAGATATTTGAAAAATTGGTGGCTAAACAAATCATCAACCACCTCAACAATAGCTCCCTCTCACTGCACCCAATGCAATTTGGATTCAGGGCTAATCACTCAACAGAAACAGCAACATGCTACTTTACAGAAAAAGTTAAGGCATCAATGGACAAAGGCGGCGTTGTGTGGGCTGTGTTTCTTGATCTATGGAAGGCATTCGATACTGTTAATCATAACATCCTACTGCATAAACTACTTAACTTCAATTTTTCTACAGAGTCTGTCAGCCTTTTCAAATTCTACCTCTCATCCCGCTCCCACCTTGTCAAAATTGTCAAAATTGATAATGATACATCCAACCCCATATACTTATCAACTGGTGTCCCACAGGGCTCGATACTGGGCCCAATCCTGTTCAGCATGTACATTAATGATCTGCCT
>JBBPCS010000359.1:374288-427674 GCA_037974645.1 Hollardia meadi
CATCTGGCAAAGGGACTGCCGATGAAAATTAGCCTTCTGGCTAACTCGGGTACATTTACATTTGTATTGAATGTTGATTAATGTACATTGTCCCTTTTCAAATAAAAAAAAAACAAAAAAACCCCCAGCAGGCTGATCAAGGCTGTGACATAAAAGAGCGGCTGTAAAACAGTGAATAAACACGTTTAATTTCCTCTGTTATTTTTGCTGCTAACAAAGCTCTGCTAATTTGATGTTAAAACACATATAATTTCCGTTAACTTCTTCACAATTAAGGTCATTCCTGCAGCTGAAGCGAACATGATAGAACAGTAATATAAAGCAGATATCTGACAGGGATGCAGGAGAGAAACTAAACCTCAAACCACAGAGATTCAGTTAGAAGCTACAAAAGAACTGAGAGCTGAACACACAGAGACTTTTAAAAACATCTTTCTCTCTGGTCTCCTGCACAGACATGAGTTGAGGCTCGCAACACATGCTTGTTTGAGGGGCAGAAGGGGGGTCTCGCCGACCGCAGCCCACTTGGAGGCGAGCCGGGCTTGCATTCCAGCTCCCAATTGCGTCATAAATAACAACCTGCCCCTCTGAATTTTAGCCACTAGCTGGCAGAAGTTTGGTTTTTCTGTAAGAAATGTGTGCACACATGTGTCACTTCTCATACCTCTACCCAGTCAAAGATCTGCTCGTCGCTGGCCATGTCCTCCAGGAGGAGTCTCTCCAGCTGCTGGCTCAGCTCCTCAGGAGGCAAGATCCTCTTAGACTGAGCAGCCTCAGAGCCAGAGCTGTCCGACAGAATGAACTGGAGTTTCTGTTTGTATCAAGACATGACGAGGAAGTGTTGAATAAGGAAAAAGATGATGGAAAAAAAGAAAGAGGAGGATGGGTATATAGATATTTCTTGATTTGACTAGAGGGCTTTATTTCCAACCTGTTGTGAGATGAAGGCCTGGACGTCCTCTCCCTCTGGCAGGAAGTCCATCCAGTTGAGGCCAGATTCCCTCCACAAAGAACCCACAGTCCTATGGCTCTGTGGAGACAAGACAAGCCAACATGACACCTCTCCTCTCTGAAATATCTCATTACTTCCGTCGGGTTTCCAGGGAAAAAGATTTTAACAAGAACAAAACAGTCTTTCTTTAGATGGATGCACCATTATATGATCAATTAATATATAAACAATTCTCAACCTTGATTGACCTTTAAGTGAGCTACTGATGGCTCTCTATTGGCTTCATAATAAGAGCAGGAAACATAAATGTATGCAGAAGGAGTTGAAAAAACAATTCAAAAATAAAAGTGTTGCTTACCATTTGTTTGCATAGTATGTGCAGTATTTCAGAAATTAAGATCCCGGCTCTTCCCACAGGAAGCAAAGGTTTCCTTAATTCACTGTCAACAAACAGAGAAGGCAGAAATTAAAGGCACATCTGTGCCATTGTTTTCCTTCATGCAGATGAATGGAGAACTTACAAAACTCAAATATCTTGTACTCGAGACACTTAAGACAATTTCCTGTGCAGACATAAGTGGGTGGTCACTCTCAAAAATGTCTCCAAGCACAGCCAGACATTAATCTTGGAAATGAGTGCAGGAGGGAGGAACATTAACATGAAAAATGTGTCTCAGAGGACAACAACCATGTGACTGTTCATCAAGCAAAATATTGATCAAACTGGCGTGTTGTGGTAGTAAACAAAGCAGACGGAAGTTTTCAACTAGTTCTCCCATAAGGTGGCTATTTTTATTTTTATTATATGCCTCCTTGAGTATCAAGTGACTGACTCAGGTGTAACTGTCTTTGTACCTAAAGAGCTCTCTCATAGAGAAGCCCCCTTCCCTCAGCACAGGGCTGAGCAGCTCGGCCAGGTACAGCCAGATGTGGGGAATGTCGATGGCCATGTCATCCGCTTGCTCCAGCGTGTCTGCAAACCTGAGAAAACAACAAGACAAACAGGACACAACTTAAAATGAACATATTATACAAAATATTGTTGTATACCCAAATTCTTTTTTTTAAAAGTAATAACGTGGCTGAAAGTTGAGGGCAGGTTCAGTTTGTTTATGGAATTTTGGAACAACCATACTGTTTGTTTTCAAAAGTATTATTTTATTTGCTTTATCTCAAGAATCCATAACAAAAGATTTTAAGAAGCAGCTAAAGAGGTTCTTGAAGAAAAGCCTGAAAAATAAACAAGCAAAATATAAGGGAAATTTTTAGAACAAGCTAATCTGTGTCAATCAATAATCCCACTTTGACACAGCCGTCACATTAACAAAAAGATTCCAAAAAGAAAACAATTGGCTCCTAGCTCAGCCCGAGTGCATTAGGCAGGTGAACTGACCCTTTGTGGAACTGGGGTTTGGGCAGGAGTCCCTGCCGCACCAACTGGAAGAGGAGCTGGCCCATGTGGTCCCGTGTTATCTGACTGCGCTCCAGAGTCGACTCCACCCCGACACGCACAAAGATGTTTAGCTGAGGGCCCAAGTCCAGCTCGTCCACGCACTGAACAGCCTCCTGCAGAAAACAAAAGACGCGTGATCAACGCGTGAGTGAATGAGGAGACCTTAAACACTACAGGCATTTATATTCTATGAGTTACTGCTACACGCCCAGTGATAAAGTAGGTAGTAGATTAAAGCTGATCTTATCAACCTGGAAATTAAAGAGAAATACAGGAAATGGTAAACTTCATTAAATTAAAGTATTTTACAGAAAACATACTGTACATGATGCTTTATTTTCTAAAAATAGAGAAGTTTCACAGAATCACCAAAGCAAATGAGGAAGACAAATAAATGATTTGACTCTTAAGCTCATCAGTAGAAGAAGCAATCATTGATTTATAGTTAACATCCTTCTAAGCTTCTGTTTGTTGTTTTCCTGTGAATCTCAGTACCTTGTAGTCATTTATGTGCAGGAACTCGTCGATGATGGACTTTGACTTCCTCTCGACCTCCTCTTCAGACAGAGCAGGTCTGTCCGGGGTCTGGACTGGCTCAGATTTCACTGTCGGAGTAAAAACAACAATGAAAACGGTCTCATTCTGAAAGTAAGATCAGTCACTGCCCCTTGATATTATTTATATTTAAATATTATTTTCATGTATGTGTCCCTCACCAGACTCCCTGACTCTGCTGCGCTCCGGCTCTGTTTTGTCCTCGGTGACACTCGTTCTTCGGGGCTCGGCTCCCTCTCGCTCCCGGTCTCTTCGCGGCTCATCTGCCGTTTCATTCTCCAGCAGCTCCTTGGAACTGCCTCCCCTGATGAACAGTCCGGTCCGTGACGACGGAGGGCCGGAGATCAGCGGCTTCTCGCTGCGCTCCCTCCCTGAAGTGCTACGACTGATGGGGAGGAAAATCAAACAAGCAAATGAGTCAGTCGGGATGGTACTGCATCAGAGAGACTAACTACAAGAAGCACAAAGATCCTTTACCTTCCCAGAGTTCTCCTGGAGTCAAAGTCTGGGTTCTGTGGAGGAGTGGTGGAGGGTTGAGGTGAAGGCGTAGACTGCAGCGCCGAGTAACGATTGAGGCCAGCTGTCCGTGATAGTTCTGCATGGAGAAAAAAGTTATAAGACACTCGAGGAAAGTTGCCCCCCTTCGAGTCTTGCCCCTTCTTTTGGCAGAGTTTTCTTCTCCACCTTTGAGAGTGGCCATTTGGAACATCTATCAACAAATTTGTATACTTTGTTTCAGGCATACTGACGCCTTAAGTGTGTGACATTTATACCAGTTGCAGCTACAATCTGACCATCACACATGATTTTTATCACCGAGTTTTGGCTGGTCGGGCGATGTAGTCCGTCACTGTTGAGCAGTTTCATCTGTTGCCATAAAATCTAGTTGGAATAACCACGATTATTTCAAAGACGTTTACAGTTCTCAGATCTTGATGTCAACCAGTCATCATGTGAAATCTGGGCCAGAGAGGTGAAGAATAATCCTCCACATCTGAGTTGCTTTTAGTGTTTTGCAAGATGAAACATGCTTGGCTTGTCTTCAAAAAAGGTCTGTACAATATTGCCAACTTCCACTTGTGCAACGTTTCGAATCACTGCAGTCACGGTGGGTCAGTTAATGTGTGTATTCTTACCCGAGTCACTGGCCTTGGCTCCTCCACTGCTGCCCTTCACCCACGTGACTTGAGCCCGGGGGCCCAACTGGATCTTCTCATCCATTTGTGGCTGCAGAAGGAGAAGAACAAGTTGCAAACATTCATGGAAAAACCACGGCAATCTGCAAATGAGGACAGAATTTGACAAGATAAATGACCCCAGACGTAAAACCTACAGGTGCACGTGACTTTAATGTTCTGAGTTGCCAGAATACCCAGAAGAGGGAAAACTAATACACATCAATCAGTATAGATACCAATACATGTGTTACCCAATCCTAACAATCTGCCAACAAAGGACTCCCTAATAAAAACAAAAAACAAAATCCATGCTTACTTTTTATTTACACCAGTTTATTTCTATTCAATATGGTGGCTGAGAGAGCTCAACGCACTGCAACTTAAGCACTGCTAATAGACAAAACAAACATCAAAGATGATGAAAAAATCTTCATCATCAATTTGACAACACGTGTGCTGGAAACACTCACAAAACAACCAAATAGAGAAGCACAATGCAAGTAGCACAGATGACAATGGATATGGATGTTTGTAGGGGACGCTAGAAAGTGACGGACACGCAGGTTTTTTCTCTTTATTATAACATCAAGATGGCACGAGTCAGATATTAGCCGGTGGCAGATATCTGTTGTTAACCTAACCTTTGCATTTTTCTGATTAGCCTTCCAATTCAAATAATACCAGGAAAAGTACACTGAGCAATCAGGATATTAAAATAAAGAGAAAAACTTATATTTTAGTTATATTTTAACACCACTGACGAGTAGCCGACTTCAATAACTTTGAGAGTCACAAATGGACACAAAACAAACGTGTCCATCACTTTTTAGTGTCCCCTAGAAACATCAATATCCGTTGTCATCTGTTCTACTTGCAGCATGTTTCTCTATTTGGTTGTGTTGTGAGTGTTTGCAGCGCACGTGTTGTCAAATAGATGAAGACGTTTTCTTAATTTGCCTGTGTTTTGTCTATTTGCAGTGCGTTGAGCTCTCTCGGCCTCCGTACTTCAGAGTCGATTCAAGATATTAAATCAAGGACAAGTAGCACAAAAAATACAATGTATAACATGCAGTATTTTACAAGAATTGTCCAGATGAGTACTGCCTGGTACAACTACCACTGAGAACATGGCAGGATTCCTCCAGCAAGGGACGCTCTGCAATAAATACAAAGCAGCACCTCATGGGCCCAGCAGGGGGACTGTGAAATACTGAACGTAACCACAATAATGTAGATCAGATGAGGGGAGGGAGGGTGCATGTGTACACATGATGAACCACAGGATTCCTCTGGGTGATGTGTAAACACTAATCTGCTGTGTAGAGAAACTGTACACTGAGAGAACAGCAGCCACCGCTGGAGGAGCGTGGGAAAACACTCGAGACAAATCTGTCACACATTCTCTCATTTAACCAAATTACAATGCTGACCTGCCCTGATTCAACCAAGACTCCGCACAAAGTGTGTGCAGATTCAACACGCAGTCAGAAAATTAAGAAAAGAAGCTTTGATGATGCTTTTAAACACATAACCCGTTCGGTTCGGTTATGCTGGCGGGTCAAAGCCAGAACTGTGTGAAAAGCGGGGTCGCAGTCCAACTGGTGCCAACTGTCAAGGAAGAATTCTGTGTAAGTGATATATGTCATTTATGTGGCAACCACGGTAACACAAAGGCGTGTCAACCACTGACTGTATATAAATTTGGACGACATGAGAGCTACCCAAAAGTGAGGCTAAAACATCTTAATCCCCCCCCTGGTGGTGGGCTGCAGTATAAGTCATAAATCCCACCCCTCAATGTTATCAGGTAAAACATGGGCCAAACTAAAAACTCCAAGTACATGTCAAATAAATTTTATAAATAAATAATAATGTTTTAAAATAAATGTAAGATTTGTTTTAGGTAGTTATTATCAAGCTCCACCGCCCGATCACTCTTGTCCGGGACATTTTGGCTTCATTTTTGCACAGTGAAAGGAAGTAGAGACGCGTCGTCCATCTTTATTTATGTCAGTGGTGTCAACATGTAGGTTTGAACATTTTGCATGTATTTTAGGACTTGCTAGGTTCAAAAGTCAGTGTCAACACAAAGGTGTACAGGTACAACTACAGGTGCGAAAGCAGCCTTAGATGAGAGGCAAAAATTGGGGGTGGCAAATCTCACCTTGGAGATCTTTGGGATCTTGTTGGGGTCGATGGTCCTGCTGTTCTTGGTCATGGGCACAGTGTTCCAGGTCTCTTCTCTCTGCACGCGCTGTTCTCTCTCTACGAGGCCCAAAGAGACATGCCGACACACAGGTAGGCCACATACAGTTTCAAAATGAGTTCAGTGGAAATCAAAATGGTATTTTCATTAATTGAAGTGAAACGACTGTGAAAGGGCAACATTTCCGACTGCTTCTGCTATAAATGATGAAATATTATAGGTCTAGGTTAACAGATGGGAGGGAGTAGGGGGCTTCCTGTCTGCTGTTGGGCATAATAGCGTCTCGACTACAGGGACAGGAAGTCTGCCTGCAGGCTTCCTGAGTCACTGTAGCTGTGCCGATGTGAAGCTAAGCCTTAAAGAGGATTTAAACTGCAGGCCTGACCTGGCCGTCTCTTGCTGTCCTTGGAGAGCAGCTGCTGGTGCACTTTTCTCTGCTCCTCCTGCTCTTCAATCTTCGCCTCCTTGTGGATCTGCTCGATGGTTTTCGGGCCCTGGTCGGCTCTCCTTGACACCCAGTTGTGCTGAAAGAACAACGAGAACCACAATAACCTCAGATGCTGTACTGTCAGATTCAGTGGTTTTAAATGATTTTATTGATGCGAGACATTTGAAATCCCAGCCCAGATAATTTTCCTAAATATCTTTAGAGCATGGGACGGTTTTATCATAGCAGATACAGTATAATAACTTCAGATATAAGCTGTCAAGTACAGAAGAATGTCCTAAAAAAAATAAAATACTGATGGATTAGCCAATGTGTTAACAAGGTTATCCGTTTGTCAACTTTCACTCTCCCATTATGCTGAACATGGAGGTTTTGTTTTTAAACAAAGTGGATCGCAGCTCATTTCAATTTCAAATTTGACAGAAGCGCAGCACAGCAGGGCTTGAATGCGTTTCCAGCGCCTTGTAGGAGACAGTGACATTGATTCAAACAGCTTGTGTTAGGTAAGAGTTACTGTAGGAGAAAATCGCACATTAATAACCAATGAAATTGTCTCTCTATTAGAAAATCCTGACATGACCCCTTTGCTTGTTTGTCTTCCTGTTCATTTCTGCTACTGTTGTTTGCCCAGGAAATGTTCATGTGGCCCCAGCGGTTTATTTATTTGTTAATTTAATCAGGACAATACAGATGAATATTGTAACGTGAAGAGAAACGATGCATCAAAAGTAATGTGTATAAGTCATCTAGCTGAGGATAAAATTCAGGATAAAAACAGAACTGATTGTATTTTGTTTTTTTCATATAAACTTTGTTTGCTTATGCTACTACTTAGTGAGTCTATGGTGCCTCAATGAAAACCTTCATGTGTTATCAGCAGTTAGAGGTGATCAGAATCTCAGTCATTAAACATATTCAGTAACATGCAGAGGTAGTGTACGTGCTTTAGGTGTGCCTATGGTCTACAGGGTATTTTCTCACAGGTTTTTCTCCCATCAGTCTTTTCCGAAAATGTGTTCAAATTCAGCAAAAAGAGCAGCAGGACATCAATTCAGCAGAATGTGACTAGAATATCCACTATCACTTTTCAGGAGGCCAGAATGTTCAATGAAATAAACCTCTGTGGGTGAATTCCTCGAGAACCAGAGCTACAAATAAATAAAACAAACATCACAACCACACACTCACCAATCTCAGGTCTATTATGTCCTGTAACATAAACCGTATCCGAGACGACGTCTTCCTCTCCTTGACGATTTTTTCCATCTGATTGAAATACTGGTCCATCCGAGGCTGAGAAGAAAAAAAAAAGAGAGAGAGAGAAAAGGTTAATTTGAGACATGAAGGTGAAATTCTTCATTTCTCTATTCAGTCTACAGGGTAGCAGGTGTCAGGGATTTCCACATTATCTCCCTAAACTGACCGATTGTTCATGTTTATTACTTGGAGCAGGAGCTGTCCTGGCCACCCAAGACTAAATTGGAACATTATGGGAGACAGCAGAAGAGAAAAAAATGTAATAGCCCAAAAAGAACAGTTTCAATTCAGTGTAATCGCCCGACATTAAAACAACCACATTCAGAAAATTACCACAATTAAACATGATGAAACTCATGGAAGTACGAAATGGATGATTTAAGACCACATTCTGTTAGATTCAATGTACAAAAATGTCACTTTTGCATTGGTTAACAGTGTAAATATCCTTCAGTGGCAACCAGAAAATGAAACAAAGCAGAAATAAGTTGTTATACTGAGTGTATAGCAGTTTCCCTGCTGGTTAGAGGGCTTTCCTTTTGCAGGGTGACTGGTAGATGATGAGGATCAAACCACACATCCACAGTACAGCACAGAGAGAGAGCAGGCAGGCTGGAGTCATGCCTTGGAGTTACAGTATGTCTCTCCAAGCATTTGGGGACAGCTGGGAGTTACTGATGTCTACAGGAGAGCCAGTCAGGCAGAACAAAGCAGAGCATCCACTTTGGGGATATTCCTGTTTTCTCATTACCTATTATAAGCAGCTTCTCCTCCATCTCTGAAACTGACTGTAGCCCAGCTGGTGTTGGATCAAATCCCACCAGAACTTTCTCGTTATGTCTGTCAAAGCTGTGTCGCTGCACATCAGAATCACCTCCCCAATCAACTCATTTGCAAGAGGCTAACCAATGCAGAGGGATTTCTTTTCTTATTTTGGTTTCATGTTAGTAGGAGCAAACTGACATAGTGTACTGACGTTAATAACTAATAATAAAGAGTATGGTCTAGACCTACTCTACATGTCAAGTGTCATGAGATAACTTTGTTGTGAATTGGCGCTATACAAATAAAATTTGATTTGATTTGATTTGAAGGGGCTGCTGACAAAGTGCTCATCTTATGACTACTTACCTTTGATATCTGAGCCAGTGAGTAAAACAAGTTTGTAAGTCAGCCAGAGACAAAAGGCTCCGAACCTGGTGGCCTCTACATGGGTTATGAACAACTAGACTTTGTGTAGCACATCACACCAACGGCCTTGATGTTGTGCCAGTATGTATGACAGAAAACAACTGCAAGTAGCAGCCACATTTACCAATTTATTCACCAACAATATTTGACATCTAATAGCAAACTTTTTGTACATATTAAACAAATGAGTTTTAGCTTTAAATTATCAATACAGACATGAGAGTGGGGTCAATCTTCTCATCTAATTCATAGCAAAAAAATGCCATTCCTTAAAGCGCAAATATTGAATGTGTTAACTTTTCTGGTTAACTTAAGAAAGCAACTTTCTTCGCCTCACCTTGGCCTTCTCGAAGTCGAGGTCCTTGCCGATGGTGGTGAGCAGCCTGCACAGGCACTCCAAAGACTCCTCGTCGTGATTCTTTAGCAGCTTAACAACACAATCATGCATAATGGCCTCCGTCAACATCTTGAGCTTGAAAAGCTCGCCAATGAACTTGATGTTGCCAATGGAACGCCGCCGAGCTTTGTCCTTTGCGTCCTCCAGCTCTTCCTGAAGCCTCTCACGCTCAGTCGCCTAATGGGAGCCAAGGAAACATGAAACAGAAATCACACTTGGAAGTGTGTCAAAAAACCTCTTGCAAGACTTGAGCCAGGAGTTTCATAGACCACATACCGATGCAGCAGAGTCCAGCTCTTTCTGCTTCCTCTCAAACACCACATCGTCCACCTTGTCTTTTTCAAACTCCTTCTGGCAGCGGTTTAGCAGCAGCTTGCGAAAGTTCACTGTGTTGGTGGGTTTGTCTATCACGGGCACTTTGAGCTGTACACAAATAGCAGAGAAAGAAGATATAATGCGGAACTATAAAGACAAGTGATGAACTAAACCTTTAAAAACGTTTGATGAACAGTGACTGGGCTGTGGCCACAACCCCAGGAAACGACTGCACAAAGCCTACCTTTTACTGATGTTTCCATATGTGGATTATTTTAAAGCCCTATATATGTTTGCATGCTATATATATAGTTAGTGTTACCCACGTTTTTTCTTTGTTACTCCCACATTTTTAATAAATAGTAAACCCATTTGAAAGAATTATCAAGAGATGACTTATTTCTCGTTTTACAGCCAAAAAAAAGTCTTCTTTTCATCTTCCACGGCTGAAGATCCTGGGTGTGCACATCTTACAATTTCTCCAAGTCATAAAATGTAAATGTTCGCACTTTATCATCACATTGTATTGAACTGTGTTGCATGAAGGCAGATTCTGATTCTAAACCCACCAATTCTGCTGAGGCTTAAACATTTAGTGAGTCCTTACTGATCATTTAGATGCAAATTGGATCGGTTTCGGTTCGGATGCACACACCTACCTTCTGTTATAGTACAATTGCCGTGTCATGTTTTTCTGGTAAATGAACCACAGTTGAGGTAAGATTATTCATTCACTGGCCCCATCAAGATTTACCAGTTCACTTGAATGATTGAAACCTTCCAAACACAAACATGCTTCTTATCTCCTGCAGCCAACACTCTTCGTCCATTCTGATGGACGCGGTGACCTGCTTACCGTGGCGAGGCAGCGGCACATGTTTCCGTAGGCCACGGAGAAGCTGGGCTCATCGATGGCCTTCTCAAAGACCAGGTCGATGACCCCTTTGAGCCTCTCTTCTGTGTCGATGGTCAGGTCCGTCACCTGCTTCATCAGCTGGTTGAATTTCTGAGGCGTCAGCTTGTTCAGGATGCTGCGTACCTTCCTGAAGAGCTCCTGAAGGGAATCAGTTGTAAAAAAGCAGTTAATCACCTGGGCCATTGTCTTGAACATATCTCCAACTATGTTATTTGACTGGCTATTGTTAGTTTTTGATAAATACTGTATATTAAATGCATATTTTCCCTCATAACTCTTTATTATGCAAAGTTGTTTCATTCCGTGGTAGGGTAAATCATTTATTGAGTAATATTAACTAAACTCTCATTTTGGGTTTCAATTTCTTACAGAATTAGACCAAAAATTTAAGGCTCTTCAAGTGAATTTTTTGATTAATTATTAATAAAAACAAGTCTGGTGGTGATATATAATGTTTTTTTAATACTCAGCTCCTCTTCTTTGTATCTTTTATGTGTTTTTGTGCACGTCTGTGTATATATTCAGCCTTACCCGTGTTTTTTGCATCTCAGTATCCTCTGCAGGGACCTCCCTCTTCAAGCCAGGTTTCCAGGCATTCTCGGATTTTTTCAGCTGAACGTCATCATTCACTGACACGTTCATGATGATCTTCCTGGGTGGAGGCCTCCGAGCCCCAATGTTCATAAGCTGTGAATACAGAGTACAGCATGTCAATATTCCTGGCCACTACACATTCTTTTAACCAGTCAAAACAACACGGTCTAATACAACATTGTCTGTCTGTAATGAAAAACTACAACATAAAAACATAATACAAAGCAACATGGCTATAAAGTGCCATGTGCAGACAAACAATGGTCTGCCCAGAAGACTCTGCTCATTACCTTGTGAAATATGGCATCTGCTCTACTTCAGCAGAGCCATAACACTGATCCTGTATCGTACAGCTGCACTGAAATGTGTTGCAGTGGGTTCATTCTAATCAAACAAATCTTGACTGACAATGGTAAAACAGTGCTGCGTTGTACTTTGGAGTGATATATTGGATATTTTCTGTTTTGAATCAACCACTGAACATTTGTAGATGTTGGCTGAGACCAAGTGTATCAAATTGTATTCTTTTGTCCCCTGGCAGTGATGGAAGATTGTGACAGATGCGTACAATCGATTTTATTTTACACCCAATTAAAAGCAGCACGGTATCTATTAAACATAAGGACAAATTGTTCCTTGAGAGGAAACAAAGTAGAAATGGAAGACGTGTGTGACTTTACGAGTGACTCACTGCAGCGCCTCGTCCTCCGGTCATCTGCCTGCCAAAATCTGCAAAGGCAGGTGTGAAATCAGGTCCTCTGGAAATCGCTCTGGAATCCACCACTCTAGATGGCAACTTGTTTTGGTTCATCTGTACAACACAAAACATGCACACAATACATCATCATCTCACACATGCACACAAATGACAAGCCAAACAGCAGGGGGAGCAGTGATCCCCTCACAATAGTGGCAATTGGGTATAAGGAATCAGCCTGCTGGATGTGTGTGTGTCTATAAGTGTGTGTGTGTGCATTTCTAACCCACTGGTCCCTTAAAGGTGACCCATTGTAAATGACAGTCATACTAGATATTATTCATTACCAGATTTTGGTTTATGTATTTTTTCTGCATTGGTAATAAATTGTGGTTGGCGGGTTCAGGGGGCTGTTCAGTGAGAGAAGTCAGAACCAGATGTGGAAGGGACGGAAGGAAGAAAGGAACGCAGGAGAGAGCGAGATAGTTATGGGGGAGGAGAGAAGAACAAATCCAGCTCTTTGTCTTTGAGCCGTCCTTGACTTCCTCTCGACTCTTTCCCAGTGAGATTTCACTTTCTCCCTCAGAGAAAATGAGACTATGGGACTGTACATTAACTGCTCGCCGGTCTGCTCGTTCTTTTTGGAGAGGTGGGGGAGGGGGCATGTGCTCTTAACACTGCCAAGTGTGACATAATGGCAATGTGATTTTAATCAAAACAGCATTTCAGCGTGCCATATGCTCCACCCATTCGCAAGTGTGGATCAGAGGAATGAACCAAACTCTCTGTGGTGCATGTTGGACACAATCTTACAAGCAATGTCTGAAATACTGTGTGTTACTGTGAGATGAAGAAACATGTTTCATGAGGTCTATTCAAAACCAGGGCTTAATCCATTGACGGTTTTATTTTTGATTAATAGAATCATTTAATATCTTAGTCGCATCGTCTTTAAAATCTCAGAACATGATGAATAAACCCATCACAGATTCCCAGAGCCTGAGGTGAGAATTTCAAATAGTTTGTTTGGTGCAACTGACATTGAATTAACAATGTTATAAAGAGAAAGAAACAGGAAATCTTTACATTTGAGAAGTCACAGAATGTTTGGGACCATTGTTTTATAATTTATTTGATTATTTAAATTATTACCAGTTAATTTTCTGTCGACTGGTGTTTTTGTCGACGTGTTTCAACTCCAGACTGACAGTCTGGCCTTAATGGACAAAGAAAACTTACCAGCCACTTCCCACTTTAAAGCTACGTTTTAAAGGACCTCCAGAGGCCATTGGTTTTATGAGGAAACAGGACTGTACAGATAATTTGGAGGTTTAAGGACATTTGGGAGCAACAGCTGTACAGCAACGACTGGCTAACTCACCTTGTCCAGCACCACATCACTGATGGGTGGGAGCCCCTCAGGCTTCTGTACGCAGGCGGGCATGAACTGGAAGCCCAACAGGAAGTCCCTGTCATACTGACGCTTTCCACTGGACTCTGCCAGGTCTGCACCATCAAGCAGAGTTTCAGAGAAAAGGAAAAAAAAACAAAGAGCAGATCAAACAACGATTGAACTGCAAATAATTCAAGCAAAAGCCACACTATGTGAAATGGAGAAATCGGTGATGTTGTTGCACTGATAAAACTGCTGTATTTTTACATAAAGTTTTTTCCTATAGTGAATGAGGCCGTCTCTAACCTTCCATGTCCTGTGGAGCTCCTGTGGAGTTCTCCTTGTCTCCCTGGGTGGCTCCGCTGTCGCTGCTCTCCGTCTCCGAAGTGTGGCCCGCCCCATTCCTCATGGGCTCCATGTCGGTCTCACCATTCTCCTCTGGGGCAGCAGGCTTTCCATCAGCCTCGGGGCTGTTGGCAGGAGCTGGAGCAGGGGTGGAGGAGAAGACTGGCAGTAGGGGCACAGGGATGCTGTCCAGAGGAGCTGACTGCAGGGCTGGGTCTCCAGCAGGCTGATCCACTGGCCTGGACTCGTCCTGTGTGGGGACATGATTCAGCTTTCAGATCCTCAACATTTGTTGGCAAGCATTATAAGCTGATTTATTATTATTTGGCAAGATAATAAATGGTTTCTATCTTGTAGCTCTCTCTCAGTGTTTTGTGGGGGATCTGACTTGACAGTTCACCACAGTTAAAGACTAGTAGCATCACCATGTCTCCACATAACACTGTCTATAATTATCAGTTACAGAGCTGTAAGGAGGTCATCGGCAGACAGAGTGAACACAAAAAAGGAAAGGGTAAAACTGCAGGAGTGGAAAATGAGGAAAATTGTGTGTTAAATGAATAAAAACAGAGTGAAGACAGGGGACTTGGGAAAGAAAGAAAGATGATGAAATGTAGAGAGGAAGGAAGGGTCAGGTACAAACACAAAAAAATGGTGGGCTCATCGCACTAGGCTGTAATATTGGTATGATTCTCTCTGCATCATCCCTATCGTCATTTACCTAAAATTATCGGTGCATGCAACACCATTAATGCAAAGCAAAAGTCATCATTCTTGACATATTTTGTATTTTTTTTTGTGTTTTGATGTTCTGTGTAACATGCTCTAAGAGCCATCTTGGCCAGGACACCCCTGCAACTGATTTTAGATCTCAGCAAGACAATTTTCTTGTTTTCTATTTAAATTGAACAGCAGCCTCAAGTCTTCTGACTCATGGGGCAGGGTGCCTGTGATTTCAACTAAATCACAAAAAAATGGTTTTCCAAGAGAAATAACTGTGTCAATGAGGTCAAATGTTGAGTTAACAGTGTTTATCTAGAATCACAGTGATGCAAAACCTTCTAGGAATGCATATATATATTGGAACGATAAACTATCTCTATTATTATAATGTTAAAATTTATATTATTGGTTATTGTCCGAAAATTATGTCCGATAAATAGAGCCAATTATACAAAGCCACATTGATTTCATTGACTTAACAAGCACAGCAACTACACACTCCGATGCAGTAGGTAGCGCACCTTTAAAGTTGGTTTTTGATTCGCCAATAAACACAAAGCAAAGGAGAAAAGGAAGCACAGCACAGCACGCTGTTGTTGAGCTCATGACGTCAAACTGTTGCACATGGGTAGAGTCACGCAGTGGAGACTAGAGGGACAAACATGATGTCACCTGTGTTATGAACTTCTTGTTAAAATACAAAATTATCTTGATGGTATCTGCCATGAGAAGCAGGTAATTATCGGTTATCAGTCAGAAAAAATAAAATAAATTCTATATAAACAAAATTTTCTTTAATATAAATTACAATTGTGCGACTTTTATTTACCTTTTATTAAAAACACTCAGTCTGAATTCAGAAGCTGAACTGAAATTAACTTTTTTATGATAAAATACCTAAATGTGGGTGGCTATGTTCATTTTTCTGTCATCTGCAATCATGTGAAAAGTTGTTGCGTGAAATGTGCTTCTGTGTAAATGTCATTTCTTCTTCACTCATGGGCTTGTGAAATGAAACCTAAAAAGAAGCCATTTATATCCGTCTGTACCACCGTTGTTTGGTGGTGTGAAAACTCTCCCACGGCTACAAGCCCACAAAAACAGAATAAAGGAGAGGAAATTAGAGCGGGACAGAGCTGATTTTACGAAAAGTGGGCCGACTGAGCAATGAAGATGATGGATAACTCCTTGCTGTTGTTCTCGGATGATAACAACACCCCAAAGTCATTTATGTCTGCTTCCTCCACCACACATGTGGAAACATTTTTCACTTGAACTATTACCCACATTGTGCCTTTTTCTCTTCTCTCTTACCCCCTCTGTCCCAATCCTTTGATACTTTACGGCATTTCAAATAGTATTGTTCCAAAATGAAATACCAACCAAATAAATCATTAAAAGGCAGCTAAATATTGTTATGAGTATACACACATATATAACATTTGAAGGTGAAATCATCTAAACTTTAAGATAATTTGTGTATGCAGAGGACCTTTGACTACTCACTACAGTTGGTTGTGCCTTGTTTTAATCTTGGAACTCTCGTCTTACCTCGTCCTCCTTTTGAGGTGCATCTCCAGCAGAGATCCCTTCATTTGGTTTCCTCCAGGTCTTTGGTATAGCAGAAGCAGTCTGATTTACTGAAGGGACACACAAATGCAGGAATATGCAATCAGCCAAAGCCACATAGCAAACAAGACAACCACATTAAGACAACACAATTTAACAGTGAAAAAAAGAGGGATAAATGGGAAAAGTTTCCAACTACAACGAGTCATGATTTTTATATTTCGAGGATATGTTCAGTGAAAAAGAGATGGTATGACGGTCCCTACAGCTCACTATGCCATTCCTGCTTATAGGATCTTCAAACAATGTACTCGTGGGCATCCATTTGTCATAAACTGATCTTGCTGTAAGTCATACAAAACAACAACATGTGTAAACTAACTAAAAATACACCAGTAAAGGCTTTCAAGGGCTAGAAGTGATATTTCTCTGATTTTGAGAAAACAAACAGGTGATAATGCAATGCTCTCTCATTCTGTGGAATTCTGAAGAATGAGAGAGCATTGTTTGTTTGTTTGTTTCAGGTTAAAATATTTGTTACAGAAACAAATTACCTAGGCTACAATATAGTTGTTGAAATGCAACAGATACAATACCTGTGGTGGGACTCTTTCTGGTGAGTGCTAGCTGCTGGGACTCTGTTTTGCTCTCAGTAATGCCTCCATGTGCCTCTGTCCCTACTCTTGGACTGAGGTCTTTAGTGTCTAAGGACTTGTTCAGCTCGTCGGCCTCTGCTGTGGCCTGCACTAGAGGCGGAAGGCCGGGGGGAAGCATGACTGGCAAGGCTGGGGTGGGGCTTGAGGTCAGGGTGACTGGCACCACAGCCACAGGTGCCATAGGGGCGAGTGCAGCAGCAATGGGCACCTCTGGCCTCACATCAGAGGGTAAAGTTTCAGAAGAGGAGGCCTCTTTGTAGGCAGGAGCAGAGGCCTGGGGCTGGAGTGCAGCTGGGGATTGAAGAGAAGGCTCATGAGCAGGGGCGTCTAGCTCGGTGCCGGAGTCTGCAAGGCCGTTCAAAGCCTTGGAAGCCGGTGCTGGCGAGGCAGCCAGAGTTCGTGGAGCGTCTGAAAGAGTCTTGTCTGTGCTGGGAGTCTGAGGTTGTGCCAAAGAGGGTTTGTGCTCCCCGACTGACGGGGATGGAGAAGAGGCTGAAGCAGTGGACTCCCTGGCTGAGGGACGTTCACTTTTGTTGGCCACTGAAAGTGGTAGAGTGGCGGGTGCGGCCATCGAGGAAGGGAAGGGAAGCTCTGGTTCAACAGTAGAACAGGGCTCAGGTACAGAAGGGTTGGACTCAAGTGTCTCTACAGGGGCTTCAGGCTGCACAAGCCCAGGCGAGGAAGACTTCTGGACAACTGGCTCCAGTTTTGGCGTATCATCTGGAAGGATGAAGAGTGGAAATGAACACACAATTTAACCCTCTAAGTTAATATTTGCATAGTGTGTAAAGATGCTTGGATGGACACATGGCTGAACGTAAACATAACAAATAAACTTATTGTTGGTTGGTACAATAATTTTAGATTCAAATTTGAAAAACAGGTCACTTTACAAGTCTACTATACAAGCTCATGATTGTTACAGCCCCAGGCTCACAAACCAGACAAAACTTTCCAACACTGGCATAGAGTTTAGCATTTTTAAACTCTCTAAAAGCTTAGTAATAAAATGTATGCACAAAAACTGAACAAGAACTGTTTTGTTTTGTTAAACTTTCGCCAAGTCATGCTGGTTAAATTTTCCAGCCAATTACTAGAAAAGCAGGGAGTCATGGAGACACTGCACTCTGATTTGTAAGTGAAATGAAAGTGAAAGCATTTAGTGTGCAGCCTGTTCTGGCAAAAAGAAAAGCGATACATAAAATGTGTTTTGAAATCAGTGTTTTCTCTTGGTGGAAGGTTACAGGGGTGTTGCTCCACATGAGGGGGACATTGCCTGATATAAGAGGCAATGACACAACAGTAAAACAGAGCAGTATTTAGTGTAATTTTCTAATTCTAATTTTATTTTCCCCACAATTTCAACATAAAAATATCGTTAAAACCTTAGTTTGACTGCTAAGTGTTGGAGTTGTGGATGTATTTTAACAGAAAGAGAGGGGATGGTGGTGCAGACCTGGCCCTGGTTTGGTGTCTGAAGCCCCAGTCAGTGGCTGCTGTGGATGTTGGGGCTGTCGTGGCTCTAGCGTGTAGCCTCCAGGATGGGCCTGCTGAGGAGGCTGCGACTGTTGCTGCTGCTGCTCTGGAGTCTGGCTGCTGCTCAGCTGCTGCGATTTGAGGTAGAAAATGTGAGGATAATGAGGGTGCGGCCATAAAAACTAGCAACACAGAAAACCAGACAGACCGGGACAGAGATGTCGGAAAGCAAGCACACAAACAAGTAAATAAAAATAAACAAGCCCAAATACAGGATAAAGCAGAAATAAGTCAAATGGGGTGTGGTTAGGTCACAAGGACAACAATGGAGGACAAGACAGAGAATGAAGAGCAATGTTGGAAGAATGGCAGGAGGAGGGGAACAGCTCAAGAAAATGCAGAAAAAAAGGACAGAATAAAAGGGGCAGATACAGAAAGAAAGAGAAATCAAAAGGGGCACAAAGAGACAGAAAAAGAGAGGAAAGACACTGTTAACATCCACAGAAGGACACAGGGAGAAAGAAGTCACCACATCCTTCTTCAGAATCCAGGAAGGTTGTCTTATTTAGGCGTGGTGTGTTTCATTTAATGAAATGTGCAGTTGTTTTCAGCTTCATTCATTGTATTCATCCGATTAGTAGCTGCAATGCCAGTAACAAGTGGTTAAAGCCATAACCTTTCATTGTTACATCCAGGCAATGCACCAAATACAAATTCTGTTTTTAAGGACAGGTTGGATAGACAAGAGAATGTGAGTGGGTTCTGTAGAAGGAGTAGGAGAATACACCCAGCACATATGCAATCTACTGTAAAAGATAGTGAGTGAATAGAAACAGTGATAGGGAGGAAGCAGGTGTAAGATTAAAACAGCTGTTAACACGATTAACTGTTATGAGAAAATTACATGTAAAGTGGTTTTAACAAGTCATAGATGTCTAAACATATGTTGTATGTGATGTTAATGAAATGACTAAAGAACTTTTGATTTAAATTGTCACAGGAGCACATGCCAAAACCAGGACTTCCATGTGTAGCTGAAGAACATAAATCACTCAACCTCACTTATAAAACAATGAACAACAGGCATGTCCTGGGCATAAAGCCATGAATTTGTTATGAGAGGGCAACACGGCCAAGTAGATGACCAAAGACACAGAAGCCGCGTCCTGTCTGTCACACACACGGTGGAGAGCAGAACGGATTAGAGGACGTAGCTACCAAGCAACATGCCTCTCCTCTCCTTAGCTACAGCTGCACTCTAATCAGTTGCTCTTAATGCTCCGCTGCCTCAACTGTAACTACTGTGAGCAAGTGGTGGGTGAGGGGGTCGAGCGAGCCATACCTGTGGGGGTGTAGGGGTAGAGGAGGGGCGGCCGACAGGAGGCGTTGAATTCCTGCTCCCTGAACCCCCTGCCATGATTTCCTCTGTGATATCCCTGCCACCCTGATTGGGGTCACGGATACGGATCTGGGAGGACAATGACACAAAAAAACCAGACCTCACTAAAGCGCCGAAGTCTTAGAGCAACCCTGCCTCAGCCATCAGCCAGGTCTAAATTAGGAATAAAACATCTTGTGTGATAGAAGAATCATACTCCAGATGGGAAAAAATATTAGATATCACATGCAAGATGAAACATCCACATCTGGCTGCAAATTAAGTATCAGTGCAAAGGCTAACAAAATTTGCACACCGTAATTAGACCCCCAGTAATGTCATGCGACTGGTTTTGGGTGGAAGAGTTATCTGTACTGAGAAGTGTCAGTGTGTTTACATTAGATTAAATTTATAGTATAATGTCACCTTTTAGATTTGTGCTAATCAAAAAGACGGCAGAATATTTTTCTTTTTTGTGCGTTTCTGATTAAAAACACATTAACAGATACCGACAGAAACGTCCACAGGCTTTATACATTTTATCAAGAAAACAAAATGTCATGTAGTTCTTTTTTTAAATGTTACATTTCTTGACTTAATCTGAAGCTTTGAAATTGTATGCCGATAGTGCCAGCCAATTAATTCACAAGCTGTTTAAAACAGAAATTGAAGATGTGACGCTACAGTGAGATGTCAAGATGTCTCTATACCTCTCCCTCTCATATGTAAATGTATGTTTGTGCAAGATTCAAAAAGCCTGTAAATCATCAAATGTTCATGTCTTTAAAAGCTTTGTGAAAAGAACGTGCAGATTACAGTCATGAGACACTCACGCAGGAGAATTTAAAAGATAGATTAGATTGTTACCTTTCTATTTAACTTGCAAAACTCTACATTTTATGCAAAACATTGCCTCTAAAGAAACAAAAAAAGGCAAAGGAACTACTAAGATACTCACTGTTTTTTTCTCACGCTTGGCTGGTGGAGGTTGCTGTGGTGTAGGCACTATGATGGGGGGTGAGGGAGGGTACACAGTCTGTCCTGGGTAGTACGGCGGGCCAGCTGTGGGAACGGGGGCAGGTACAGAGGGTGAGACAGGTGGGTGGTACCTGAGGGGATCTGAAGACAAACAAAAGAAAACACGTTAAACACTGATACATTCTCTGCTTTGGGGAGACACAAGGCTGATAGGTTGTGTGTATTTGTGCTACTGGTGAATGGTGAATTCAGATTTTAAATGCGATATGGCTGTTGAATTGGTGCTTTATGCGCGTCTGTGTTGGATTAGTGACTCACGATATGGGGCTGGATACTCCCCTGGCCCTGGACCAGGATAGAAGGTGCCGGACCCCGGAGGCTGTACAGAATACTGCTGAGGAGGGCCCACGTAGGGGGTACTGTGGCGATACTGCGAGTAAAGAAGGTAAAGAGAGACAGATGAGCACATCATGAAAGAGGGCAAGGCAGATACTGGAAAAAATAATTAAAAACAGCACAGTTTTGCAATGAGCGGAGTCATTTGTTTTAAAATTTTGGATTTTATTTAAGAGATTTTAATCGTCCATGTGGCACAGTTTGGATGCTCATGGATGTCATTAACTGCATTTCTACTAATGAGTCAAATCAAACCAGTAACAGCTGCAACAACAGAGTATTTCTATGTAGTCACTCACACCAAAAACAAAACAAGACAAGGTCAAAACCTAGTATAGAGCTGGACAGTGTATGGTAAGTGTATTGTGACGTGCGTTTTCTGTTATGGTCTGGTATTGAAGGAACAGATCACATGACATGGTTAAGCTAGGTTTGAGTCAACAAATGTTGCCAATACAGTTGCAAGAACAATACTTTGCACACTCTTATCTTCAGATGTTGAATTTGAGAGAAAGCTCATTCTAATCATGTATTCACTCCTCCTGTGCTTTCATCTGTTTCTACCTGGGGGACGTCTATGACTCACTGTTGATTGTTTTGTCAGAGTGATTATTATTATTTGAGCTGCTTTAACTCATCTTCCTTATGCCTCTTGGCGAATGGAGAGCTTATTTCTCTCCTACTCTGAAACAAAGCATTAGTTACACACTATAACTTCAGATACTATGAGTATAGGTGCAGCTGTGGGCCACACTGGTTCCTTTAACTAGCTGATGAATAAGCTGTATTTGGGAGCCGAATGTCCAGTCTCAGCTCAACTCATAGAGAAGGTTGAGACCAAGGTGTAGCCATGTAGTATGTGGGCGTAGATGAACCCTTAGAGGGCTGCAACGGTCACGTCTACTCATCCTGAAAGAGCAACAGCCAATGGGGAAGCTCCAACACTCCAATGTTTGAACTTTACTTTACTCACGTTAGACATTTACATTACTCACTCCGTCAGGGGACAGGCGTTGGTGCTTATAGGACTGAGCCATGCTGTGCTGTGGTCCAGCCAATATTTGCAGGTGCTCTCCAGTAACAAATGTAACATTAATATTATATAATTTCCACCTCAGACAAAGGATAATGCTAATAATGAATAGGATCTGTCTTCGTTATGATGACATATGCAAAGAAAAATACTTTTGTGTATACTTAATATTGAATGTGCAGACATAATTGAATAACAAAAAGTGCATTTGCTATATTAAAAGGTTCAACATTTTGGTAATTTGCTAATTTGTTTTCTTGCAGAGACTTAGATGAGAAGCTTGATACCTGTAAGGTATCAAGGTATCAACGTAAGGCTACAGGCAGCAGACAGGAACAGCTTACCAGCACATTTAAAGCTCAATAATCAACAGATTAAATTGTTTTTTAATTTAAACAAAAATAAAAGTGTCAACATGGCACATTGTGGTTTTACAGGGTGTTATGTTCTGCACTATTTCTTGGATAGTGCAGTAACATTCTGGAGTCTAGCAGTTTCTTTATGTTAAGGTAAGCTTACCAGCGACTCACTGCAGATTCATATGTCATACATATTTAATATGTAGACATGAGAATGATATCAATCTTCTGATGCTACTCTCTGCACAAAAATGAGCAGAATTCCCAAAACATTAAAACTATTCCTTTTATCAGTTCAATCTAACCTGTACCACCTGCAGAACATTTTCTCAGCATTCATTCATTACAAGAAAAATGATCTCAACTGCTGAAGCAAATGTAAAATTAATTAATTTAAAATTAAATTTTAATTTTTTTTCATTTGTTTTTGCCTCAAGAACTGTGCTTTTTTTTTTTTTGAGACTGAGATATAGACAGACAACTTCAAATGCAATTTTAAGACCCAGTTCAGTCTGTTTTACCTGTGGGATGTAGTACTGTGCAGCCTGTGGGGAAGGAAAGGGCATGGGTGCCATGGTCATCATGATTGGTTGGTTAGTGGGGTAGACAGCCGCCGTGGGAGTCTGTGAGCCGGGCCGTATCGAGGGTGTGTTTGTGGGGATGGTGGGCCTTGCAGTCTGCATCTGAGTCCTCTGGAAAAACTAAAAGCAAAATGTGAGAGAAACAACAACAGACATCAAGTACTATTCCAGAGCCAGCAGTCTCCTTTCAGCATGTGGCCATGATTCATCTACAATACAAAAAGTGCAGTTTTTCAGAAGCCAACACATTTCTTTCTGGGAGATAACCGTGGTCTCTATAAAAACTCTCATCGTTGTTGCAGACCATTCAAACGGTTACATTAAGACCACTCTGAGGGATGGAAGGCAGAATGACTTACTGGCAGACATGTACACTTTTATATTTCTGTCAAAAGCCTCCACAATCAACCCATAATCTCCTCCATTCATTTTGTAAGCAGTGTGCAATATTATGAATCAGATGAATGACATCACTGTGTAGACATTTGAGTCCTAAATATTTCTTCCTACAATCTATTCAACTAAACAAAAGCTTTAAAAGCATGATTGAGTAATTCATATTGAGATAAAAATTTGGTAATAGAAAGCCATGGCATGCGACCGTAATCAGTCCCACTACAGACTGCACCGTCTCAGGGTTAATACATGCAAATGATTGGTGGAGATTCAGGTTCAGACAGGTTATACTGACCGAGTCAGGCTGTCACGGGTTCTTTGTGGAATTCTTAACCCCTTACCAGGGTATACTTTTATTAAAAGATGTAAATAAAAGCAGATTTATTTATTTATTTTTTGTTTGATTTGTAATTCATCTCTAATTCCAGTTATTACACTTTGATGGAGTCATATTAACCGTAGTATAATTTAGCTCTGTGAGCACTTTGTTACAAGACATTTCCTTTACCAATAAAAACTGGTGCCACCTGCTACCGAGGCCAAGAGATGTGGAAGGAGATTAAGTAAAATTGAAGGTTATTTCGCGGGGATGGTTTGGGTAGTCTGCCTAGGGGGCATTGGGTTTTTAAATGTTGTTTGAATTTCTGTGATTGATAATTGGATATTTAAGCATTTATAAAGGACAACCTGTGAGATGATTGTTGATACATTTTTTTCTATGGTTGGATAAAAAAAAACATTCAAGTGCTTTTTAAAAAGCAAAGCACACCAGCTGTTGGCAGAGACGGGCCTGATTAATGCTTCCTTTAGAAAACTTAAAAGAGACTTGCCAAAGTGAAATTTTCATTACTTCTTGGTTTTTGTATTTTCCTGTTTTGAAGCTCTTTATTTTACTTATTTTTGCCAGGCTGTGTGCACTGTGACAAAGCTGCACCAGACTCCACAGCTGTACAAATAAATAAATAAATAAAAATAAAAACCCTTGGACTGCCGAATGGTTTCAAATAGCTCTTTTTGTGCCTGAGCAGCTTGACCAACCTTGTACTGAATGTGTGACAGAGCATGGCTCTCTTTATCAGGCAGCAATATGGCCTTTTCTCATGCATCACAGAGCACACAAAACTTAGAATATATACTCACGGTGACTGCAGCTACAATGACTTCTATAGCGCACACATCACCATCAGTTAAAAGTTTAATACTGAACGGTATTTGTGTTCAGATGGGCCAGAAGAAAGACCACTACCAACAGCTGTGACCAACTTCCAAACAACGAGGGCTCAAGCTGGGACTACCCAACACCACGGCGTGCTCCAGAGAAGGCAAGCAGAATAAACAATGCTGTAAAACCATCTAAAAATACCCAGGAGGGAAACGTCAACCTTATAAATCAGGTTTGATGGCTTTATTGTAAATAGGCCTGTGGAAATCTGGGAAACGACCAGGAAACTCCTCATTGCCAGCCGAAGCAGTCTCAGTGAAATTGCAGTCAACAGACAAAAAACTTTTAAACACTGGCAACAGTAAAAGTGCTTTGTAACTTAAAACAGAAACAATAAGTGGGCTCTCCAACGCTGAAACCATCAAACATTACATATTTCCAACAGGTCATAGATAATTTCTTATCAAATGGACATGAAACAAACGAAATAAAACACTTATTTTAGCAAGGAATATATAGTTATCTTTCATTCTGCATGCTGTTCATTAAAATGTGCAAGCTAATTAAAGATGAGTAATAAATGGAACAAAAATGACAAAACTGTCCAGTAATGGTCATCAAATAGGGATAAAAATGATGATAAAAGACCTATCTACTGAGCATTCACTTTAGTGAAGAGGAGGGGGTGTGCAGGGTTAAAAGTTAGGAGGAATGGAATCATTTAAGGGTGGTCCTCATCATGCCATGCAGGTCTGCAGAGACTTTTGACAGAGTTGAATGTTACCTGGATGGGCCTGAATCCTCCCTTGAGTATTGAAAGCAGGAAAAGAGAGAAAAGCCATTGGGAGACTGAAGCCTCAATACAATAAAAACAAGCAGGCAATCAGTCACCCACACACACATCATGACAGGAAACTACCCAATTATTTCCATATACCCGACACAGTACCTTTTCCTGAGCCACTTCGATTGGCTAAAAATAACTCGTCACATCAGAATTTGACTTGTGGCACAGATCCTCTCTCACGTAAACACTTTCCTTCAAGGAGGATTGCCATTTATAAATCGTACAGCGTGAGCCAGTGTCCCAGTCTGCTTCGTGATTTGCCAATGGGACCTTGCTGGCTGTCACCTGTGACAATGACTTAGCCACAGAGATGATATTAAGGGCTGCACCAGGGAGGGTCACCCTTCTATCTTATGGAGCTGATACAGTAGGTGCCACTGCCCTGGTGGTCCAGCTGGCTCATTTGGATGGAATAAATCATTGTTTTTGGAGCTGCAACAATGAGTCAGTTGAAAGAAAATTCAAGTCGAGCTGAAATGAAAAATGCCTTTTTAACTATGTCAATATCATGCCCTGTATGCCTCATGTTAAGGCGAAAATGCTGAAAAAAAATATACACTATATTAAAGGTCTTATGATTGTGTGACATTTCCACCATTTGAAGCATCCGAGAGGACACACTCAAGGTTAAAACTCAGATTAATAGAGTTATTTAAACTGGAGGAAACAACAACAGCCGTTTGATTTCCATTGGTACTGATATTTCGGTTTACACACAAAAGCTTCGTCTGAAGTCCAAAAAAGTCGGTTACAGTCATGAGTGCAGGAAAAAAAGGAAACAAAATAATGATGATCCTTGTTTGGAGACAGACTTATGTCTTGTACCCTTTACTGTGCATTGACTATGTTACAGGGTTACAATGGCTGTTTTCTCCATCCGTATAAAAGCTCACTGTTCAGCTTCATCTGCTTTCCGACTCCACTTCCGTGGTGGCACAAGAGATCCCAGCGCCAGTTTGTGACAGCCAGAGCATGCAGTGTGTTTGTGTGTGTGTTTACACACTAATGCGGCAAACATACCCGGCACACTTTGACACTATTCTATTAATAGTCTGTTAAAAATGTGTCCACACAGAAGCATCCAGAAGGTAAACATGTTACACTACAAGTAAGACATCCTGTGGACCTGGGGCGTGAATCACACATTGATCTTAAAATTGGGCAACCGCATGAATCACTACAGCATGAATCAACAAACATAACACAAACAAACAAACAAACAAACATAACAGGAAGTCACATGGACTGAATGTCAGCACCCACACTTGTCCAACACCGTTAGCATCCACAAGGTAACACACAAACAACGTCATAAAGACTGCACAGACAGAAGTGAAAATATGAACATGCCGTCATAATCTAATGACACTGGGGTCAA
The DNA here is from genome assembly GCA_037974645.1 of Hollardia meadi. Lineage (NCBI taxonomy): Eukaryota > Metazoa > Chordata > Actinopteri > Tetraodontiformes > Triacanthodidae > Hollardia > Hollardia meadi. The sequence goes on from JBBPCS010000359.1 coordinate 401,118, forward strand.
CAGTCTAACAGGATTTAGAGTGTAATGTACACAAGTGTCAGCGATGAACAAAGACACACTCTACAGCCTTCCTGAACACCAGCTACTAGAACTTATCACATCAGCATCTTATGACTAATTCTTAAAGAGCCATTTGGAATTTGGCTTATACATGTGGTTGTGAAGACAACTAGACCATTAAGTTTCCATCCAAAACACACAATAATAAAGCAAGTTTAATTGCAGAACTTTGCTGTAATTACTGGAAACAAATGGCACCATGGTCTCAAGAGTGTTGTCACTGTAAAATGTCTGACGGATTGAGCTACACAAGCATGTAAATTACCATGTCCCTTTCTCTGATTTTTTTTGGCATAAAGTAATATGCAAATACAGAAAAATAACCTTGAGCACCAGTCTGACTGCATATAATGTCTCTACTAGGCTTATGTCAATGTTAATGCCTTAAAAATAAAAGAAACATATAAAGTTTAACTGCCAAATAGGGCTGAATTATATGTAAAAAAAAGAAAGAATATTGCAACTTTTTGGATAAATATTGTGATATGAGGCATAATTTAACTGGGAATAGTAATTTTTGCATTTCATTTTCACTGAAAAAACATATATAAAAATGATGGAGTCTGAACCAAACATGCAGGTTCCCTTACGTCTAGAGAATTTGATTTGTAGGCCTGGGCATCTCTGTAGCACCACTTTGCACCTGGCTGGATATCTTGAGTAAATAGCACCACAACACATTAACGCTTTATCAAAAAAAAAAAAAAACTGCAACTACTGAGATATTATATGTCGATTAATTGTTCTGCCCTACTTTCAAATATCAAAACGGTTATCATTAAGTGTCAAGTTGGTGTCAGCCACCCTGGAGACTAACATTATACAATAAAATATCCTGGTAAGTTACTTCTTTCATCATTTTTTATGTAGATTCTCATTTTTTTAAAACACATTCTCAATTAGTATTAGAGCATACATGATAATAAGTATGCTCTTTTTCATGTTTTGGTTTATAAATATGACTAGCCATTTCCTTGTTGCATAAATGTAATGAAAATCAAGATTCTATCATACTTTACAATCGCTCACTGGGCTGGGAGTATCACATTCATTAGGATACATCCTGTGCAAAAACCACTACTTGTTCCCCTCAGAGCTCCAGCCCAGGACATCCACAAGCTTTATTACTAAACCTGATGAAGACGATTAAATTATTGGGATGAACTAAGAACAATCTCATCATAAAAAAAACCCTGAATAGTGTACGAACACACATCGGTCAAGAAACAGCTCTGTGCACCGGGTTTTTGAAGACTTTTCAAATTTAAGACTTTTTAAGGAACAGCAGACGGCTAACAAACAGCCTTATGTCAGCAGGTACCAGCAAACTGCTTTGATGATGATGATGCGAGAGAGGGAACAGGAGGGGCGTTCAGCGGGGGCAAATTACCTGATGGTGGGTTGGTCGAGGGCCCGTGGCAAACTGGCAGGGGAGGGAGGAGAGGTCCAGCAAGGAGATTTGAAGCAGTGATGACAAAGCGGGGAGAAGAAAAGAGCAGAAAAGAGACACAGAGATAAGATGAGCAATGAAGGCAGACGCTTGAAAAACACAGTACAAAACCACAGATGAAACAAAGCTTTAAAGACACATGGTGCAACTCTCAAATGTTGGTCAAAGTGTGTATTTGCAAGTAAAACCTAGCTTTAAGATATATTGGGTTAACTGCATCAGGAGGACAATGTAGATATCATGATGCCAAACACAGAGGAGCACAATATGCATGTGTAAAACATACTGCGGTAGAATAATTTACAGTTATGTGGCAACACTATACACACTGACTGAGGTCCGGTTAAACTTGCTCTACAGATGGGGGCTTAACAGGAGACAGGCAAGATTAATAATCAATGCTTACGAGGTGTATGTGTACAGAAAATTCTGGCAAAGTGCATATTATATTTGAAATTTTTTTACTAGGCTTGTAATGGAGGCAAATTTTTCACAGGTGTTAGCCATTATGAAATGGCTTTCCTTAGGCTACACTGAACAAACACTATAAGATAGAGCAGCTTGCCTTAACACAAAAGTTTACACAAACAGGGAACAACCTTTTAACTTTTATGTTATGCTCCTAAACACTAGATTGGGGTGTAACAAAGCTCCCACATGCCACAACCGACCACAGCAAGCCTATAAGGAGCCTTTAGGGAGACAATGAAGGAGACCTCATTAAAAATACAGCCTATGTAAGTAAGTAAGTAAGTAAGTAAGTGCCTTACTGCCATGAGCAGACTGAGATCAATCAGCATTTCTGGAGCTCTGTTTGGCTTCTAGATCCCTCCATCACTGACTCAATGAAACTTTCAGAGTAAAGCACAAACTGTTCGGGCACTTGGAGGCAGGTGTGCTGTAAATCTAATAGCAGAGGGACACTCACCGGGCGACTTTGTGGCTGTGCATTCATTGGTTGTGTCTGGGGAGAATACACTAAAGGGGCAGAGCCAGCATTTTGTCCATGGTTGTAGGGAGACTGTTAAAAGATGAAAGGGACAGAGACAGAGGAGGAGAGAGTATATTACATACAGACCGGGATATGTGCAGCTGGTGTCATCAAGGCATTTCACAGAGCAACTGTAACCTTAACAACACACCACGTATCACAACATTTACTTATTTTGCTGGGAGAAAATGTTTTCGTTTGGGCTTTTTGTACCGCACAAAAGATAATTGGTACCCTTAAGGAATGCAAACCCTGTGTTCTTTTAATCTTTATCTAGTGTGCAGTAAAGCTAGGCAGAGGTGGGTTTAAGCAGATCTTCTTCAAGCTGCTGCTGTTAATGTTGTGATAATTTAAGTTTGAGCTGGCTGACACAACTATCTACAGAAGGCTGGTGAGAGACCAGAGCTTAAGGGTGAGGTAGGGGACCATAACAGTAAAAAGAACCAACCAGGTTCCTTGGAAGACAGTCTCAGAGTCAACATGCTGGTGAGCGAGAGCAGCCAGAGATGTCAGCATCACAGCAGCAGTAGCACTGTCTGACTGTCAATCCGTCTTTATGACTCAGCAAGTAACCTTTTATTCATGTTTATTTCCTGCTAAAAAGGTGTAACCACAGGATGTAATGTTGACCTTAAGGAACAGTTTATGTCAAAATCAAAAGTACATATTTTTTTTATCTGGCTTGTAGTGCCATTTATCGATCTAGATTGTTGTTGTTCTAGAGATATTGGCTGTTGAGATTTCTGCCTTTTCTCAAATATATTGGAACCATTTGTAAAATGCACTTGTCTTGTGTTGCACAAAGCACCAAATAAATACATTTTAAACTCAACAGCAATGTCTCTTTCCAGAAATTATGACCCGGTTACTCAAGATAATCCACAGACCTTGTTGTGAGTTTCATGGAGAAACTATTTTCTTTCTGCATCACCTCGCAGAAGGAAGCGTGCCTCTACTCTTTGATATGAGGCAAGGTAACTAAGCTAACTAAGCTAGCAAACATTACAGCCCAAGCCAAGGAAGATGCCTTTAACATTTACATGCCACCTTGTCATAAGCACAAGCCTCTCATCCATGATGAGCAGATGCAAGTTTCTATCTGAGCGGTGATACAGTGTAGTTCAGTAGAAAGAAAAGAGTTCCTGCGTGAAACTGCTCACTACAAGTTCTGTGGCACTTTAAGCAACACAAGCGAAATGCCATCTAGTTAGATTATATTCAAGAAAAGGCAGACATCTCTACAGCCAATAGCTCCAAAACTGGGCAACTCGCACCAATAGAATCTAGATGGATAAATAGCACTACAGGTAAGAGGAAAAATATGCATTTTTAGTTTTGGAATGAACCGTCTCTTTAAGTTCCTGTTAGTTTTCTACCATATAAATTAACCCTTATCTAACCCCAACCATCTCAAATCCTAACTAAATTATGTTGCTTCAATCCAAACTAATCACTGTGCTTCTGTCCTTAACCCTGGTGGTATACAGAGTTTTACACCCACATTCACTTTTAACAACTTCCCAATACTGATTTATTACTTCCAACTTTTGACTTTTTGCAGAGCCTTTACCCAGAGAACCTCGATTTTAACATGACAGCCAATGCTTTTAAGTGTTAAACTGTGGATGTTGAAGCTTCGTAAGAGACCTGCAGATCTGGCTCTAATATGTAACCTAGTAGTTAGTACCACAACCTCTAACCAAGAAGGTTCTGGGTTCAAAATCATTGTTCATGTGAGCTTCCTCCTTGTGCTCTACTTTCCTCCCATACATTTGAATACGTTTGTCCATATATGCATTAGTCCTGCAAAAACACTGACAACCTAACCAGGATAAACTGTTTATCTCCCCCTGCCCCCTCCTCACCCTTATCAGGTACCATACAAAGAATACAGTAGGTTCATGTTTGTCAACAACAATACACACATGGCTTATTGCTGTATCAGGAAAGTAGTGAAAAGGAAAAGGGGAAAACAGGAAAATAAAACATTTGAAAAGCTGATTTAAGAAAAGACAAATAATAAAGGTTAGAGGTAGGTGATATGGACAAAATATACTGTATGTATTGTCATAACATTATCTTAAAATAGATGTGTTACAATGTAAGTATTCAAATCCAGTCAAAACATTTAACTTATGTTCATCCAACTGATTTTTTTCTAGTACAAAGATCTTATAATAGAAAAAATTTTTTGGGGTAAATAAAAAGTTTATTATTGAGACATGTAAACCACAATATCTTTGTAAAAATGTTGTCATCGCGTGATTATATTGAGAACTGAACTGCCGCACAGGCCTAACACAAGTCATAAAGAGAAAAAAGACAAATGGACAGATTGAACATGCAATGAATGTGCAGAGAGGATGACGGCGGACAAAGTGACAAACTCACCCCTCCACCTGCCTCCCAGCCCTTAGGGTAGCGATATGGGGAAGCCGTGGGTACTGATACCTGAGAGAGCGCCGCCGAGTGGGCATGACCGGGCGGGGTGCCCGCCAAGCTAGGGTGTCCCTTTGTGATGTCGTGAGCAGTGTAAGGAGGGCCAGCATGCCTAGGAACCTGTATCATATGAAGCAGTAAGGTTAGACAGATTCACAAAATGATGTCAGACTGATGCACACAGACACACTGATGTGGGTGAGGGACGGCAGTGGCAGGATTACACAGCCCATTAGTCCTCCCTCCTGTTGAGCAATGTAAATTAAGTGCTCAAGCTCCAGGATTAGCCCCTGTATGTGTGCAGGGGTGAAGACTTGTACTGTGCATGGGCGTTGAAGCGTGCTGGGCTTGGCTAAGACTGGCCTCTTCTGCTGTGCCCAACTTTGCTGTGCAAGGATGTCTGGGCCTCATATGGCACAACTGGGTCAAGTAATCATATTACAAACCCACTGACTCGTCTGTGATACATAGATACAATAGATAAAACTTCTAAACAAGCCTTGTCGATATGGGTCAACATAGGGTTCAGGGTAGACACCAGCTGAGTGAGCATTATTAGAAAAATCTGAGATTTGACACAGCTCTTAGCCTGTGGTGTGGCAGGATGGGTCTCGACTGCCGCTGCAGCTGTGGGCTGGCCCGCCTGCATGTGCTGCTCGTTCCTGGAGCAGGCCTGACATACCAGGGAATGAGACGGGATACTGCAGGAGGCAAACACTGAGACAACCTGGAAAGATGGGCTTTCTCTCCAGGGCCTTTTTTTCTCTCTACACAACCTGGCCATTAGAGCTAAGAAAGCAAAACTAAAAATTCACATCTCCACATTATATTATATTTAAATCTATTAGGTACTAAAGGGAATATTCTGTACAGCTTCTATAGTACCAATCCTTTCTGCATCTCTCTATCGTCTCTGTGTGGCCCACTTTCCTCAGATGACCTGGGATAAAGCAACTAATCTAGCTGCTGTTGCCAGGGGAGGGGCCTGCTCTGCTTCAGGCGAGTGACCGATTCTGAGGACATACAGAGTGATGGGATGGGGGAGGGGAGCCAAGCGGCTGTATAGGAGCTGTACATAAGGCGAAAGGAAAAAAAGAAGGAAAAAAAAAAAAGAGTGTGCAAACCCCATATCCACAGCACAGAACAAATGTTTGACGCCATGGGCACGGTTTATTTCCACGAGTGTCATCATTGTTGCAATCTGACCCCTTAAAAAGAACTTTGAGAGCTAGAAAATATCATAAAAGCCTGCAGTGTTTCCAGTTTGTGTTACAGCGGAAAAATAAGCTCACAGCTCAATAGCCTTTCTTCAAACGTAAAGTGACTTTCTATTTTTGTGCAATGTGAATCTGCCTACTGTGCCACCACATGTCAGAAATGTTATCACTGTAAACTTCTCTGTGGTGTCCAATAATCAAAGCGGCAATAAGGTATACCGCCTTACTTGTAAAAGGCAGAGATTTAAAAAAATAAAAGCACCAAAGGGACAACAAACACACAAACCGGTCAAGTCAGGGTAAAAACTGAGGAAATCTCAGCGAGTGCCACAACTGTATTTATTTTGTGGGCTCAGTTCATTTCTGTGAGACAAATCAATCAAATGTGAAGTCAAAAAGGAAATAAATGTTCCTATATTCTCATTTTTGTAGTAAACACTTATTTACAAGATGTGCAACAACGAACAGAGAGCTATCGGTACCTCCAGGTAAATGCACAATATTTTTGTCTTTAGGGAGATAAAGTAGGAGTGGCTGGTCACAGAGGATGAGACAATAAATGCCCCAGAGTTCAGCCAAAGACAGCACATGAAAATAAGTTTGGTCTAAATATTTGCTTATTTCAATCCTAATCGGCTACTTGAACTCACATGTTGACTTCCGAAACTAAAAACATAATATCGTTATGACAAAGATCTGATGGAGGAAATGTTGACGCCTAAGGAGACAGTGAATGACAGACGGCCCCTTGAGGTAACATTTCTACAGCAGGCCTTGTGGGTTCAGATCACAGCATTAAGCACGCCTTCTCATTTAGGTAATAATAAAGGCACAAAAGCATGTTTTCTTGTGCCTATAAAAGCTGTTCACCCTCACAGAGAGAGAGAGAGAAAAAAAAATCCTAATTACATACACTGTGTTACTCGCACAGGTGTTTTCTTTTGTGATTTTCTTTTTCTTTGCCATGGCGGTCCGCTATGCTAAAATACTGGATGGACGATGCTGCTGTGATGAGAAGGTAAACCCATTGACACACGCATATATACACTGGTGGCAGAGACTACCATGTAAGGCACAAGGCCACATGCTCATCAGGAGTGGTAACCATTGACACATACAGTATGCCTCGTTTCCACCAAGCAGTCCGGATCAGTTCAGTTCGGTTCGGTACGCATTAGAACGGTTATTTTTGCATTTCCATTAAAAGTTGTGGATGGTACCAAGAGAACCGTTCCGTACCGTCCCATTTTTTCATCACCCCTGTGTTGAGGTACCTAGTACACTGAACCCATGGTGGAGTTAAAACACAGCAGACAGCTGGTTGGCCAATCGGAGCAGCCAGAGTCGTCCCGTTGCCTGTGCTCTAATGTGGGATTTCCCAACTTCCCTGTTTTTTCAGTGATCTTTATTCTTGCTGCCTGTAGCCTTTTCTCAAACAAAGCTTGTCTCCTTAATAAACAACCACATACAGAAGAAAAAGCAGGAAACGTGTGTGAGTGCGTGTAGACTACTGAGTGTGCCGTAGACCGACAGAGAGAGAGAGAGCGAGCGAGCGAGCAGCAGAAAAGTGACCATGAATACGAACAGAGCACAGGAAAACGTTAGCAGTTTGCATGTTGTTTACCTGGCAGTATTGAAGCCTACATTATGTTATAGGCAGCAAGTTAGCAAGTTAATAAAGGCTGCAGCTTGTCGAGACTAAGAAACATCTCTGTTGTTTTAATGCTTTAATGCAAGTTTTTCTCTTGCTAGGTTTTTTTGTTTAGTTTTTGTTTTTTCCAACTAATCTTCTACACCCCAGCACCACTCAAAGAAACAAGAAGCTACTCTTTTTATGTCTTTGCCTTAATCGTTGGGATGTTTTCATACAAAAGGAGATTTAAATACAACCTTATCAAAACTCAAGATTTGATGACTATAGTGCTATACATTTTATATAGTTTTGATTGGGTGTTTACAGTGGTAATTTAAAAGGGTTGTAAGTCTAGTTATTCAAGTAAATTCTAGCACGCCATAGTCAAATTTAATCATATAAAACTGAATCTCCTGATAGCAAAATTGTGGCCTGGGAAAATGTTGAAAATACTAAGTTTTCCTGTGGAACCCCCGCCAGGCCAAAAAAATATCTTTATTTACAGCCAAAGCTTACACAAAATATCCATTCATTCCTTTATTTTGAAAGTACAGGTTTGTTTCCGATTTCTTCTCTTCAGCTAATCCTCTTCCTACTAGCTTCTCCCACTGTGAGAGGCTAGTGATCGCACAAAGTTCATGTATAATGTTCTGAGAGAGGGGTTTCTATTATTTTGTCCACCCTATTTATATAAATGAGGGTATATAAATGAGGTCTCTCATCAATATCCAATGCGGTGCCAAAATAACAGCCTCCAAACTGACCATAAATCTGAATCAACACCTCTCTAAAACAGTTTTTTGTAAAAGTGAATATTGCATAAGACTGCATTTGTTTTAGCCAAGTGTACCTAATAATCTGGCAATGGATGGCAAAATATTTTTGGTACAGTCATGATCAAAGTGTAGGCAATTATAAATAGTGAAGTACACACAGCTTGCATTTTAGATATGTCTTACAGTATATGTGTGTATTCTGGATAGGAAGTGCGCATGTTCTGCAGCATAAGAGGTGGATATGTACGTATATGTAGTAACTCACGCTGTAGACTGCAGCGACCCCAGGCTGTGTGGGGAAGATCCGGTCGTCCAGTGATGGCTGAACCCGTGGGATTCTAGAAAAAGTTGCGTTAAGGATAACTCTGAAGACAACTGCAGAGCAAAAAAAAGTTTCTTAAGATTCCTGTCATGTTTTAGGTATGCATGTAAACCATGGTTAAATCCAGGGTTTCCCATACATTCATTAACCTGTGATGGTCCGCCATAATATAAATATTGCATGCCAGATATTCATTTTCTATTTTTGGAGCTATGCATCCCCCCCCTCTCTCTCTCTCTCTCTCTCTCTGACAAACACACCATGAGTTTCCCACACAGACTTGGGGAGCCGCCCAATTTGGAGACCCATTTTACCATTTTTTATTCGTCTGAGGGAACAAAGCAATCCCTGATCAATTAACTGGTAGAGAATCTCCCCTCCCTCTACCCCTCCTGTTTACCGACATGCTCTGCAGATAAAGACAGAGGACGCCCTCTGGTACTTCCCTCCTGTAAATGCACTGATTGTGGTGCAACCTCCCCTTTTTAATGTAGGCCTACCTGTGCGTTTTAGGTGTATAACCTGTTTGATGCTGATATAATTTGGTACCATGTTGGTTTTGATCGTTTTGATAGGCTACGTCATTAACAACAAGCCTCCTCCACATGCAGATCACCTGCTGTTGTTAAAACGGAACAGCGGGTAAAAATAACCAAAATACAAGTTATGTTTTTTGGGCAACTTGGGGGACATCAGCAGGACTAAAACATCCTGCTGAAGATGAAACATCCTGGGGGGAAGCAGGGAAAGCAGATTAAAGTTGTCTGTGAATAAACGCAAAAATAAGGTGGAGAATCGGGTAGATTAAAATGTTGAAATAAGAAATGACCTATACACTAGAAACAAGGTAATTACTATGTTCTAACAAATATTCTCAAAGAAACTTGATCTTGTATGCCCCCTTTTAGCAAACACTGACAACTCTGAAATTACTTCCTTCTGCACTGTTTATGCAATACATTTAGACGATTCAGATCCAAAGGGCTTTCCTCAAACCCCAATAGCTTGCATAGTTTGAGTTCAAGAATCCCCCAACCACTCCTCCCTGCCCACAATGCCCCATCTGTGAGTACACTATGTACCTTCACCATTTTGCAAGTGTTAAAGGGAAAATCTGTAATGGATTTCTGGACCACTTCAGGCAAAGGGACAGACAGACAGAGTAGAAGATCAGGCAACCGCAAAGGAACAACAAAAGGTACAAACTTATACTTTGAATCAAAACGTTGAATATCAATTATCTTTTTCTTATGCTAATAGTAGAATAATAGCTCAAATTAAACCCCCTTGCCACAACATTTGCAAAAACCGACAACACTCCGGCCTTCATTAATGCTTTGTCTGAACAGAAACCAGTACAGGAGACTTTATGGCCTCTGAAACATGTAATATGCATTTCACTTGGGAGACAACACTCAGATGTAACAGCCACATAAAAGAGAAGCCCTGTGGTTAATAACCTGCTCAGGCAGTTGGCTGTGACAGACAGACTCAAAAACTGCTGGTCACATGGTTTGTGGGAAACCGAACGTCTGGCTTTCTCCCTTTCACCCAAATCATGGCTGTGCTTCCCTCGGGCTGGTTACACTAGAAAATAAGTATTTTGTACAGACGTGTTATCCAACCATGTTAGAAATCTAAATGTTTATAGTTGTTCTGAATGGCTGCACTCTGAGGCAGGGTAAAAAAAAAAAAAGGCAGCTGTGATGGCAAATTATTGTGTAACAAATGAAAACAAAAAGAAGAGCTGAGAGAGAAGTCCAAACCCAGCGAGACATCCTCACCGGTTACGGCGTGAAGCCGTCAAATTTTCGGTTTCACAAAGTTAGAGAAACGGCCTGAAGCTATGTGACAAGCAGTTTCAGACAGAGTAAACTGGCCCCTTAAACACTTCCATCACTCTAGTCCTGCCTGCTGGGGCCGTCATCTCACTTGGCCCCCTGCCAGCACCGCTACTCGCAACCAAAAACACAAGAGGGAGATAAGAAAAGAATCTTTTAAAAAGGGGCAGTGATTCAAAAAGCAGAAGCGCAGCAGGAAGCACTATCTGTTTCATTGTCAGGGAATTTGGAAAAAAACAACACGCCTACCCCCGTACACACAGTGCACAAACACACACACAGAAATTAGGAGTGATTAGAGGTTCAGTCTCTTCACACTGGCACGATAGTCTTGGTGAGGAGAAGCACAATTAAACTGAGCTATGGGCAACACACCACTTAAGATTTATCTTTTGTTTTGATAGGTTGAGAATACCTTAAGGCTGAGAGAAATCTACTCAAAGTTTTATCTGAAAAGTCACATCCAATGCCACAAAGCATGAAGTAGGTGAGATTTTAAGTAATAATCACCTGCAAATATTTTTTGACCCACATCTGGTGGGTGACAGACAGAACCACACAGGAGGGAGGGGGCTATCAACAATGAGGCAACCTGATCTGTCTGCTCTACATGACCACTGGCTGGCAGGGGCAACTGTGTTGGACACTGTAAACAGAGGGGAGGCAGCAAGATGTACACAGCTGAAACCAGGGTTCAATCTGTTAAGAGTAACACGAACAATTCCACCTGGAGGTTGGGGGTTGTCGGCCAACAGTGGCAAGAGCAGGAAAAGCAAAAACGATCAGGTAGGATGAAACATGCAAGTCTGCCTGGGATCTTCTTACAAGATCCTGTAAGAAGATCTTACAGGATCTTCTTTTGTATCTTCTTACATTTTAATACAAAGTTTTACTTTTGTATTAAATTTATTTTCAATCTTTTGGTTATCAGGGATACACAAGGATTTGAGTATGAGTAGATGTCCATACATGCTAGCAATAGGATGCCTTTTTACCACTTAAAATGCTAAAGTGCAGACGCTCAAATTAAGGACTGACTGATGGTGGTAAAAAATAATCCAAAGCTCTGATATCAGTTTGAATGTTGATGCAGTCATATTCAGGTGACCATGCTGGGAAAACAAAATGTCCTGAGATGTAAAAAGAAAAAAAAAGTGTGGAAATTGAACTATATCTATATAACCAAAAAAACAACAAAAAAGCATAAGACCTAGTGTGCAGAAATAGCCCTATAATAATCATCAAGTAACCAAATAAGAACAATATTAGTTCTGCAACCACTTATAGTACTAGAACCAATTAAAATTAACCAAAATTAACCCGACACCACTGCTAAAAAAAACTATTACAGAGGAAATACTGCTATGTCAAGCCCTCCATGTGGGCGGCCAGGTAACCACATGGATTCTGACACTTTTCAGTCGAGCCCCACTGCACGTATCAGGCACAGCCATGAAAGTGGCTGACTGCGCTGACATTAGTCATTAGTTTGATCTCTATTAATTTTCTGCTTGGAGAGAGAGGGCAAGCACAATGTCATCCTAAAGACTTACAGCAGATTACTGTTTCAGGGAATAAGAGAGTCAGTGTGGCAGAAATGATATGTGCAACATCCAACTAGACAAAATAGACAAAACCAATGATGATTCACATTTGACCCTTGCTGTGACTGAGAAGAAATGCAATGTACAGATGGAGGATTGAGGGTATATAAGCCTAAATGAACAACACCTGCAGGACGCCAGCTATTCAAGCTCAAATGGCATTTGAAGACAATGAACTCGCCTGCCGTGTAGTTTACTGTTAACAGGTAAAACATGGCTCTCAAATAAGTTTGCCAGCACAGCCTACAACAAGCTCATGCTGACAGTTCTTCTCTGACAAGATCATAAAGTAGCTTCAGCCACTCCCTCTTGACCCTAGACCCTCCAGTGACCTGCAAGCCTCAATTAGGTGGGAAAGCAGGAGCTGCTGTGGCTTCTACTTCATCATTAGCTTACTGTAAAGCCATTAATATGTGTGAGGTGGAGATGCAAGAGGAAATACAGCCTTACAAAGAGCAGGGGTGTGATCAGCGGGATGAAACGGCTCAATAAACTGTAATCCGCCATTACTGAATAAATGAATGAAGCACAGCTGTGTAGTTAGCAAGCTCACCCCTGAATACATCACATGAAATACCTGAGAAAAAAGGGAGAGAGCAGAGACTGGGAGGTGCACTTTGTTTTTGCTGACTTAGCTGACCTGTAGACAAATATCACCTAAATCAAATGGTAATGTCTACATTGCCATATAATATCACACACACGGCTTCTTAGGCACAGCAGAAAGTCTTGAGATACCTAAATATGGCATACATTTCAATGCCATGTCTCCTCCGAATGGCACGGGTTACCTGGAAATATCAGTTCAGTGGGTTCAGAGGGGAGTTGCAGGAAGTGAGTGGAGATGGTCCAGATGGTGCAGACACAAACCCTCCTCCTTCTCCCCGCTGGCAACTCTTGCCACACCCACACACACACAGACACACACACACAGGTGGATAAAAGCAGAGCTCACAAAGCTCTCACTGATTGCCTGCTGTTGCCGAGACTTTCACGACAGTGCAAACGATAGGCGATAAGAACTATAAGAAAATGCTGTGGATTTCTACAGCACATATTGTATTGGTTTCAAAATTTAGGACACTCTGCACTTTAAAGGAGCAATTTGTAAGATGTTGAGTCTTTTTCCTGGCACCGCACGTAACGTAATGACGTCATCGGGAGTGGACAACGTGTTAGAGCGGAAGACCAAATCCTTAGCTTTCTGGCGCAAAAATAATGAATACTCTAGCTCTTATGATTTTTATTTTACATCGATTTTAAAAGGATCATGCAAAGAGTGCTGGGGGCGGCTGCAGGAGATCTGTTTTCATAGGGTTAATAGGTCAGTGACCTTAAACTTTCACTACCAAATTCTAATCAGTTCATCCTCGGGTCCAAGTAGACATTTGTGCCAAATTATAGAAATTCCCTCAAAATGTTCCTAAGATATCGTGTTCACAAGAATGGGATGGACGGACAGACAACATGAAAGCATAATGCCTCCTGCCACGGCCATCACGGAGGCATAAAAATGGAAATACCAAAACTACCAATTTGCCCTTTAGGGATAAATAAAGTTGTATCAAATTAAAATATTACTCTACATGTTCTGTCTGCTCCTGTCGTTCCTACAAATGATGGTCTACAGACCAAAAACTCTTTTACGAGAAAGATGAGAACTTTCAACTATACATCTACAGTGTATAATTGTTGGAGGGCAAACGTCCACACTGCACAGTCTGTTGTTCTCTGAAACACTAGATAGATGTCTTAAAAAGTGTGAAAATACTTCAGGTTAGCAGGGGTGGAAGTAATGAATTACATGTACTCACGTTTCCATAATTACGTTGGTTTTTTTATGTGTGTACTTGTACTTTTTGGAGTATTTTTTAAAATCAGTAATTGTACTTTTACTCAAGTACTTTTTATATCAAGTATTGTACTTCACTACATTTCAAGCTGAATCCATTACTGAGTAAAAACAATAATGCCCTAAAATTAAGGATGATGTCATTATAGGTCAAGGTTAGCATTAATGTATCTCGGCGTAGTTAAAAAGTGGCCGAATCTCCCTCAATCAATCACTGATTTAATGCACCACCCAGCGAGCACGCCAAGTGGCGCATATCAAACACACCCCGATGTTACGTGATTAGCAAGTGACGCCCCAACAGTGTATTGGCCCATAAATGTAAACATTAACGCAGTAATGTTTACTCAGAGTACATTTTAACAGACTTACTCTTTACTTGCATTTCAGTACATTTTTAGTCTAGTACTTTTACTTGTACTTGTGTAAAGTAACAGTGCTTTTGCACAAGTATAATATTCACGTAGTCTTTACACCTGCCTGTTAGTCAGTAACCATAGTGGCCGTAACCTTTTTTTTTTTTTTTTTTGGAGTGACGACTATCTTCTGTGAAACTTAAGGGACAACTACATGAGAAAACATGAATTAGTCTGACAGAATGTATTTAATGACTTGTGTTGATGTCTCATATGAGTCAGACACAGGTGATAAATTATATAAGCCAAATTACACTGGCCCACAAATAAAAAGTGTGCTGGGAGACCCTGCAGCAGATGCAAAAACGCGGGCCAGTAGTCAGAAACAGCAGGCAGGAGTACATCATCACAATGTTACTGGTTTACGTTTAAAACAGTACTGAAGTTATCCAACAGTACCACGAGCCTGAAAAATAAAAACTGAACAATAAAACCTACTAGACAAAAAATGGCAATAGGAGCCAACTGTGCCAACAAACAGTACCGAATTACTACTTGAGTAGGGTAGGTTTCCGGTTTTACCGGTCCGATTTAATTTTATATGACCCCACTAAACTGGCATTTGTTAGGTGTAGGCGGAGAGAGCTTCCTTGTTGTGTTGTGTTGAAGTTATACTAGAGTTGAGAGTTGACACACACACACAGGCTTGCCCCGCTCCTCCTCTTTCTGTTTCTCTCTCCCTGTGTCTGCTCTCTTGAATTTTTCCATTAGCAGCATGTTTTATAAATCGCCCAAAAACACAACATGCGTCTTGGATTTCATTTTCTCAACAGCAGGCGAGCTGCTTGTGGAGGAGGCTTGTAGTAAATGTTGGAGCTTATTGAAATGATCAAAACCAACGTGATACTGAATGACATCGCACCGACCCGGTGAACTAACAAGCTTAAAAAAAGGGCACAAGTAGGCCTACATTAAATATAAGAGGTCGCACTGCAGTCAGTGCATTTACAGGAGGAACATAATACCAGAAAAGGCCTCTCTCTCTGTTTCTCTGCAGAGCATGTGTGAGTGACAGTAGAGGGGTAACATTAGAGCGCAGCTTGATTGGTCACAAATTAATCAATCGCGAACTTTACTGAAGTACTACTCATATGGGTGACTTTCACCTTTACACTTTTTACAGCACAAATACAGAACAGTATATACAGTACAGTTATAAGGCAAAGCATAAATTCTTGCTCTGACACCAACATTAATACTGTAAAGGCAAAGGTTGGAGCACTACTTGCTGACAAGAGGACTTGAAAATTCCCAACTCCACCAATCAACCTCACAGCACCACGATGCGCGTGGGATGGATCTCCAAACACAGAGTTCATTGTAAAAACTGAGTATTTAAAGAACAGCTGAACACAATGTGACTACAAACAGAAGTTGCCAGTTTTTCGATAATTAGCTTTTTCTACAGGTGTTCATTAAAATCAAAAGAAACAAAAATCCATCAATACTGTTTAAATGTGGCTTCAGATAAAAAACAATGGGAGAGCACAGTGACAGTGTGCAGAATGTCTTCTTCAACAGGCCACTCCCTCTCTGGAAAGAACAGTCCTGCATGCTGGCTCATAACAACTCAGCAGTTTATTTATAACATCCCAAAGTGAGTATGCTCATGAGAATATCTTCTCATGCAGGCTGCATACACCTGTCCTGAAATACAGGACTACTGGGCTGTGTGACCTACCAGCTGGGTACATACATTACGTAGTATGTCTAATAACTAACGCATGAGTGCATGTCTGACTCGCAGGTTACACTTCACTGTTCTTTATTGACAAATGCTGTCATTCTATTGTAAAAAGGGAAACCCAAACCATGACAAAGAATTTTTTTTTTTAATAGTAAAGTTGTGAGTGAAAAAAAAGAGTTGGCCTCTTCATAGAGAGATATACTGTACCATGAAATCTGAGGGGTTGGAGGGGGTGCCCGGGGAGACGAGCAAGGGGAAAAATGGGGAGAAGCTCTCAGTTTTCTCAGCTGGGCCTGCAATGGGGTGAGGTGAGCTGTGGGGGGATGGAAGGAAATGAGGGAGGGCTGAGGCAGGCTGGGTGACCTGGGCTTTTGTTGGCAGATGGTGGGAAGCGCCACCTTGGCCTCTCGCTTGGAATGCTAAGCAGCGCTGCCATTGTCTGACGAGTGCAGCAGCAAACGCATGCGCTGCATGTTTCTCTGGCAACCAGGAACAGAAACAGACTGCCCCCCCAGCACTGCACACATACACGCCTCACCACCATGTTTCTCTGAACCCCTGTGCATCTCAGGACTCCACAAAAGCACGCGCCAACATACTCCAAGAGAGAATTCCCATACAACAGGAGCAATGGCCAGACGGAGAGCGCAACATTCTCCCACACTCCTGACCTCAGAGGTCGAGAGAGAGTGCTAGGTCAGACAAGTGGTGACACTCAGGGTGTCTGTTTTCATATAGATATAGAAAATCAAAGGCAGTGCAGTATTGTCTATAATAGGGTCCAGAGACCATCGGATGGATGTTGGAAATTACACAGAGGTCCAAGGACAAAACAAACCAGTGCAGCTTTCTAGCAAATATGCTAATTTGATGTCGGAACAAGATTATCCTGTCTGTTAACTCCCACTTCTTGCAAAAATGGTTATGTAATACAAGAAAAAAGAAATAAGTTTATCATAGGGTATGACAGTGCGTACCCCAACAGTCCTGATCAACTTAAGTACCCCTTCATTAACACCTGACCATGTTCGAAATATGTTCATTTCAATTAATTTCAAACTGGATGTTACTTTTCTATTATAAAAAAGTGGAAAAAATAGTGGATGTTACAGTATTTTAATACAATTTAACTGTTCAGGTTTAGGTCAGTTTGGTCAATTTTGCATTCGTACAAAAGCTATCCATTACTTTTAGTGATCTATTTTTTTTTAACAGTTTATCCATTACTTTTAGTGATCTATTTCATCTCTTCCGCTTGCTTGCAGAAATATAATTTTCGCACACTTTTAATTTCAGCAAAACCTAAATTATTTGTTATATATGACTATGTGGGTGTACTTTTAATCAAATCATAAACTTTTTTCTTTTTTTTTTTTTTAAATTAGCTGAGCTACTCTATAATCTTTCCAAGTACCCTCTGGCCCCCTGGCAACTGCATAGGTACCCAGTGTGGTACAAGTACCTAATATCACATAAACCTTATTGAGTATTGAATTTAAATGGACATGTGTTCATGATATTATCTCCAACCACTGAATACATTCTTTTAGGCTGTAGTTTACCAGCCAGGCTAACTCTCATCACTTAATGATATTTAAAATATATAGCAACAAGAATTTGCCTATGAAGTAACCAGCTATTGTGCTATATGACTGTCTACCACAGGTTTGTCTCTGAAAATTTAACAGGGACACAGAACTCCTACATCAGTGGATCAATAGCCATAAGTTTTTCAGAGGGGTCAGAAACTCCATTGTGCTAAATAAAGTGAGGCTGATCACTTTAGTCAATGTTGAAGCTATGCAAGAGTGATCTCAGCAAAGCTAAAAGCCAAGTACAACAACAAAGAGGTATGATGTCTCCTTCATTAAAAGGGAAATACTTATCATTATTCTAGTCGTTATTTATCACTAGCCCTTAAAGACATCCATTAAGCGGGTGGGATGGGAGGGTACAGTGCTGCACTGAGCTGGTAGGTAACTTCGCATCATACAGCTGAAAGTAGGTTAGCAAATTTAAAAGTCATTTCAAAAGCCTGGAGAGTCAAAAGAGGACAGGGACTACGAGATAAAGAGATCATTATCTTCTGTGTTTTCTGTGTTATCTAGTGTTTCGTTAAAATCGACGCTGAAAGACATTACAAAAAAACTGTAAGCAAGAAAGGGTTTCATGCTGCCACCTGCTATAACCAGCTACTTACTGCCCCTCACAGATGTCAGGAACACAGGGTGTGGGTGGCAGGAAATCAGGATGAGATATGAAACCCCAAAGCTAAGCCACAACAATGGCTGTCAGATCACAAAAAACACATCTCTCTGCCACTGTCAGACAGGAAACGTAAACTTAATCCTCTGCTCTCACAATGCTGCCACCATGCTGTAAATAAAACAGGTGGTGACATAACCACTGTGACTTCACTCCACCGAAAGTAGCGTAGAGTAATACTGGTCAGTCTCACTTAAAGGTAAATGTATATTTTGGGACAATGACTGTGCAGGTCCACGAGAATAAAGGCTGAAAGAACTAACGTTAAATATTTGGAGACATATTTATGGCACCATAGACAGCACTTTTATTGCAGGGGGAGATCTGTAAAGCAATGTCAGTCATTAGTCAGCTGATGATGGCACAACAAACTATCCTTATCTGACAATATGTCATTAACTGACGAGATTACGGCCAATTTCTACAGGCTGTCATCCTCAGAGCTCACCGGCCCAAGCACCGACAGGCCTGCCAAGGTGCTCAGTAACACCCATCCAAAAGCTAGCTAATGTTATGTGAAATAAGAAAGGATGTGCAAGTCCCACAAACTGGGCCTTGTACGGGCTAACATTAGCCCCATTATTAAGCCACAGGTCATCACCCTGAAATGGATGGCGCCGTACTGCTGTACGACGTTGCATACACCGATTTGAGCACTTGCTAGCCACAGAAGCTACGTTTACTTAAGCTGGCTGCTACAGTTACTAGGCTAACGCACCTTGCTAGCCAACAGCGATAACTGAACAAAGCCGGTAACCGGTGTGGAAATCCTGATAGCTTGCCGGTAATGGAGCTTTCCTGTTCCACCTGATGTTAACTCACCTATCTTCAGTATATAATGCACATGTATTCAAATAGCAGCTATATTTAATCATAAATGTAACTAGAATGGGTAGCGTAGCGTGAACTCCCTAAAATCAATCAAGCATCCCGTTAGCTTTGACAACCGGCTTGATAAGCTAATGTTAGCATACTTAGCTAGCTAATTGTCCCCTCCCCTCCCAGCTCCCTCTAAACGAAACCATCATCCCCGCATCAAACCTACATTATCTATCACAAATAAAAAATAAAACAACAGCGTGTGTTGCTGTCATAACGATGAGTGAAATGCATGAAATCACAAGACATGTCCATCTTACCCAAGTCAAAGGATACTGAGGTGGTGGTACAGCGCCGGGCTGAGGAGCTGTTGGGGCTCCCGGCGGCAGAGAAACGGAGGTCAGGGTAGCCCGCAGTTGGCTCGACGGAGAGGGGCCACTTCCAGGTCCGCTAACTGCGACAGCGGCGGGTTTGGAGACCACTTTCGGTGGCAAACTCATCGCAAAAAAAATCAACAATTAAAAGCAATATCTTAACAAATACTGATACAAAAAAGCCTAGCTTGCATGCATAGAGCAAGCGTAGCAGATTCTTGAAGCAGGCCCCAAATCCCTTTAACGAACTGGGATAACGAAGCTCGAATAGCAACACAAACGTCTTTTTTTCATGGAAAGTCGCTGTTCGGATCAGCGGTGCTATTCATGGGGACGGTGGGAGGTTTAGCCTCCCTTGCCCGTCCGGAACCTCTGCGGATCCGGCTCGGTTCGCTTCTTTCAAAATAAATAATCGCCACGATCTTCAACCTCCCTCGGCGATCTACCTTTTCTTCTCGACAAGTATGTTTTCTATCATTTTTTTCTCACAGAGATGAGAGACTTCGCCAACATGGCGTTGCGACCGCTTCCAGCAGTCCGGGCAGGACAGATGATTCGGCAATTCTCGGCCAGTTACGGATTCGCTCGGCTAATCAACTAACATACTATCAGATATGCTGTCAGATATATCCGATTTTAGTTTTTAGTTTTGTTTTTTTTAAATTTGTACTTATGCAGTCCTCAACTTAGTTAACTATATTAGTCCAGAATGTACATGTCAGAACATGATCTGACATATTAAGAAGAAAAACAATTAAAATAAAATATTCTTAATTGTACGAAGTTGCACAACTATTTCTCGTAATAAGCGTTTCTGCATCACCAAAAAGCCTTCCCGTCCAGTTCTCAGTTATTCACACAGTATAGTTCATGGCGTGTACTCTACTAGTCATGCACCAGCTGCATGACTATAATATGGACTCGTGTGTTATTAGCGCCATCTACCGTTCTTCTGGCTGCTTCGCACCTGAAAGTTAGTGCAACAGTTTCCCATTAAATGTGCTGTGATTAGTGTGTGCGTGTGTGTGTGTGTGTGAGAGAGAGAGAGCTCCAGCAGCTAAACAAATTGTGGACATGAGACAAAAATGTTTTAAGATTGTTTTTACTATACAAAATAATTTGTGACAAACTCTTACTCATAAAAACAGGTATGGCACAGCATTGCTTAGCCTATATGACTGAAGTTCTGAATGAAAAAATATAGTGATGCTTTAATTTATTGCAGCAAATTTCTTGATTCCTTCATTATGTTTCTGATTTGTATTGGTCTTCCACAACAGAAATGAAAGGCCAAGTAATGGGACAGCGTTATCTTGACACCAGGTCGAAAAATTACTTTGTTCTTACAACCAAATATCATGTCATCATCTGTATAAAGTGTATCAGCTTGACTGGATTGCTGTAGTATGAAAACATATTCAAACAAATTCTCAATAAACGGCTTTAAAAAATATTTATATGACCCCATATATTTTTTTTTAACGTTTAAAACAGGTTTTGCAGGTCCCTGTTTCACTGACATATAAAAATCTGCAACCATAAATAAAATACAATTTAAGTAAGCTGGAGTATATCCAAGCACAGTGAACAGTTACAAGAAAAAGACACATCACTTAGCTTTTTTTTATCACTTCATGTGACAAACAAGCAATTTACATAATTTCAGAGTGGTTCCCACATTTGTTTTTGAAACCACTTGTTGGTTTTCCAGTGTTCGAAAAGCGCATTTAAAGCTACATTTAACTTCATAAGTTGGGGAAAGCAACAACAGTCTTTGTGGAGAAGCAGTGAAGATTGCAACCCTCCATATAGAGCAGCCCCATTTTGTCCTGATAAGGAGTCTGATAAGCATTAAGTGGCAAGGCAGCAGGAGTTTTCAGTGGTTCTTGCGTTCCCTGTCCAGAGAGACATCGTCAGTATCTCAAGATATTTCCCCTCCTGTCCATTTCACTCCGTGCTGATAAACAGCGCTGAAGAAACGAGGCATCACCAAAGCTCGCACTTATGTTTCGGGTTCATGGGAGCGTCTGCTTTGCAGCCAAAGTGCTTTGAGAATTCATGTGAATTGGAAATGGTGCCGATGACTCTAAACCTTGATGGACTGTGAGGATCTGTGATAACGCCCTCATGCGAGCTTTCCGGTGTCCTGGCAGAGCACCACACCTGCAGGAATTATAAAGGAGAAATAAACACAAAATAAGGGATTGTTTCTTTCTGCATCGTCTTTCAAAATGAATTGCTAATTTCTAGGAAGAATTATAAAGACATTACAGAAACTGTATTTATTCATTCATCTCTTGTCAATACAGCTCTTTAAAGTGTT
Source organism: Hollardia meadi (assembly GCA_037974645.1). Classification (NCBI taxonomy): domain Eukaryota; kingdom Metazoa; phylum Chordata; class Actinopteri; order Tetraodontiformes; family Triacanthodidae; genus Hollardia; species Hollardia meadi. Next base: position 423,187 of record JBBPCS010000359.1, read on the forward strand.
TTCTGAGGTCATTCATTTCAAATTTTCTACCTAGTATACATGCACATTTAGGTTCGCTTTATTCTGATATTTGTCCTAAAGTTCCCCTCCCAGTGCAGTGCACTCTTGAATCTGAGTTTAACATGTGAATGCACGAGCAAGCGCTAGAGTTTGGAGCCAATCACAGTCCGGTATGCAGCCTTGAAGCCTCCAGTGCACATACACTGAGAATGGACTTTAACTGTCTCCTACTTCATTGTAAACTTGAAATTAACTATATTTGCATATTCATAGATTATGGATTTATCGAGGAGGAAGAGTGTAGATGCCATTATGAGAAGAAGGAGAGTTTTTTTTTTTTCATAAACATGGGGGAGATTTAAGAAATACTGTTAAAACAGCAGTATTATTCGTATGCAGACAGTCTGATCAAGTCTGAAGAGAGAACATGAGTGATATGAGGGATACAAACCTGAGCAAATCCTACGAAAAACAGCTGATGGTTCGTCATTCCCACCGCAGGCAGCGTGGCCTCCTCACCGTTCCTTTTGATCCAGTTCACATAAGCCTTTCGAAGCAACAAATGATCATGTTACACGCATATTTGCTCAAGTAGAAGTGTATAGTGATAGGGACCAATGGGAAATGGAAGATCCACACTGGAATTTTCCTCCAGTCAACATGTACCACGTCATGCAGGCTGCCTTTACTTCCATATGATTTGCTCATCTGCTTCGTAGCTTCTGAGTTATGACCTTTCATTACATGGAAAGAATGTGTGCATGTGAAGAAGTAACCAGAGGCTTGACAAGGCCACTCGTAACCACCTGTTGCATTTCCAGGCTTCACTGTAAACCAATCAACCTGCTTTTTCCAATACAGATTAATGGTTGTGACCCACATCAGCTTTAACAAATACACTAAAGCAGGGGATTAATGTCAGATGTGCGTGATAGTTTCTGACCTTGAAAACATGCAATCTGACAGTGCTGCTGTCGGAAAACATAACAGCAGTGGTCTGAACTTTCCACAACAATCTAAATGCTCTCTTGCACCAGCATTTAATTGTTTTGTCTACATCCGTGGCAGAAAACCATTTTCCCCTCATATTTTAGCCACACACAGAAAATAATCAAAGTTACTTCCTATCTGACATCAGACCTTGAAGGCAGCCTTGAGTCCACCGTTGTCAGCGATGTTCTCTCCCAGGGTGTGTCTTCCATTCAGAGGCTCCTTGTTGATGCTGTAATTTCCGTACTGCTCCACCATGCACTGGGTCTGCCTCTTAAAGGCCTCCACAGAAGAGTTCTTCCACCAGGGACGCAGGTTTCCATCCTTGTCGTATTCCCTCCCTTTGACAAAAAAAAGTGTGACATAGTTGCTGTGTTCTCTACCATCTTCAAGACATTTCAGAGGGATCACCCGTGTCCTCTGAAATGTAAATTGTTTAAAATAGAAAACCTTTCACCAACCTTGGTCATCAAAGGCGTGAGTAAGTTCATGTCCCATGACTACTCCAATTCCACCAAAATTAAGAGCTCTGGAAAACATTGAAAAAAAAATCCTACATTTTGGAGCATGGAACCTTTACGATCCCCAATAACAACTTTTTAACATTTGAGTTTATGTTGCACAAGTTGGTTCAATCAATATTTGACATTTTGGAAAAAAAAAAACCCCACTTTCAAATCCATTAATCTGACTAGAATCAACAACAAAATCCACCCATCAGCATCTCTAAACCTTGTTCTATCTCGTTTGTTTAATCTGTATGAAAACCCAAATGTAAGTGACAGCGTGTGGTTTTACAGGAGGTTGTGTGTGACACTATTTTTTGGCCGGTCGTAGTGACTCCGTGGAACCTTGTTGTCACTGCGACTTGAGAGCTGCCCACATCTCAGATTTGTTCCGTGGTTCACTCATCCCAGCTGCTAAATTACATGTTCTGTAAATAAAGTTGAATAGTCGTATTTTTACCTGTACTGTTCTATACTCCAATGGTGTTTCAATACCATCTTTTATTCAATGCTGCTTTTCTGGTTTTATGAACTAAATACAATTTTACACTCTGGTGGACCAAAAACCACTTTTCTTTTTTTTTTTTATTCCAATAAAATTCTTTCAACATGACTTAGTAAACCTGAAGTGCAATGTGGGAAACCTACGTAGGCCACAAACGACTATAGAACGGAGCCTGAAGAATTCCTGCAGGCAGGACCATGTCATTCTTGGTGGGGTTGTAATATGCATTCACGGTTGGAGGGGTCATGCTCCACCTGCAAAAACAAAGGGGCAGAGAGTCACTATATGAGGCTGACATCAGGGTCACGACAAACACAGAGCATTGATTCTGTCCCAGTCTGCTGTGCCAGGTGGACTACAGATCAGTTTGGAAAGCATGCAAACACTGAAACAACCCCCCCCCCCCCCCACACACACACACACACACACCACCAGCCCAATTAGAGACAAGAATCAGTTCAGTGGAGAGGAGCTGGTTGCCTGGGAACATTTGTGGATGGCAGCAGTATTCTGCTGAGTCAGGATAACGGGAATGTGTCCCCGTCGGAGCGTGCGGCCTCCTCCTCTTGCAAGCGGGGCGGTGGGGACGAGGGAGCAACTCACTGGTTTCTGTAGGGTGTTTTCCTCAGCTGGTCCGCAGTCACTCTTGCTGAGAAGTTGTAGTACTGCATGACATTCTGGAAGTAAAGTTCTGACACCACCTCAAACTAAAAGAGAGAGAAATCAGTTCAGTGCTTCGGTGAGACAAAATGCGACGTGTGAAATGACGGAATGGTCCGAAAATATAATCCAGTTTCACATTTACCTACATCATTGAACACTTTGTCCAGGTTCGTCCCGTTCATGATGAAGTCTGGATATCCGACCATGTTGTATATTGCATCTGCCTGTGATAAAATAAAATAAAATTAAAAAAAATGAAAAGTTATGTTATCACACCAGGTGGCAGTGCTGTATTTCTCAGCCACTTCAGCACCCACACCAGAACTCATTCCTACTTGCTGAGGCAGAAATACACAACCTCTTTCTCCCACCTTTTCTTTTGCTGCTTTTTTGGTTTCCGAGTCCATCCAGCTCACATACTTTAGATTTTCCTCAAACGCCCATTTAATCTCTGCCACCATACCTTCGACCTGAAGCACAGAGACAGAAGGAAGTCAGGAGCACATCATGTCACACAGTGGGAGCAGCTATTTTGTGAGCGTTGGACTTTGAAGCGCTTACAATGGCCTTGCTGTCCTCGGCAAAGGTGTCCTTGACAAACATGGCTCCGAGAGCGAAGCCCAGTGCGCTGTCCGTGTCGCTGACGCACAGCTTCCAGCGTGGAGTGCAGCTCTGCGGCAGCAAAAGAAACACATCGAGACATGTTAAAGAGCAAAAATGCAGCCCCACATTCTCTTCCACTCGTAGATAATATCAGCATTATTGTTGTTCTTTCTACGTTTCCCATGATGAATGTGACTAACCCCACAAAACATAGGTGGACTTGTATCATTCCGCAGTGGGCTACACGTGCGCAGTAGGTGTGTTTTTTTCTTCCCCATTTGCCATTTAGAAATCAATACACAACTATATCAGCATTGTTGGATTGTTTTTATCCCAGGCTTTTTATAAGTATACAAAACTTAAAACATGAACTTTAACTGCCACTGCTAAAAATATCTTTATTATTATTATTATTATTATTATTATCATCTTTTTTAACAGGCCACATTCCAGTAGAACATTGAGAAATCAAGGAGGAGCAGGAGCTTTTTGTTTGAAGGATTCGCCCAACAAAGAAAATCAACCCAAACAGAAAATGAGAGAAAAGGGTTGAGGTCTTCCTGTGACCACTGAGCTCATTGTTTTTGAGGCAAAGCTGAGTTGTTATCTCTCTGTGGCCCGAGAGACAAAGTGTTCTCTCTGTTTTGTTTTTTTACAACAGGACACCCCACGTCCAGATTCTCTGCCTGTTTGCAGTCAAAACTAAAGGAATACGAGCAAGGCGACCAAAGCACCAACAAAATGCAAATGACTAACGAAGGGGAGAGATTTTGGTGGGGGGAAAAAGAGTTGCATCCTAATTTGTATCTGAAGTTTTTGCTTAGTACTGAACTATTTTTTGCTTCGAGCGTCATTTGCCTAACAAGACTACAACAGCCTACGAGTTATGCGTGCTTATATGTTTTGCTAGTTTCTGAATTTATCAAGAATCAGTTTTAAACCTACAAATACTTTCAAACAACGTGGTCTAGCTGTGCATTCAAAAAACCAAAAACATCTGTCCAATCACAGGCGATGAAGCTAATTTGTGTTCAATTTTTATGATCAACAATGATTTTGTGGCCATAGTTTCTAGAATTATGCTGGGAGTTTTGCAATTTGTTGCATTCTGTTTTATTTATACGTACAAAAGATTACAAGAGACTGTCTTCAGCTATCTTAAAATAATGATTCTGCATCTTCGTTTTAAACTCAAAATCTCACCTGCAAGTAAGAAAATTT
>JBBPCS010000359.1:427774-454412 GCA_037974645.1 Hollardia meadi
TGTCTTCAGCTATCTTAAAATAATGATTCTGCATCTTCGTTTTAAACTCAAAATCTCACCTGCAAGTAAGAAAATTTAAAGTTTTTATTATTATTATTATTAATTATAAAGTTATTGTCGGATGAGAGGATCAACAAGGACAAATGGGGCTGCCACTACATGAAGATAAGGAGGAAATGAGGTCAGAGTGAGGAAATGAGAAGTGTTCTGAAAGCAGTAAATCCGTGCACATAAGCACAGATGGAAAAAGAAGAGACACAGCAGCACCCTCAAGTAAAAAACAGACACACATAGAAGGTTTTTGGTTTGTTATTACAGCTTGAAGGCTGAGGGGAACAGGATCTTGCTCAGATAAGGTCTGGGGGGTCACTGGAGCTTGTGAGGATGTCTCAGGGATGACGGACGTAACAATAAAATAATAACTCAGGAAACAATTCGGAAAACTTAGGAAACTGAATTATAAGTACAAACCGAGAAGGAAGTACAACTTGCTGCCTCGTCAATTTAATATACAAGGCTGAATATCTTCACTTATGTGTCTAATTAAAGTTCACCTAAGTTCACCCAATTTCCAAAAAAAACAAAACACATTTCCTCCATTGTCTATTGTGTGGTGGCATCTAGTAATGCAGGTTATTCAGATTTGATTAACAGATTTAAGATCTCTGTCTCTGAGATTTCTGCTTCCAGACCAATATAATGAAACCGAATGGAATTTTGTTCGCGGTGCTCCCAGCATTGAAAAACGACATTTAAAAAAGCTCAACAGAAACGTCTCTGTCCAGAAACCATGTCCCACTTGCTGTGGATAATCCACAAACTTTGCTGTGAGCGGTTTTCAGCGGAGCTATTTCTTTGGTAGAAAGTAGTAAACAAAATCTCAAAACCAATGTAATTGTTATTCGGACACGGGGACATGCTACATGTAATGATGCTACCCTGCAATACTGCCACTTGCGCTGGGTCCTTGTCAAAAACACCACGATGGAAAGCAGGGATGTAGCTTTGTTAAGCAGATTTCCCCTTTGAATCCCAAATTAAGGATCATGAAGTTCAAGAAATCAAGCGCTGACTGATCATTTACGGTTCTTATCAAAATGAAGGGAACATTCTGCTTGGTGCCTTGGTTCCAGTGATCTGTATTCAGTACAAACAAAAAGAAGAAAAGAATCCTCTGCTAACTGTCACACACAAGAACAAGAGGTCAAGGGAAAAGGTCTTTAAACCCAGCTGTTTGGCTTTGCGACATCCTCTGCCAATATATACTGGCCTTCTAAAAAATGCCCCAGTACAGTCAGATTGATTGCACTTTATAATATTTATAGTAGATACTAGATTCCACGAGTTTCCTACCATTTAAATAAACATTTAAATGTTAAGACATGTTAAATAATACTTTATCTGAATGAGAAGCCGCCAGAAGCTTAAACATGCACAGTATGTTGCTATTTTCCCATTTTTATCTGCTTAATCTAACCTTTGTGTTTTATTTATTTAAATTGATCTGTGTCATGCCGGATTATAAATCTAATCTCTCACCTTCTTGGTTCCGTACATGACCTCCAGGAAGCGCTGCTCGGCGTCCTGAAACCTTTGGTCTAAAATGGACACCATCTTCCTCACCACCTTCATTATCATATAGTTGTTGAGTAGGCTGAAAACAAGATATCAAATTTATTGTTTTGTTGCCCTCTTTAATACTTTACTTTGAGGATTTAAACATGTATATAATATGTAAACAGTGTAAATACTTTTCAAGTTGACCTCCTTCTTTATTTTACCACATAATTGTAAACCAGAAGGAACAGACATAGCAAAACAGAGCCTGTATTGGCATGAAATGGAAAAACTATTACGTGTATCTGACCTTTTATTTGTTTTGGTGATGAGGTCAGAAACCTTCTGGAGGTATTCTTTGGCATAAACAACCACCGGCTCAGACTCGTTGAGCAGTACAGGAGCAAACACTGCTGTGAGGTACGGCATCCAGTCCACTGCAGGTACCAGAGTCTGCAAAGAAACAGATAAAACACACACACATGAACAAACACTAAGACATGTGGATAAAAGTCCCCGATCCTGAAGATTTAGATTCATGTTACGTGGCGTTTCACTTCCTTTGGTACATCGCATAATATTTTGTGCTGCATACCGTTTGTTTTTTCAGTTTTAGAGGCTCAAACCAGGAAACACTTACTGTCAGATCCTTGGCCTTCATCTTATGGTAGATGAGCTCCTCATCTCTCCTCTCCTCCTGGGGGATGGTGATGTTGGCCAGGGTGGTTTCAAAGTCCACGATCTCCTCCATCAGCTTCCGAGACGTCTCCTCGGAGCCACCCAGGAGAACCCCCAACTCCACCAGGAAGTTGAGGTATGCCGTCAAATACTGCAAAGTCCAAATGGGAAACAGAGTGAGGTGGAGACGGGGGCAGCTGGGGACACAAAGGGTGTGTGTGTGTGTGTGTGTGTGTGTGCATAATAAAATTCAATTTGCAAAGTAATCCTAAACTAGGCAAAAAAAAAAGCTACTTTCCCCTGAAGCTTAAATATTTCTCTTTTCACATTCCTTTACTTTATTTGGAAAAGTCTGCAATGTGTCATGGTTTCAGTTTTAGTGTGTTATTTCTTGTGTTATGGTGTTTTGAGTTTATACTCCTGTGTTTGTTACTTCCTGTGTTATGGTTTGAGTTTCTCGTTGTTTCCTGTTTTATTTTGAAAGTCCTTTCCTTGTGAGTCTTGTCCCGCTTTATATTTCCTGTCTTTGTTCCTTTCCCTCCTTTGTGATTGCCTGCCCCGCCCTGATTGGTTGCACCTGTGTCTTGTTGATCGTCCCTTCCTTGTGTATTTAAGTCTGTGTTCTGCCCGCTGTCGTCGCCAGTTGTGCGTGTTACCCACGTGCCTTCGTCCGTGTTTTTGGACTTGTATTTTGCCTCAACCCTCTCGGATTTGTTTGTTCAATTTGGACTGTTTATCTGGTATTGACCCTCACCTGCCTCCTACCTGTAAGTTCACTTGTTGTTGAATAAACCACTGCACTGAGCCTTTCTGCCTGCGCTGTCTGCATTTGGATCCAAAACCTTGTTCCTAGTGTTTCCGGCACAAACTTAACACAATGACTATGAACCTTTGGTTGTGTTTTCTTTCTTTCTTTCTGTGTTTTCTTAACTAAATTCCTTTTTCTTTTCTTTTTTTTGTCCTCATTATAGAAAACTCCAGAAGTTGACTTGATGACCTGACTTGAGCCTTTTTTTTCCTTTTTGTTTCTTTACGTTGTACAGTGTGAAGTTGATGACTGTGAAACCAGTGTAATGCTGTCAACGGTACCTTTTCATGTGCTGTTTTGTTGAGGTAGTATTCCCGTGAAGGTAGTCCCAGGCTGGACTGATCCACCTAGAGTCAGGAGAAACATTCTTTGACTTCCAGTTCACCCCCCGTTTCAACACTGGCAAGCAACCTTTTGTTTTCATTCCTGCGGTGCCAGCCTGCAGGCTAAAAGCAGAGGCCCGCTAAAGATACTATCAGTCCTATTTGTTATGGTCTCATGACACCCTACGAAGGAATGACTTCTCATGTCAAACTGTCGGTGTGAAACCAAGACCCCTGTGATAATGAGTGGCTTGTGCCCACAATATTAACAGAGATTAAATCTGTCCCATGAGAGTAGCTGCTTCTGTTGGAGGGAAGTTGATGTAAAAAAAAAATGTAGACGTGAATTTTGAAGTGTATTGTGATGCGATAATATAACTTTCTGACATGTAATTGTTGATCAACATGAAGCCTATAAAATGGCCTGTCTCACCTGGATGATGTTACTGTTGGAGTTTTTGGAATCGGTGCTGACAAACACGGTGAAGAAAGGCGAGGTGCGATAGTTGGCTGACACCATACGTAAAACTTCCTGGAAGTTGCCCTTGTCCCAGGGTCCGGTCAGGGCCCATCCTCCTATCTGAAACAGTGTTTAGGAAGACACTTGGAGACAGCTGCAAGGAAATTGGTTCTTTTAACGGAAATGGAGAAGGATGGAAATGATGAATGTTTGAGAAGCATACCTGGCTGATGAGCTCCTGTAGTGGCTTGGCTCCCAATTCCTCAATTTTGGCCTCATTCATGCAGGCCTGATAATATCGCTGGGCCTTTTCCTCGGCCTTACTAAGACCTTTCATCGATGTGTTTTCTAAAGATATAAGATAAATAAACATGAATGAAAAGCAACCCAGTTCTGAAAAATGACACATTATGTCTTAGCTTGGCATAAAGGCAACTGAAGACACTGAACTGCACTCAAACAAGGACTCTTACCTAATAAATGCCTCATTACAAGCATGTTGTGCTCCCACAGGTGGCTGAAAGTTCCCCAGCGGGACTTGCCCTCGGGGAGGGGGTTGTTCTTCATCCAGCCCCCACAGGCAAAGTTGTAGAAGTCCTTACAAGGGTCCACGGATTGATCCAGGCCTCCCATGACCACACTGGCCACAGTAATGCATGGCTCTGTTAGGCACAGGCCTGGGTGAGCTGCAGGAGTAATGATTAAAAAAAAAAAAAGCACATATACTTAATTTTTACAAGCTTTACCCTCCTAAGGCAGGAAACACTGTCTCTTGGTAAACATTTTTGAGGATCAGAGTGGATAATCGGAAAATGCTTTATGATAGGACATCTTCAGACCATCTGGAAACTATTATTTTAGACAACCAAGATATACAACCTGGAGGGATTATTTGTCATGAGCCTGGTGCCTGACTGGTGAAGGTTGAGGATCCTACATGCAGATGTTTCAAGACTAAAGTTTAAGTCAGTCACTTTCCTTTTTAAAGGGTATTTAAGTGGCTAGTAGGTACATGTCATTGCTCCTTGGTCGGTGTTAATGGCTAAATGTGACTTACAAAACTTTTCTTGAGAATGAGTATTCTGTGTTTGTCTTTGTTACTTTTCAAAAGTCTAGACGCAAAAAGCTATTTAACAGGAAGAGTTCTCAGAAGCTAAACAATGCGTTTAGAGAAGTGTGAGTGCTGCTACAATTCAAGGAGATAAGTCACCCCTGATACTCGACTTACGGTAAAGACTTTCACCGTCTATCCATATAAGGTATCAGACAGAGACGGAGCCAAAGTTACGAGCAGTGATGAGGTTAGTGCCCCACGGAGAATTCACGCTTGTTCCTTTTTATTATTTCAAAGTGTGATCTGACATGCGGTTCTGAATGGGAGGAAGTGGCATTACGTTTCCCATGGTGAATCTGAGGAAACCAACACAGATGAGACGGCACCTGGATGTGATGGTATATCCACACATGCTTTTTTTTTTTTTTTTTTCATAATGAACAAGCTCAAGGGAGAGATTTTGAGTTGTTTTTAGGCAGCCTAGCCAAAGGATGGGCTTTGTTTTATAAAGCACAGCCCAGTAGTTAATCAGTTGGATACAGAGATGAGGAGATGCATGCACATACAGTGTAGAAAAGGTTGCATGTAACAGCCTCTAACTTGGACACTTTATCACTTCCCTCTCATATACAATTAGTCACTATTATGGGATTGGTACAAGCTAAAAAACTGATTCTCAAAGACTGGAAAGCAACTGTTGTTTCCCCCTCCGTTCCAAAGATGGCCACAAGAAATGATACCTGTCATACTTTTGGATGTTTCATAACGTGAATCCTGAGTATGAATGAGGACTGACTTCTGCTATAAATCTTGCATTGAGTTGCTTTATAGATACAACCTAGTTTTGTCCGCCATTATAAACAGTTTGATATTTTTTGCGAAACATGTTTTCTTGCTGAGAGTTAAATGAGAAGATTGACTAAAGATTGATTAAATTTATGGCAGCCGGTTAGCTTAGCATAAAAGAATGCAAACGGTAACAAAAATCCTGTTTCTTGGACGAAAAATATACACGTGTCACTTAATCCCCTTGAAAATGGGAAATTGACACTTTCACACTTTGTTTTTACAGTTTTTACACGGATCACACAAAGGAGATATAATATGTTACTCTGTGAGCTTCAGATGTGCTGGTATGTGGATTTTGTTACCTTTGTTTGATTCTCATCCTTTCCGGTGTTCATTCGTTCATGCTAAGCTAACTTTTGCTGGCAAGCTTTCATATTTACTGTGATGAATAGATATGAGAGTGCTACCAATCTTCTCATCTATTGCTCATCCCAAAAAAAAGCAAATAGCCGCATTTCCCTAAACTATTCCTGTAGCTTTTCTCCTCTTTGTATTTGTTTTTATTTTTATTTTTTTAAAGGGCGTTTTGTATTTGACAATATACAATATATATAAAAACCTGAGAATAAAATAAACTAAGGTCCCCTGGTCAGACTAGTTCAGGTGTTTCTTGTCAGCGCATTTCACCGTTGCATTTAAATAGAACTTTTAAACTCACTCTGTTTGTAGAATACCCCAGTTGTGATGAGACATATGAACAGCCCCACCGACACGACACACAGTGATAACAGTAGCCTCCTCTCTCTCTGTGTCTTGTCTGGCCAACACGTGGAACCACGGCTATGCAGAAGAGTCACCTGCACACACACACACACACACACACACACAAAATAAAACCTTTAAAGTGCCTAATTTAATCCGCTAATTCAAATAAGACACTCTCCAAGAGGTTTAGTTAGAAGACATAAAATGTGACTTTAAAATGTGCTTTAAAACACATAAACACACACTCTCAATAATGGCACTTTGTTGAACTAATACCAGTGTGGAAAATGTTGTCTATAGCTTCTCAGGCATTTAATGACAGGTTTGGTTTCAAAGCACAATGGCTGCTCTATTATGGTGCTTTCCACCCTCCTACTCAGAAAAAGGTTAAGCATTCTTCTATTGTTCCCTCACTTCTAGCTTAACGTTCACTCATAAATGATTTTTCTTTTGCCCCAGATTGGGAAAAGACAGAATAATTCTATTGAACCATACTGTATCTGCTGCTTTTGAGGTTCACCTGTAAAAGATGAGGAAATGCACCAAGGACAACAGACAGATAAGTACCCAGTTCACAGATATTCAGGCTCTAAAAAAAGAAATGCTTCTCAAAAATCCAACGTGAAAGAATTTATAAGTTGGAGCAAAGTCCATACTTTTAGGTCAGCGATTCATTTATTTTTTTAAATCAATGATTTATACAGTGGATCCTAAACCGGCACACCCTGCTCCGCAACGTTTTCCACTGAATTTTGCTTTGGTTAAAGGTGCCAAGGAAATTTATTTCATGCAGGAATGATTCCAAGGGTCTTTCACAGGGCACATTTAGCAGAGTATCCCCACTGTTAATAAATGCGAGGTCTTGGACCTCACATACAGTATATCCTGTGGAAATCCAATATCCGTGAAGTGTATGTATAAGGATCTGATTTACTGTTATTAGCTTAGATTTGAGTTTAACAGTCAAACTCAATGTGACCTAATCAAATGCCAAAGCCACAGTGGCTTCTTAATCCCTGGAGCTCAGGGTGTCGGGCTGGTTTGGTCCTAAACGGAATGTAATTGAGAGAAGAATCCCACTGCCAAGCTTGAGTACTTTCCATCTGCAGTTTATTGAAGTCTCTCAAAACTGCATTTTATACCCCGAAAATCACAGGAAAACGATGACGATGTTAAAGGTTTGAATCCAAGCTCTTAAGGTACACGTCTGGTCAAATTTTAAAACCACAAGTGACAACAACATATAAGGGACCATGCCAAAAGCTCGCTGCACGTATGAACTGTTGGACTACACAACAGCAGGATAGCCTGAAGCAGTCCGTGTTTGCAGATGTGTACAGTGTGCAGTTTAACACAAGAGATCCATGCTAAACTCCTGCCTTGAACAGTTACACATGTCAGATGCCATTCAGGAAAAGCCAAAGGTTTGTTATAAAAAAAAAAAAAATTCATAGTGAATTGTGTTCCACCGCAGTTCCACACAGATCTACTGAAACGAGATTTGGACTCGCCGTTGCTCTGATTCTGCAAAAAAAAAAAATTAGCCACAGCATGAGGCTAATTTTATGGTCTTTAAACCGTGAATGGACCAGACAATACTACTAAAAGTCCATGTAAATTATATGGGCAAAAGTATTAAAGTTGGTTCAGTCAACATTAGTGTAAATGGTTGAGATTTAAAAAAAAAATAAGTACATTAAATGAAACAATATGATTTTATTCCCCATAAAAGTCTGGAGAAAAACTCATAATCATCCTATAGTTCATTTCTTTCATCCATCTGTTCTCCAGGCTAGTATGATTTAACTACTGTGTTAATAAGCAGTAAAGCAACACTACAGTCATTAAGCTTCTTTCCATATTTAAAGTGTTGCAGTGCCAGCTGGCAGCTGTAAAATATTATGGAGGGCTTTATGAAATTCTGGCCTCCAAAGAAACATGTTGCGTTGCGTCAAGATAATACTATACCACGCCACACTTTATGAACAGACATTAAACCAAGTAGTATCGAAAATGCAATGTTTTCAGGGTGCGATACTGCAAAAATAATGTTTTGCACTTCTACTTGAACTGGTTCCTGATGAGTTCTATTGAACCATACTGTATCTGCTGCTTTTGAGGTTCACCTGTAAAAGATGAGGAAATGCACCAAGGACAACAGACAGATAAGTACCCAGTTCACAGATATTCAGGCTCTAAAAAAAGAAATGCTGAGCTGCTTTTATGACTCCATGCCCGAGTTAAACCTTTTCGAAACGACACCAATTATAACGCAAAATTAGTGGACGTGCAACTGCAATCACGGGTATTTTTATACGTTTGCATCTTTCTGAAAAGGTAAGAGTTTTAAATGATGCCAGTGTTATTTTCCATATGGCGTGAAACCCTAAAAGGCCTATACATTCTTCCTATGCTCTGTATAATAATAGCACACTGGCAGTAATCCATTTGTTTATTTTTAGCACAGGGTGTTGCTTGTTTACCTGCATAGGTGATGATGGGTAGATGTCGTCACCAGTGGAGTCCACCAGGTCCTCCTCATCCAGCGTGGCTCTTTTATACAATGACATCTGAAAAGTTAAATTCAGAAAAGACTCTCTCAGTGCTTCCATGTTCCTTCTAGTGCCTCTCCTCTCCCACGCATGTGTGTGTGTGTGTGTGTGTGAGAGTGTGTTTGTGTGTGACGTCTATTCCTCAGCAGTCTGTGAGGCTTCAGGGTCAGGTTTCCCTCTAAGATCCATCAGGACATATCTGGTTTGTCTTGTCTCCTCTACTCAAACACAGAGCGTGTGTCAGTCCTCCCCTTCCAAAAGCACTTTTCAACCCCAGCAAAACCTCTCACGCTCCCCATGGTGTATGGCAGATACCACCCGGGGGCAAATGTCACAACAGCCACAAAAACCTCCTTCCGAAAGTCCTTGTAATATCGTCTTGTGGTTCCTCTTGGGCAAAATCTTTTTCCTGGACTTCCTCCTTCAGCCCAGTCTATTCAAACATGGTACGAGAGAAGTTGGAACAAGTGAAAAACAGGAAGGAGCGCTGACTTGAGCAACTTACATGACTGTGTGTGGAAGTGATTGTGTGCATTCCCGAATGTGGTTTCACTTAGATTTAGGGAGGGAACCTCACGGTTGTAGTTTAAACCCAGTGTCTTTACTATAGGACATGGTGCACTCGGGGGAGGGGCCCGGACAAAATACCCTCCTCCCACCACACATGCTTGTTGTAGCTGCCTCTGGTAACGGATACCTGATAGGCATGACAGTCAATTCCTCTCCAGTTTAACCCCTCACCCACAGGCCCCACTACCACATGATATAAACACTGCCTTCTCATTAAGGTATTCAAAACTGCTAACATGTAACACACATGCACAGTTAGGACTGAGCAGGCTCTTATAAATATCACATCTGCACAGGACAAAATCCATTTATGATAACATACTCCAATAACTTGCTATCGCTCCAAAATTGATACAGATATTTTAATACAGGGACTTATAATTAGACAACAACTTAATCCAAGTTTGCATCAGTAATGTTTGTAAACACAGGTAAATAGACCTATTGACTATATGATCAGCCGATTAATACAAGTCAACCTTCAATAGCAAATTACATACCTGTAATCTACTGTATATGGTCAAACAAATTAGTAGTGTAGAACTATTGTCTCCCTCTTCTCGCAGTGAGAGTAATTACAAACACCATTGACACGCTTATGACGCCACGGGCTCATTTTCTTATCCTACAGTAGTAGCGCTGTGAAGAGGCAATGATTAACCTCAGCTGTCTTTTAGCCTGACGTACTGATTGTTCAACACAATAAATTGCATGACTAACTCTGTGAAGTCATGACTATATTCAAATACATTGAACATATCAGAGGTGTAGCCAAACTAAAAATGCTGTTGACTGCTGGAATCTCAGTCTCTCTCCTGGATGTTTAGTTTCATGCTCTGGCTTGCATCTTCCCATGTCAAACCTGGGCCTTGTGTTTATATATTTGGATGTGTAAATGATTCATACTTACCAGAGGTCTTGGAATTGGTCCAGTAAATAGTCTCAGCCGATAGCCGAGACACGGCTGCAATGGCTGCAACCTAGTCCTTTGGGGCAACTCCGACCCTCAAAGTTACGTCCACTGAAAGTGTTTTTTCTTGCCTCTCGCAGTCTGAGATTGTTACTCTAAGTGTCTGAAAACATTACGGGGTAAAATCCTCTTTGTTTAGCCGGAAGCACAAGTCTCGTCTGAGGAGAAGTCTTGCTTCAAAATGTTGTGAGTTGTTGCAGGAGGACGACTGTAGAGAAGTGAGGGAGAGTTGGAGAGAGGAGTTTGGAGTTTACAGAGAGGGACTGCCCTCAAGACTTTATTTCCAAAGTTATGGCTGAATATTTAGCCGATTCACTGGACATAACTTTGATGGTCGGAGTTGCCCCCAAGGATTACATTGCAGCCATGTCGCGGCTATCGGCTGAGACTATTTACTGGACCAATTCCAAGACCTTTGGTAAGTATGAATCATTTACACATCACACAAATATATAAACATAAGGCGCAGGTTTAAAAATACCAGAATTCCCCTTTAATGCATTTATAAATTGATTAGTTTCATTAAGTGAAATCAAATTTGATTGTTTTTTTAAGGGCTTTTATGGCCTTACAAAAAATGCCCCACTGCAGGCCAAGTCTTGCTCCTAAAATTACAAAATTACAGACCTGCTCATGGAAGAACATAGTGGCAGCAGAAAAATCAGAGCACAGCTACTCCAGCAGCAAATGGAATCGATGTGTGGGTGCAGAGAGAAAAAAAGAGCTTGTTTAGGAGAAGCGTTAAGTGAAGATGTTGCTGTGGAAATAGTAGGCAGGGAACTGACTTCCAAAAGATCAAGTGAAATACATTTATATCTTCCAGAAAGGCTGAGGAAATAAGAACTTTATTATTCTAGGAGCCATAAATGCATGCAGTGGTGGCCCTTCTCAACTAACCAGGAATTACAAGTGAATTCATCTTACTGCAGGTGGCAAAGCTCGAGGTATGACTCATAAAAGTGGAGGAGATTTTCTTCCTTGACACCGAGAGAACGATTCCAGGTAGCATAATTTGACTCTTCACAATATGTTGTCAGTCAAAACATTAATCTCTCAAATGAGCTGGAATTAGCATTTGAATAAGCCGAGAAGTAATGACTGATGGAGAAGAAATGATGAGGGAGGATTTACAGGAACTAGATAGGATCTTGGGGGGGTAAAAGAGAAAATGATGAAAAACTGCAGCAGAGATTCGAAAATTAAACCGATTAGAGTGCTACCGCTTCCTAAGTATGTCATTTATTATAAACAGGCTTGTACTTTTATTAAGTCCGTAGATTTAGGCACTGTAGATAGAGAGGATGTTTATTGCAAACTGACATGGTGGTGTGTGCCTACATCTGATCTTAAGAGGTATTTACAGCATGATTCATGGTCATCCGGGAGTCCACTCATAAAGCATTTCCATGAGTGTCAGTTTGACTTTTCTTAAAGGTGCTCGTGCTTTAATAGTAAATGTTCTTGTTTATGACTCACAGTATACTCATCAAATCATATGTTGTATATAATGTATGGAGTCCAGTCATGTAAACTAGCCTGTACAAGGAAAACATTATAAAAACATTTGGTTTTTCCAATTCTGACTTTCTTCATTGGTATTGATACCATATTATTCACATTCTGTAAGACCACCACTTTTCTGAAAACACTCCTTTTACATATGGCAAGTAAGCGTGACTTTTAAAAGCTCAGTGGATGAGAGCAGCGCTACAAGGGACTGGCATCAAAAAAACATTTTGTTCTGAAGCCAATAAAGCAAGTCATGGGCCAAGCAGCAGCTCGAAGGACTGCAGCCTTAATTTTATTGGTTCCAAACTCCCTGCCTTATCTAGGAGAGAAACTGATGGGCCAAAAATGAGTCTTTGTTTGTCCTCCTGGGGATTCTAAAGGGCATGGATAGAGTCCTCCTGTGAGATACACAGAGAATTGGCTGTATAAGGTATAAGAGATGATTCTGAAAAACAAAGATATAGTGCAAAGGCAGCACACTGGCAATGCAATTACAAAAACATAATTGCAAATGTCTAATATTTTACACAATGATTGCGATGGACTGAAATAGAAAAACCACATAGTGCTGATTTAATGATTCATGAAGTGCTGAAGTCACAGTGCACACTAGTCTGGACTTCAGTATTACCACCTGAAGATGGAACTGAACTCAACTGTCCAGGTAGGAAATTGTCAGCCTCCACCCTTCACTGAGAACATGGTGTGTATGTATACGTGTATGGTACTTTTTGGGGGGGCATTTCTGCCTTTACTGGATGGTTCACAATGTAGACGCAGACAGGAAACGTAGAGAAGAGAGAGAGGGGTTGAGCAACAAAGGGCCCCTGTCAAAATCAACCAAGGACATTGTTCCATTAACTGAAAACATATTTCTGCACACTTCAGTGAGATGGTGTTTCAGGACAGTTGTTAGGCCTTAGAAACCTCGTACATTTCCAGCATTTAAAGCAACAACTGAAACTGTGCCAACAAGTCGAGCTACCTTCTTGCTTCAACAAACGTGAATGAATCTTAATCTGTGATTGCTTTCAAGGCGAGAGTGTTCTGCTAGCTGACGTTCTTTAGTTCGGGAAACCAGCAGCAGCTCAGGCCACTTTGTTCAGCTCAGTATAGCTTGGCCTGGGAACCAGAGGGTGGCCGCTTCAAGCCTTGCACACACCACTTAGTACAGAGCGTGGACCGGAAGCTGGAGAAGTACCAGTTCACCTCCTGGGCACCAGCAAGGTGCCATTGAGCAAGGCACCAAATTACTAACTGCTTGGGGCCCCTGACAATGTCGCGGCCCCATCGCTCTAACATTTCACAACAGCTGCATGTGTATGGGTCTGTTGTGTACATGTGTGTGTAAACAACAAATGGAGTGAGAGAAATGAATTTCCTCTAATGGGATTTATAGAGGCTTTCTCCTTCTTCAGTCTGAACCGTGTTTACTTGATCCTTTGCATTATTAAAATCTCATATGTCAAATAACCTTACTATCAACTCTGCGTAATTCGATGTTTGTTGATTTCAAATATAAACAGTTTTAATATCACTTTCGAAGCTTGCAATCAATGAGTTCAGCTGAAGAAATGTTGAAAGGATAATTTACTTAACTCTGCACATGTGATGTTAGTGCCGAGTGTGACTGAACGTTCATTATTAAGCAAACACAGAGCGTCCTTCTTTTCATCCATAGTTAAAGAGCATGCAGCTGGCTGATGTTACTTATAATAAGGATGAGTTTATTTGTCAGACCTGCTGGGAGGGTTTTGTTTTTTATGTGTGGGAAGAAGAGCTCAACATATTTAACATCACACAACATCCTCATCCCAATAGTGCACTTGACATTCACGTACTGTACCAACAGTGCAGCAAAGCTCAATGTTAATGCTGTAATAAGCTACGTGTGGCAGCACGGCTACAACGTGGAGTGAAATATGACATTTGACGATATGGTTGGCTGCGACGTTAACCCGAGGGAAAACTGCAAATGGCAGGAAAGCGGATATGGAGATAGAGCCGAGCAGTGCAGCAGATAAGAGTAAAGCGCCAGCACCTTTAATTTACTGTACACACACACACACACACACACACAATGAAAAGAGGTATCTTTATCAAGTCTGAGAGGCCAGTTCCTTGCCAGGCGATAAATTGCCATCTGTCATAGCTGCTGATCAGCTGCAGTCCCTCCCTCACATTGAGATGTGTCAGATACAGTCATGATAATAAAGGTGAGCAAATTAACCAGGGTAGGCTTGATATCGGTTCCAAACAATTTATCTTTAGACTTTTCTGACTGATATGAGCTCACAGCAGGCAGCGTATGAACCCAATAAATGGCCTTGACATGAGAGAGTGGTAACATTTATTGAAAAAAAAATTGTTTTCAGCTTTCTAATACTACAGAGTAGCATTCTGCAAAAGTACAAGCTATAAAATAGTTCAATTTGTGTTCACCAGGCCTAAAATCTTAATTATCATTGGTGATCATTCTGGGGACCACCTAGGCGCTTTTCTCTGTGACTGCAAAGGAATCAGCAGCTGTCGCCTCAGAGGGAACACTGAAATAAATCTCACAGGATTAAATTGGACAATCACATCACGATGAACACACATAAGCACAAAAACACCTTAAATCTCAACAAACATTCCTGGAATTTACGCTGCTAACCTCTCTGGCAAAAACTGCACTGTTTTGTATAGTGAAAACGTATTACCTCCATCACAACCAACGCAGTTCACTTAAAAATCCACAACAGTGCTCTGGGTGGACACAATTAGACATTATTGTATTGTATTATTGTAATATTATTGTATTATTTGATATAAAAATACAAAGAAATAGATTGTTTTTCCTTATATTGTTAAATAGTGGCACCATGTGTCCGTAGATGATCTAAAAGGGTTAAAAAAGACATTTCCCATACAGTAACACTAGTGCTCAGAAGAGCATGATAGCCATTCCCTTTATTTAACCTCATAAAAAATTAGATTACAACCTCTTTTTCAAGATACCTGGCTAAGAAGGCGGCATAAAAATGTACATTACAAATAATATAGACAAAGGCAAACAAACAGACAAACAGGAGAAAAAGACCATAAATAATATCCAGTTAAAATGCAGATTTGTAAGCAGAACAATAGCCAACATTATCATCAATATGAAAGCGATACAATACATTTGGTTGTCACAAATGATAGTACTTGTAAAGGTTTAATGGTCCTTGTATAGAACCCTGGGGCAGACTCTTTGATACGTATATTTGAGAAAGGATGTTGTACAACATATCTATCTTTTGTTGCACTGGTGCTACAACAACCAAAGTTCAAACAACTTCACATTATTATAAAACAACGCTTTACACCTGAGGCATCTATGGCAGCACCGAGGCAGCATCCAGCCATCCCACACACAGGCCTGAGGGTTGCAGAAGGAAACAAGAAAAACGTCTTCAGATCGTCCACAACTTTCACAACTCTCTTATGGACCACACCTGAAAAAGGTGTCCTCCACTTCTGACTTTAACAGCTGTAAATAAAATATCTTCACTGGGTTCTCAATCAGAGTCACACTCAGCAAATGGGCTATGAGGGCGAGTCGTTGTAGGAGTGTGTATGTGTCCGTTTTCACCTTAGGGAGGCCATGAACTTATCCCATCATGTTGTCCTTCAGTGGCGCTAATGAGCTCCAGATCACACCAACTCCATCTTAACAGTCCCTTGAGACACAAAGCTCATAAACTAAACACAAGGATGGGTGATGGCGAGACAGGGGAGAGGTTTTATGAGTGTGTAGGAGAGAATGTTCATATCATTCAGAGGGTGCAGATAAATAATGATATCTGATATTAGTTTATCAGAAGAAGCCCGCTAGCGCCAAAGTAATGAACAAAATGATTGGTGGAGATGCAATCCATCCACACAAACAAACATACGGAAAGTATAAACAGCTCTGTATGCGCCTCAGTTCAGCTGTGCTGTTGGATTGCATCTCCATTGATGCACTCTAACCAGATTGTGGTACTTCCATTTTTTACAGCATTCAAATGTCTTAATTGGGGCATGTTTCTGTGCTGAAAGAAAAATCCACCACTGGCAACTCATATCATGAATTCTTCAAAAGGGAAATGCCTTCTCACTTCAGTCAAAAATGTATTTTTCTTCTTGTTCCAACAGTCGAATATTTGAGCTCCACTGTGTATAATGATGTATGTGCAGAGTCTGACACTAAAAAGCTGTTTTCACGTTCATCGCTGAAAGTGTAAATTTTCTCTGGGCTCACTGATGATCTGATTTGAAGAGGCCTCTGAGCATGATTTGTGATATCACCAATATTTAGTATATACAATTGTGATGTGGAAACGTGAAGCCTCCAGAGCACATACGCCGGACGGACTTCACAGCGAAGTAGGAGACGTCTTGTGTCCAGCAGTTAAACTTGTGACATGAAAAATATTTGCATATTCATATATTCTGGGATTTTTAATGAGGGAGGAGCAGTAGGTGCCTTTTTAAGGATTTTAATGTGATAATTATACTTTTTTTTCTCCTGCAAATTCCATGTGAGACACACATTGGTATTTTTAAAGCTGCACTGATTAATTTTTCTCATATGAATGATGGATGATATGTGTAATATGAAGTGTTAAAACCTTAGAGTATTATCACTCATATATTAAAGTGCCTTCAGTTGTGAGTGTTGGCCTGCAACTTTATTGTTTTAATTCACTCTCACCACTCTCGTCCAACCTCATTTTCAACAGCAGCAGTCGGCTGTTTTCACTCATGAACTCACTCTGATAAACCAACCGACTGTAAAGTACCTGCCTCACACCAAACAACAGACACACAAAGCTGACAACTAGTCCCTAAACTGTTGTGCATTTTGTAGCTAAAAATGAAAACCTCAAGTCTTGACAAATACACAGAGCAAGACAAATTTTCCAGGTCTAAATTCAACAAACAAACATGTCTTGGGGCTGCGTTGTACTCTGATTTGATTACAGAGAGTCGATACAAAATGGCTTGTCGAGAAAGATCCCCCCGTTCTTTGATCCTCCAGTTCTGACATCTAAACTTGACATTTACTGTTGATGATGATCAATAAACGCTTCTTGGCTGCTGCATTTTAACTGCTGGAAAGTGGAACAGTGTCTATATTTGGCCTATTATATAAAGCCATATGAAAAATATGCCAAGAAACAATACATCAATATTAATTGTTGCTTACCAGTGTTTTACATGGTAGATATTTGAATTTCTGAAACATATTACTTATTGACCAGGTCAGAAACAGCAATAATGATGATGACAGACAAAAAGTTCTTTCTTTCGCTCTGATGAATGTGTAGCTTCCCTTCTGACCTCGCCCAGACTAACTAAGATCCATGTCAGGGACACAACAAAAAGGAAATCTCCTGCATTTTTCTTTTAAACCCTCTATTACAAGATCTAAGGCCTTGATCTTTCTCTTTCTCTCTCTCTCTCTCTCTCTCTCACACACACACACACACACACACACACACACACACACACAGAAACAAAGGGGGGACACACTGATCCACTCATTGTCCTCCTCCACACCCCGGATCAACAACAGGCTGCAGGGATAAAACAAGAGCAGCAAAGTGGCTCAACTGCAAAATAAGGAAAGATGAAAATGTGTCACACAGAAGAGAGCACACAGAATTCCAGAGCAGTTACAAAGAAGAGTAGAAAAAATTTAATAAAAAGCTACCATTCCTGTCACTTTCAGTCCTTGTCCACGGGCTAACAGGGTAGTATGAATATTCTGTTTAAACTCAGCTGATATGTAATGTTTCATTTATGCATGAAAAGGTGGCTTGAGAGTTATTGAGTTTGACAGTTGATAACATTGTCCTCAGAGTCATGTCAGTCTGACAGGGATGAAGAACCCCCGACTGTGGTAATGACGGCTCAATTAAACCGTCTTGATGGGAAATTGTATAACTCCTGAAGCCTCAGTGAAGATACTAATAATAATTTAGCTTTTTACTGGTCGAGTTTTACACCGTCAAAGCAAAACAAGCAGCCTAACCAAGAGATCACAAGATACAGCCCTTTTTTATTAGGGATGCACCGATAGCTGATGAAAACAATCGGTATCGGTGCATCCCTACTTTTTATTAATTAAAAAGTTATAAAATCAATTAATGTATGAAGGTTTCTTGGAGAAACACTTGAAATTAGCTTGCATTAATACCTTGTTTTCATTCTGCGTTTGCTTTTTCTATTATTTTGCACAGGATTAGGATGCTCTGGTGCAACAATGTGATGCTTAGCCAGCCTAATAAAGGTTAAGGTTTCTGGTTTCTGCACACTCACTGTAAGTTTTTGTGGGCAAAACATCAGCACCAAACAGAAGAAGAAGATTCCACAAACTACTGTCTGAAGTTTTGCTGTGTCACTTAGCGACAGATTAGCGTGGCGGTGATTCGGCCAAACCAAACATTCATCATAGGTTTAAAGATCCACCGCACACCAGTTGACCTCCAGGGGTTCAACGTGTCACCTCACCGCAGTGATGTACAGTACAAGAGTCTCCTTACAAACTACTGCATTATCTCATAGCTTACATTAAAACAGCAGTGGGAGACAGTCTTACATTACATCTACTGTGATTTATTGAGTGTCTTAACTTCTCAAGGGCACTGAACAGGGTTTTTTTTTTGTTGTTGTTTTTTTTTACACATAGCCTTCATATGAAAATAGAAAGATTTGAACTTTTAGACATTAGTAGAATCATTTGAGCTGCTGAAATCTGCTCATCCCGAAACCTATGACCTTAAACCTCAGTTGTGTTGCGCATGTTTAATCCCAGATACAAAACCGAGATCTTACAGCAGCACCAAAGAAGGAGACAAATCTATAACTAAAACTCAAAGTAAATAAAGATGTGCATTAACAGCGGATGACAGGCTGCATGACAAATACACATGCAACGTCTGCTCTGCTCTCCTAAACATAAGGCCTGTTAATGTAGCAGATATGGCATATCATTACTTCCTCTTTTCTTCCCCACTGCACAGCCTGTCAGCCTCCTCCCCCCCCCCCGACTGTCACCATCCCCTCTCAGCCTCCACAACCTTCCATCTGCTCACCAGTTCACTCAGGGACACACTCGGGAGATCCAAACACCCGAAATATGATCTGCACACACGGCAACAGAGCCTCAACTGCTACAGCACTAAACCTTGCATTTATACCATCTAATGAATTCACTTGTTCACCGCCTAAAGCCGTGCAGGTCAAATAGACGCAGCGTGTTATCTAATCAGACGGGATATAGATGTCTGTGTGTCGTTACAGGGCTGATGCTGCATCAAACACTTGCAGATCACCAAACATCCACAGTAAATAAACAAAATCTTTCTTTCAGTCTGTGATGTTCTGTGCTCCTGTTTA
The DNA here is from genome assembly GCA_037974645.1 of Hollardia meadi. Lineage (NCBI taxonomy): Eukaryota > Metazoa > Chordata > Actinopteri > Tetraodontiformes > Triacanthodidae > Hollardia > Hollardia meadi. The sequence goes on from JBBPCS010000359.1 coordinate 447,220, forward strand.
TTTATCTGTGGGTCCATTTCCACTTCTCGTCTCGTCTCTTCAGTATACTTTCACATTTGTCACGCTCCAGTTAAATAGAGGTGCCACTGCTCACTGGAGAGTTCAATCCTGGAACCTTCCCACATACTTCACATTTGAGGGAAATGGACAGCACATTCTATGCGGCTGCACTCACTGTCAGAAAGATTTGGGTGTCTTAGATTATAATATTGATATATCTTGATATAATCCAATTTCTGGAATTGTAAAAGAGAATAAATTGAAATAAAATGACCCACTGATGCAAAAAGTCCTGTAAATGCATTACTGCCACACAGTCCTGCCAAGTGATTTCCAGCCCTGCCCACTATGGCCAAATAAAACCAATGACGTTATGGAAGTCGGGATCCATATTCTTCATACATGTTTACAACCCTGATTCCAAGACAGTTGGTGTAAAACATAAATGAAACAGAATGTGAAAACAGTGCGAAGACATTATAATGAATAAAACCATGATTGGGTATGAAAGGGGAATCCTCGAAAGGCTCAGTCGTTCATGATTGTATGAAAGGACATTAATATATGGTCTCAGGAACACTTGTTTTTATTTACATTTTACAATGTCCAAGCTTTTTTGGAATCACAGTTGTACAATCTATGCATCATTTTCATTTTTTTTTTTTTTTTTTTTTTACATCTGTTGCATGTCCGTTTACCCAGAATGACATTTTTGGGGGAGTATTTCTTTTTCCTAATCAACATCTAAGGATAGAGGGTGTTTTATGTTGCACAGATTGTGAGGCCTTTTGAGGCAAATTTGTGATTTCTGATATTGGGGTATATAAATAAAATTTATTTGACTTGACTAAATGTCGAATAATATATCTGACACATTGAATTAACAATTGTAGACTACTTAACCTGACAGACTTTGTTTTTCTGAAGCTAGTATGAAAAATGTATGATTTGACTAAAATATGAAAGGAAGTCCTGAAATTATTGACAAAAGAGAAGAGTGTATAGAAACACTCCAGTTTCTTCCCTCACAAACAATCTGTGGTTAAACAACAGAGGAGTTTATTGTTGGCCAGTCACAAATTACTCACACACATTAATTAGCAATAGCTGATGTGACCTGCTGCCGGCGATGATTTGTGAAACAGCGAGAGCGACCGCGTCAGCGCCAGCTGGAAATTAGAAGCTGCTACCAGGCTGTTTTGTACACTGCTTTCTGCTACTGATTAAGAGAGGGGTAACAGATTTGTTCGTATCAAAAATCGGTGCATTTTGCCAACTTCTGTGTCACTCGCACTGGTGCTTCCAAATAAGTGTTCACATTTATACGCTTTAATTTTATCAGCTGGAGAGATTGCTGCCTTTTTTTCAAATATAATGAAATTACACTGCACTTATCTTGTGGTGCTCAAAGCGCCGATAAAATACATTTTTTAAAAACTCAACAGCAATGTCTCTGTCCAGAAACCATGACCCAGTTACTCAAGACAATCCACAGACCTTGTTGTGAGCAGTTTCATCAAGGAACTTTTTTTTTCTGTATCACCATGCAGAAGGAAGCGTGCATTTACTCACGGATAAGAGGCAAGGTAACTAATGCAGTTAACTTTACAGCTCGGTTGAGAAAGACGCCATTAATGTTAACATCCTGCCCTGTCACGAGCCTCTCGTCCTGAGTAGATGTAGTACAAAATAGTTTCGACATGAAAGTGCTCACAACAAGGTCTGTGGATCTTGAGTAACTGGGTCATGACTTCTGGAAAGTATTTTATTAGCACTTTGAGCACCACAAGACAGGTGCAATCTAGTCTTAATCCAATTAAGTTGCAGTTTACATCCATGTCTGTCCAGACTCATATAATATATGTACTGACTGACGGAGAGCTTCGTCACATGGTGCAATGACAATCATCTGAAGTGCGTTATCAGCAGAACCTGAGCTTGTGGTGGACTGCAATGCTTCAAATGTGGACGTTGCTGTAAAGACACAATCAGCCCAGTTTCAAGGTGGGCACCCACGACAAGTGTCACCAAATCAGTATCTGACTGAATGTGAAATGTGGTCACAATCTCAGTTATGATGTTGAATAACAGTCAGCGACATGAATATCAACGATATTACTGGCACAGAAAGGCAGAAATCTCTACAGCCAATATCTCCAAAACTGAGCAACTCACACCAAAACAATCCAGATGGATAAATAGCACCACAAGCCAGAAGAAAAGTTTGGATTTTGGATTTTGGGGTGAACGGCCCCTTTTAAGTTTCTGGTATTAAATTGAATAGTAACTAAAGTTATCAAACACGTGTACTGAAAAGTACAATATTTGCCTCCAAAATGTAGTGAAGTAGAAGTATAAAGTAGCAGAAAATGGAAATACTCAAGTAAAGTACAGTCTTAAAACTGTAATTAGGTACATTAGATGAGTAAGTGTACTAAATAAACTGTATATTTAAAGACAGAGATTTATTCTCAGTCATAAATACAGTTCTTTTGTAAACACAGGATTTTGTAATATACATACAACCATTTACAATTTAAAGACTGCACAATGTCTTCGGTGCTCTAGGTGCTGGGTCAGTGGTCAACACACAGAACCCTGCTTCCAAATCTATTCACTTACATGGTACACACAGTATACTTATCCAACACGGAGCCGAACCGCCCTTCAAATGAGCCGTAAAGAGCAAAGTTCTGCGACAGGGCAAAGTAGTGAACGTGGTCTACTTCAAAGGTTGAACGAGGAGGAGGGAGCCAAGGCAGGCGAAGTTAGAGAGCAAAGGTTAAAGTGATGTCAAGAGAAAGAGGAGAAGATGAAGGAGCCTCTTTAAAGGAGATGAGACACACAGAGATATGCTGTAGGGAGACTGGGAGATGGAAAAGATGGGGTTTGTGGGTATTGCAGTGCCAGCTGATGATGGATTAGCACATGCTCTAGTCAGTTGGTAATGGGAGCGTGTGAGCTGTCAGAGCATGACTCAGTGCTGAAGGGTCACTCTGGGGCTACACATAAACAACATGTCACCTGGAGCCAAAGGAAGACTCTGATATAGACCGATATTCATCACCAAGCTGATATTTGACCTTAACTACAGCTGCATATTGTCACTGCAAACATATGATATACTGCTTTTTATACCCAATTGAGAAAATGTGTTTCCCCCCCCCCTCTTTTTTTGGGCTCTAGCACATTCAATTAAAAAACAAACAAACAAACAAAACATTAGAATCATGTTGCTATTGATTTGGTGATCAAAAAATGTCCCAGACAAGTGAAATAAAGAGTTGGCAGAGCACAGAGAGATTTAAAAAAGCGAGAAAGAGACTAGAGGAATACTGACGAGGGTAATAGCACAGACATGAAGGATGAGACTGACAAACTGGGAGAAGCTTTGTTCCATTGAGGAAGACCTGACTCCTCTCTTTGTTGGCCACTGTGCTTGCTAGGTCAGTTAAAAATAGTACAAGTCTCTACAATTGAGGCTAATCTTTGCAGATGGGATGTGTACAGCGCGGCGGTGGTAGCAGCAGCAGGGATGAATGTAGTCTCAGGCCACTGCAACAGACCGTGTAAACCACCTCAACACGCACAAAAACTATCCCCGAAATGTCAGTTCCAAATTGTTTTCCATTAAATTGCTTTGCCTTGAATTCCCAGTCAGTCATTTTGAACTTTGATTCATATCTCATGCATGGGTAAATGGAGTTGCTTAGCAACTTCACTCCACACAGCCACTTTCCTGCATGTTCCAAAAATATATTCCCTCTGTAGCATATCCCCGTTTTCCTGCTCCCCAGCCAAACATACACAAATAATTTAATATTGGGTGGCAATGTAATTCAATTCTGTTCAGGGTTGAATATGGAGAATATGAAATCATGATATATCCAAAAATCTGCCCAAAATCTTCTTCTTTTTTTCCAGGATAAAAACAGATGGTTGGTTCAAAGTTTCCAACACGTGTGCTTGTGTATCTGTGTGCACCTGTGGAAAAAATGTGAGCTAAAAGAAAGAAACCCTTTCAGACCTCATGAACACACACAACTGTCAATGCTGAATGCATTTTAATTTACTTTTTTTTTTTAAACTAACATAAGAAGAGGTCTGAAATGACGGCACCTTCGGCTCTTTGTGGATCAGCCCTCGTTTTCACCAAGCTTTTCTCCTGATGTTACATGTTCGCCACTCGCTGCGATGGTAGCTCGTATTCTGGCTCAACAAACGGCATCACCTTGGGGGTGCCTTCTTCTTGCAAAAAGCTTTGCGAAAATATATTTACAGTCGACATTTTTCTAATGGCTAATCTCTGCCTTCGTGGCATCACAACAAAGCATCCTAACACTGCTAGATAACACTAGATGCTAGATGTTTCTGCTGATTTCTCCTTGTGTGTGATGTGCAAATAGTTAATCTTCAATCTAGTTGCTCCATGATACGCAAGCTTAACGTTACATAGTTTGCACTGTACATTCATTTTGTTCGTCTGGTCGCCAATCTGCCTGATAACTTTAGACAAGTGATGTCTGACTGAAAAAGCTTAATGTTATCTAATGCAGATCTATCATTTTTGCTCTTTGGATCTGTGCAGTTATTCATAGATAGTAGTTACATCACTGTGTTAAATAGATCCCTATAAACAATCGGGAAAGGTTTGGGTTAAAACTACCATTTTGTTAAAGTTAGGTGACATACGGTTACCATAATAAACATGTCATTACAGTTGGTCAACAACTGTGGTCAAAAGCAAAAAAACAAACATTGATTGTTGTTGGAAGCAGGAAACAGCAGCCTGCCGGGTTAAAATCGGATATTTTGTTGACCAATCTTTCCGAGTTAAAAACTGTACATTGTATTAGGAGATTTTCAAGACTTTGTAAGGTGTGTTGGAAATTCCTCTCAATCGATCCTTCTGTCACAGCATTTCACTCACTCGATGTAGCGAAATGAATAACAGAGCTACTACAACTTCCTGAGCCTCGGTCCTCCTCTGGGAACCTCTGAGCATGAAATCCCCCAAACCCTGAGATGAAAAAAATAAATCTTTTATGTCACGCTATAGGACCATTCATACACACGGTAAGCTTGTTGAAACTCCTGTGAATTCATTCAGCTGCACTCCCCTATAGAGAAACCTGAGGGCATCATAAGGACACTATGAAGTCTGTACATTTACAGTATTTTAATGATGCGGGCAGTGGGTGACGGCGTTTTGCTGCTCAACAGCGGGATAATGATAAGAGTATGCTTATCTGCAAAGCTGTGGCAGTAATTATGAGCAATTGGTAGGTATGTCAGAGATTTAGACTGACAACGACACTCCCCGAGGGCTGCACATCAGAATGTTTGAGCTAATTTCTAATTAGCAACCTGAACTGACTGCAAAACAACAGCCGATTTGGCCTGCTTTCCTCGTAATGAATTCAATTACCAATGAATGCAGAGAGAAATTAAAACCACATACAGCCAACCCTCTGCGCTGCGGCCGTGTCCCTGAGGAAGGTGGAGGAGCGAGATTACCGCATTAAGGAAGACATAGAATACACACATATTCACCCCAACTTTTTCTTTTCTTTACAGTCATGATATCCCTAATGGTGTTTGTGGTTAACTCCTTGTTTCTTTGACTGTTTCAACATGTGACCCCATTGTATCTTTTCCTTGTCATTTACTAGATTGGCTTGATCATCATGTGTCTCTTGAGGAGATTGTGATCTCTTTGAGATTTCTATAAACACACAACCAAAAGTCAAGCGTTGCTGCAGAGCAGACTGGCAGCGTCTGCGTGTTACATGATGTGACACTAGTTTGGATTTGTTTGTCACAGACTGTCACATGGCAAATGGGTACTGGGGTAAAAAAAAACCTATCATGTTTATCCTCTTTGGCAAAGCAAGGAGAAAACTGTTAACTCATGAAATTATGAAACATAAACACCCTCTTTTTTGGAAATCCTGTAGATGATTGCAAGTTGGCGGCTAAATAAAAATGATTTACACAAAAGAAGATTAATGATTCAATAGATAAAAGATCAATCTAACGGAACAGAACCAATCTTGCTCAGGAAAACTTTAGCTGCCATCTGGTCTGTCTTGGAGTGGGAATCTCCCCCCAGAGAGACAGATATTGTGAGAGACCAAGGCTCCTGAATGTGGGAAATTTTACAGTATTGGGCAGAGCGCACCGGGCCCAGGTACAGCCAGGTCCACCCAGCACCTGCAGGACTCAAACAAGAAAAGACAAGGACAACTATGGCTCAGGTGGAGGGGTCATCACAATTTGAGGTTGATCAATTCATCGGTTAGCTCACCAAGGCTAGGCATGTCCACTTTCATGTTGCCGTATCCAGAGAAATACTTCAACAACTTTACCATGCATCCCTCTGACAGAGACAAGATCACAAGCAGCACTCCAAGTAGTGAGGAAATCCACGAAGAAAAAAGTTATGACCACTGTGCCAGTCTGTTACTCCCATGTGTCGTCCATTGGTATTATCCTGATGTTTAAATGTCCTGCAGAGTCCGTTTTATTCTACCAGTACACTAACTGGATGACTCGTGTTAGCTTGTTGCAGGAGCAGTCCACAGTGAGAAGGAAAAAAAAAGAAGAAGCCATCGTAGTACAGGCAGTTTTCTCAGTTTGTTAATCTCCAGCAAAACTCTGCAAAAACTAGCAGTCCACAAAGTTACTGTCACCACTGTGATGCTGGTTACTCTGAGCATTAACTATAAACAGGGTTGTTACTGAATTAAAACTACTTTCGGTTCGTGGGTAAAGCAGGAACAGAATGACTGCTTCATCCCGGGTTCACTTTAATGTCTTGAACACCGACAGCAAATGTATCACCTCACTATTTTACATCACATCACTCTGCCAATCTTAAACATCACTCAATGACATTACAGGCAAGGCGCGATGTTTTTATTCTCAGGTTTATTAAGAGAATCGGTACCATATACAGTATAATCGGTCAATTCATCATCATCAGTCATCAGATTTTTAATCCTAAACCATCGTAATTATATCAGTCTTTTGTTTTTATTTACCTAATTAAGTTCACCTAACTTCAGGGTTTGCCATACATCAATTTAATTTTGGCCCACACACAATATCACTCTTTCTCTCTCTCACACACACACACACACACACACACACACACACACACACACACACACACACACACACACACACACACA
>JBBPCS010000359.1:454512-479976 GCA_037974645.1 Hollardia meadi
ATTTTTCTCCTTTGGAAGGCTGTGCAGTGATCTGGATGAAGCACTGCAGCCAGGAATAAAACACTTTTCATGGCCAGCTCTCCGTCACATTGCTACACTCTCCACACTTGTCTCAATCGCTCTCCTGGGAACTGTGGGAAGAAGCGGACAATGAGGGGGCGGGCTTATGCGATGTCTTTAGCTCAACGACTATTGTTTATCCTGTTTCCAGGTAGAAACCGGCTAAAATTCTTACTAGCTTGTAAAGCTGTGAGGCCATCTTGTGGTGAGGGGGGTAGAGGAACGGCAGTTGCTACCTTTAGAGTGTGTTTGTGTTGAACCATAGACATGTATTTAGTTTGTGTCTCTTGAGTGTGAAAGTAGCAATAGAATCCAAAATGGAGAACGAGTTGTCATTCCAGAGTCTAACTGATTAGCAGCGTCACTGTCAGCTGTCAGGCCCGGACTGGCAATTCCCGACCTGCAATCTAATTGGCTTTCAGTGTCAGGCCAGTGTTAAAAATGCTACATGCGTTAACCTGATGGTATGATGTCTGTCATCACACCCGATTGGTCGTATGCACATACACATCAACACAATGTGCAGTCAGTATGTGGCTGAGCAGCAGTTTGGCAAAAAAAAACAAAAAACCCCGACAGCACAGAAGAAAGAAAGACAAGAAAGAGAAGAGGTAGAGCTGAGAGGGAGCCCATTAAAAGGAGAAAAGCTTGTGAGGAAAGTGCTGCGAAATGCTGTAAAATTACAGATATCTAAACGAGCAAGGGACGTGGTTGGTGCTAGAAAAAGACTTAATAGCAGGGCCGCCCTCAGCATGTCATATCACTGCTTTTGTCGAGTTGGATGTGTATGCATGGAAATAATCTGGAAAATAAAGACCTATTACTTGCATACTCTTTTCTGTTGCCTGTGCAATTGACTAACTTCTGAAACTGAAGACATTTGGCTTTTAATTATTATTATTTTTTTAACTAAAAGTAAAAGATATATGCATAAACAGTAAACAAACAAACAAAAAAGATTCCAATAAAACGCTGGCAGTATGTGGTCTGAGTGAATGTGCAGATTGGCCTGGACTGACTGACATTAAAAAGCGACGGTTTGGTGAGCACATATGTGATTATCGTTTGCCTCGAAGGAATCCAAACATCCAAACCAAGAACAAGATCCAGGGTGTATGGTTTTGAGTGTACAGGCCTTTCAAATGGCTGAAAGAGACAAGGGGCCCTATTTAAACGAAACATCTTTGATGTCGCCTGCCGACGTGCTCGGCCTACTCTGACACACAACAGGCCCTCAGACATCCGTGGCTGATGCGCTTAACCTTCCCTTTAGCGTTTTGGGACGACACGCAAAGGCTCGTGCCCCACGCGACTTATCCTGATGCACAAGGTCTACCTTACTTTGGTTAAGTGTAGGCACTAAACCTACTTGGTTAGTTTTAGGAAATGACTGGTCACACTTGATTTCAAACAGGAAGCAAACTCGTGTGCGTGTGTGTGGCCCCTCTCAACCTCGGCCAACACCCCTCTGGGCACTTTCTTGTTTTGGAATGTACGTCGTGCTATATAAGCTGTTCAAATTGTCTGAAACTGACGCGGACGGCTTTACATTGCTTGTACATTAAATCCTTGCCTGACTTGAAAGGGTATCTTGTGCGTCTGGATGGGACACGAGGGGCCGTGGCATAACGTCAATAACTGATGAGCTGGGGAGGAGAACGGGCTGAAACGGCATGGAGAATCCGGTCAATTTTCAACATAAAGCACCCTGTGCAGACTACCACTCTTATATCACATCAAAACAGACAATAAAAGAAACCATTTAAGTACTTAATCTAATTACCCATGCTAGAAACACAAAAATGATGTCGTGTTCTGGCTGCGACATGGTGGGATAGTTGGTTGCTGAAAAATTTATGTACAAAATCTCATATATTTAGCCTTTAAATTTGTTTACTGCATGATGGGAGTCTGTGGTTAATTATGCTTACTAATTTGCTACTCTGTACCGTCTCTTCTGCCTTTGCAGTGAGTTTGGCCACAACTGACCTTGTCAGCTCTGATGTGACATGTTGTTTCTTGTTGCTGTGTTTCCAGAAAAATGTTGTCCAATAAAATAAAAACAGTTCAAACAGTCATTTGAAATATAGGTTGAGTGAATCGTATTTCATATTTTATGTGGTTATGTCGACCCATAAAATCAATATATGAGGGATTTCGTTCAGTTATGGTCAGGCAGTGCGTCCTGCGTTGTCCTGGTTACAGACCACACAAACAATAAAATGACAGATGCAGACAAAAGTTTATTTGAGACTGTTGCCCTTTGAAAAACAAAATGACACTGAAGCCTTTTATGTCGACGTATTATGTGAGCTGATGGCTGCACTACTGAGTATAAACCATGCCCCATTCTCATATGATGCAATCATCAGAGGTGTTTTATTGAGGGAATGGTGGGTTGTGCGCTATAGATCAGTGCAGCTAATTTTCTTTTCAGGGACACAATCCTGATTGTTTCTGTGTAAATCATCACCTCAAAGCAAAGCAGCCCTTTTGATTTATGTCTTTGGTGTTACATTTTAGACCTTTCTCAAGGACACCAGTGACAACAGTCGTGTAAAGGTGTTTATATGATGAAGATAAAAAGGAACTACCTAGCAAAGCGATATCTCTGCTGTCTCTTCAGTGCATCATGTTGCTTCAGGGCTTTTATATTTATTACACTTTCTTGAACGAAATTGTAAGTTTAAACTTGATTTCTGCACTTTGGCACATGCTACTTGTTGACCTAGCACAGACCAAGGAGAAGGACGTGTAAACACTGGACACGTTTTTTTTTTTGCACTTTTTCTGTTTTATTTTTCTTCAATTTGGTAAAAAAAATAAATAAATAAATAAATAAATATGTGTGTTAATTCCCTTAGCCTCAATAGTGGCAGTTTACTGTAGGGGAAACAGATGTCTTATGCAAAACAAATAGCATTTTATAGCATCACATTATCTGGCTGCAATAAAAGTAGGCTACATTCCCTGCATTAGCACCTTAGATATTATTTGTCACATTTGTTGATGCTCAGTAGCATCAATACCAGGAAGAACTTTATACTGTATACTGCAAGGCCAAAAGTATGTGGTTACCTGAATATTGCAGCCAAATGCAATTGTTGAATAACTCATTCCAAAACCATGGGCATGCATTGGCTGCTCTAATAGCCTCCACTCTTGTGTGAAGACTTTGGAAACTGGCTGCAGGGATTTTCTCCCATTCCGCCACAAGAGCATTAATGCGACTGGCTACTGGTATTGGGCGATAAGGCCTAGCTCACATTTGACGTTTAATTTCATCCCAAAGGATGGTTTTGAAATCAAGGCTCTATGCAGGCAAAACAACTTCTTCCACACCAAACTACGAAGGACATTTCTTTACAGACTTTATTGAACATTTTGTGCACAGGGACATTGTTAAGTTTAAACAGGAAGGGCTGTAAACTGCTGCCACAATGTGAATGAAATGAAACCACACACTTATCTATAATATTGGTATATGCTGTAGTTTTAACGCTGCATAAATTGTTTGTTTTTTCTGATGGCAGCGGGGTAACCATGTTAGCAAACAGTTGCCTACTTAAATCTCCAGCAGATATCATTATTAGCATTGGGAGTCAGGTTTGTATCCATACAATGAAGTCCTATCCACTCTCCTTACTCCGTTTTGCTCTCCACTAACTCCTAAGGGAAATACTTGGCAAGTTAGCTGTTAAATGCTCCACTATGTTAACAAGCTTAACTGTGTCTGTCAGCCGTGACAGACATGTCTGTGACTGTCTGTCTAACAGTCAAGGCATAGTGAGTTTATCCAAGCCATTTTCCTGAAAACAGTTGCTGGCTGGTGAGGGGCAAATATGCTACTTCTCCTACTATTTTAATATAAACATATTCATTAGTGCAGCTTTGGGATTTCATTCAATTTGAACTAAGTGGCCTAGTGCAAACCATACAAAGCCCCAGACCAAAATAGTATGTGGTATCCATAGACTTTTGGCAGTACAGTGCATATTTATATTTAACTATTTGACTTATGATACAGTACTGTTGGACAGTGTTATGATTAACTTTTAGATGCTACAAATGCCTAACCAGAAAACGCTGTATTAAAATAAATGTGGTTATAAATAACACACGCACGCACGCACGCACGCACGCACGCACGCACGCACACACACACACACACACGCGCTCCTCACTCTGGAGGTGTGTACAGTCAATGTCACAACCTGAACAAGTGTTTTAACATGTGGAACTGTGTACTGCTGCTCGTCACGATGTGGCAACTGAAGCTTTGAGACTCTTCTTTAAATGAGATATTGTAAAAGCAGTAGTTGATACTCCAAAATCTCCAATTAAACAATAAGAAAAAAAAAATGAAAAAATGTTGATATCTTGTTAGAGCCACATTAACAAGACGGATATTTTCGAGGGAGGTTTATGACAGTGATTAAACTAGAAAATAACAGCAGGCAGTGTGTAGATCAGTGTTTTTTTTTGCTGTGTACAAAACAGACTGTGGATTAGATGGACATTATACAGTATATTCATCACACAATATGCTATGGGGAAAGCTAAACTAGCACTGAATACTAATAAGAATAATAACAACTTCCCGTGTATCACGTAAAAATCATAATAGTCTTTGAGGAGGGAATGGATTTGAAGTATGTAGGTCATTCGGTCTTTGCAGGATAACAATGCAGCCTGAGTAATTATGCACACAGAAATGCAGCACTTAGTCTAGACTTTGGGGTGATAGTGGTCAAATTGTATTCCAACTGAGAATAAAACGTTAAAACTATTATGGATGAATATGGTTGCGTCTGAATTGATTGTGCTAGTGTATTTAACCTTTGCTGTCAAAAAGAGAGGGCAAAACATCCACTACTCTGCCAGCCAAGGTCTCAATGTCAATGTATTTCAGCATGACAGAGTGTGGGATCTATATTTATGGGTTGTGGATCTTCCCTGTTTGTCTGCAGCAACATACAGGTCAAGTACTGTAAAACAGAATCTTCTTATATATGAGACATAAGATGAAGACCACAGGGAACCTGCACCGTTTGTTTGGGGACATGAATATGTTTGATGGGATCAAACTGCTGCAGGGAAATAAAACTGCAAATCGAACCTTTTTAAAAGAGCTTTCCGGGAAGCAAAGGCATCAGAACATCTCTGCGGTCGGCAGAAAATGTCACGGCAAACTGCTGAGATCAAGGTCGTACACATATGGTATACCGCAGGAGTGTACATCACACTGTGGTTTGAATTTCCCAAAAGAGCAGATTGAAATCTACTTCTACTTAACAACCCATGCAGCATTTGACATTTGGTTTTAAACATATACAAACACAACTTTGTTTTTTATTGACTAATTGCACACACATATTTCTCTTTTCTATTTCCAGTACAAGTACATCATCACAGGTTATGTCACATCATTCCTTTCAGTTGTAGTTTATAAAACAAAACACTTTTAAAATATATACAGTAAATGTACAGATATTCCTCCTTTGAGTGACTGGAATTTCTAATATCTAATATTGTTTCGCGAACAAAGACCACACCATAAAGATACGGATTTGCAAAGGTTTATTGTGTGTTATAAATGGAAGATGATGCGGGAGGGAGTGAAGGGATGAGGGAATGAGGGGTGAAGGGGTGGAGGGATAAAGGGATGAGGGATGAAGGGTGAGGGAGCAGGGATGAGGGGACGAGAGGAGAAATCATGGTCCTGGATTGATGTTCTATTGAGTCGATGCTGACTGAAGGTAGGAGATCGAGGGAACCGGGGGGGTTGAGGCTCTGGCTGGGGGAGCTGCCTCTTCATGCCCTCTGCAGTCATGACCCCCAAGAAGGCTTCATGACGAAAGATGAGCATGGGCATTTCTGATGTTGTTCAGATCTAGCGAATGTATGTATGCCTATGTAGGTATTTGGTTGGATTGTGAGGACAAGTGGCTCTGGCATGAGCTCCAGTGCAGAATGAGCAGGTGTGGAGGAATCGGTAGCTTGAGGCGTTGCATCCTAGCTCATTATTACAAAGTAAACCATCCTCCCACCCTGGTAAAGAACTGGTCTCCCCCTTTTATCCAAGCCTTTGGGGAGAGGGCCGAAGGTGGGGGCTAGATGTTTACTGGTCTAGGGGTGATGGACTGTGGGGGGCAAGGTGGAGGAAAAGGTGGAGCTTCTTTTATGTGGAGCTGCGGCACGAGGCAGTGAAGCAGTAAGGGTGCATGCTGTGGCTGGGTGAGATGGTGCACCGCACATGTCACAGTTCGGGGAAGATCGGGCTGCAAAAACGCGGCAATACAGCTCGGGATCAAGTGTTCCCCAGTAAGTTCCCTGGTTGTATTGCTGGAGGCGTCCGTCCGCTTAGGATGCGAAGAGGATGTGATACGTATAGAAACCGTTTCCACCGAAAGGCAAGGCCAGGTCGAGGATCAAGGACAAGTAATCATCGAGCTCTGACCTGCGATCGGGGAAGGCAGAACAAATTATGTTGCGGTACAGGGGGAAAGAGAAGGCGAATTCGACTGCCGTGAGTTCTTTAGAACAGATAGGGAGTGGTTGTTTGAGCTCGATGGGACCGAGAGCAGTTTGTAGTTTCCTGGGGATGTGGGGATTGTATGTGGATGGATTTATTAACTGAGCACCGGCAAGAATCTGTTGCCTGAGTGTGGGTGACACAGGGGAAGGTCTGGTGGATGTAACTGGGAGGTAGTGCAGTGGTTAAAGTGAAGCTGTTAGGTGGACGAAAATAAGTGTGAAAAACACTGTAACTGGTCGCGGGTGGAGCTGCGGGAACATGTGAGGTAGGATAATTGGCTTGATAATTGATAATAAAACATAGACTACCATGACTGTAGCAAAATTAAAAATATATAATGCTCTCCTCCTTTCCGACCCCACAATAATTTTTGTACAGTCCTTAATGTGTCCATGTTAAACAAAAAAACAAAACAAATAAAGAAGTGTAAAATATTCCTGCAGATAGTTAATTAGCTGCAACATTTTAGATGTATAATGTGTAGAATTGTTTTAAACCATATTCTACATAAAGTATGCATGATCTCTGTCTCCCCATCGCTCTCTCTCTCTCTCTCTCTCTCTCTCCTCATCTTTACATCTCACCAGTTCACTCTGTATCTGAAGGGGGCGGGGCTGCAGCTCATCGACCATCCTCTTCTGTGGACCCTCCGTCTCTCTCCCTCACTCCTCTTTCTCTGTAGCGACTAACAACTTTGCATTCGCTATTATTAATTTTTATTCGCCCCATTCGCGCTGCCTGTTTCCCCATTTCCAGTCATGAGCACACAGAGAGCGCTTTAGAAGAAGCAGGCTGCAGACCAGCATCGTCAAGGTGAGGTTAATATTTATTGTGATTATTTTAAATAAAACATCTTTATTTTCTTTTTGACTGATGTTTCTAAGTATTTGGTTAAGCAAATTTATTTAATTGACATTCTACTCATTCTATTCAATTTTAAACATTTTACATACAGTACATTAAAAAAACATTTACAAAATTGCCATTAAATCTCATTATTAGATCATTGGCAGGCAATAAATCCGAACAGAAATATTAGAGGAATTTTATGTTGAATTTAATCTTTAAGATTAATTTCAACAAAGTAGATTACATTGGATTTGTAGGTTGTTGCATGAGATGCGGCAACATCATTAACCTTCTAGGAGTCATTAACATTTGTTAGTGCAGCGTGTGTAATGGTAATTATTATCCTTAACATTCACCAGTTGATGAGAGTAATTTGAGCCATATTGTGTGTGTGTGGCAGCAAAAGCAATATTCCTCAACCCGCAGGGTGAATCTGCCATTTCTTTTTTTTTTTCTTCGCCAAATTGTTTCTTCATTATCCATAACCAACAGAAAATGTCTTTTGCCATCAAGGGTTTGTCTGCAAATATTATGTAATTTTAAAAAGTTTATAGGTCTGCAGCTCACAAACAATAATTCAAAGTAGAAAATGAAAGTGTTATAATAATAATAATAATAATAATACATTTCTTAATAAAAGAATAGTTAAATCAATTAAACATTTAGCGACCTACCTGCTAAATCTATATGACCTGTTGGTGCTCATCCCCCTCAAATTAAAACAGTTGTTATTCTAGACCTTTAGGATGTCACATTTCAAGTGTCTGGCATCTACAGTAAGTAATATGTGGAGCTCAAACAATTCCAACCCCCATCTATGGCCATGATCTCTATGGTGACTGAAATGAGATCACAGTTACAAGAGGCTGAAATGAGTTTCCTCTGTAGGGTGGCTGGGCTCAGCTTTAAAGACAAGGTGAGGAGCTCTGACATTCAGAGGGAGCTGGGAGTAGAGCCGGTCCCTTATGAGGTGGTTCGAGCATCTGATGTCTCCTGGGCGCCTCCCTTTGGAGGTTAACCGGGCAGATCCAACTGGGAGGGTAAAGAACTCAATGGGGTGGGGGCAGGATTATATATCTCATTTGGCCTGGGAACCCCTCAGAATCCAAGGTCAGATGAGATATAGGCGTTGGAGAGCGTCGTTTTGGGGAGGGACGTCTGCAATACCCTGCTTAACCTGCTGCCACCGCAACCCGACCCCGGATAAGCAGAGGAAAACATTTTTCTTTTTCAGCTAAATGGCCAAACATACTCGGCCAAACTGGTTCGTCGGTGGCTTGGGGATCAGACGAATCTGCTGAGCTCATGTGTTTTTTGCTCTGACAGATGCGTCTGGTCCCTCTCCCACCCAGGTAGGTTTCCCTCCATCTTGGTTTTGACGGACCAATCGCAACCGTTTATCTAATATGTGGCGGGTTTTATGCGATGACTGACAGAGGAGCATCACAGATCTGTCTAGTGTACTGTTTAGCTGTAAATGTAAGATTTTTTGTGGCCAACCAGACTTTTTTTTTTTGTGCTTGTTAACGTACCAAGCACCGCCCAAACTTGTATGTGTTGGTCTTTAATTGGTTGTAGGTCTATTCAATTGCGTCCGGAGGCATTTTGGTCTGCATGCGTTGATAAACGTAAATCTAAAATGAATTGAGAGATACTAGACTATCATGTCCGAATTAGTCTGGCGATGCGAGGCTAGCTCATTGGATGATTGACTGCTACAGGGCGCCGGTTAGAAAACAGGGTTATCGGTTTGGTTTAAGCCTTTTACTTGCAGAGTAGAAATAGTTCAAGCAGTACAAATGGTACAGCATAGTCACACCTATTTCTATTTTCTGAAATAGAGCACAAAGAAACAAATGCAGCTGGTATTAACTAAAAGCATTAAGGAGTGTGAATACTAAATGTCAAGAGTTGCATTAGGCCTAATCATTATGTTATATTACACGTTAACTGTGTGTTCAATGTAATAGAGTGCAAACTAGCAAGGCTACCCAGTTAGCTTGAAATGGGTCTTTACACTGATACAATGAATACGCTTAACATTGATTAAAAAAATAATGAAATCCTGTGCTACATGAACGTATAGCAGTAATATTACATCAGGTACTTATGCACTGGTAACAATGGCAGGAACAAATAGAGGATAATGAGGGTCTCTGCAGACACAGACTGCTGAACACCTCTGGGGGGTCATAAGTGATGACAGAGAGATTATTTTTTGTATAAATGTGTTCATTGTTTTTGTGGAAAAATCCTAAATATTACACCTTCAACATCTTCAGGTTTCGGATTGATGGTCAGATATTACAAGAAATGTGATAATGAAAAAAATCATTAGCTGCAGCCCACGTAATATGTATTAAAACATCACATGATCTGTATAAAATATTTAATTTTAGTCATTAATCATGAAGACGAAATGTTGAACTGGAGTTTGACCCCAATAGGGATCATCACAGAACTGTTCAAAAAGTGAAATCTCCTCCTCGCATCGCTTTTGCTTCATCTTTCTGTTTCTCTTTTTATAACAGGTCTCCAGTGATCAAACCCAAAAATCAGCACGAGATGTGTTGACATCTATTGTTGTTCCTCCAATTTTCCCTCTCTGAAATGGACCTCGCTTTGCAGGGCTTCCTTTCAAATGTATCTAAACTGTTCCACAACAGCAGCGTGCCACAAAATGGCACTGGGAATTACACCAACGGCGAATTTACTGAAGTCAACCTCGCTGAAATCCTGGGTCCAAAGCAATCTCCCTTCTTCCTCCCTGTGACCACTGTTTACCTTCTCATCTTCCTCACTGGCCTGTGTGGAAATCTGCTCACATGTGCGGTGATAGCGAGGCACAAAAAGATGCGAACCCCCACCAACCTCTACCTGGTGAGCCTGGCTTTGTCGGACCTCCTTGTGCTTTTGTTTGGGATGCCCCTGGAGATTTACGAACTGTGGCAGAACTACCCATTCCTCTTTGGCGAGGGTGGCTGCTACTTCAAGACCTTCCTCTTCGAGACGGTCTGCTTTGCCTCAATCCTCAATGTCACAGCTCTGAGCGTGGAGAGGTACATAGCTGTGCTGCACCCGCTCAAAACACGGTACCTGTCGACTAACAAGCACGCCAAGCAGGTCATCACCATCGTGTGGGTTGTGTCGATGATCTGTGCCATCCCCAACACGTCGCTGCATGGCATCTTCTACCTGCCAGAGAGGATGGAGGAGTCGGCCATATGCACTGTGCTGAAGCCCCTGTGGATCTATAACATGGTCATGCAGATCACAACTGTGTGCTTCTTTTTTGTGCCCATGATGGTGATCAGTGTGCTGTACCTGGTGATGGGTCTTCATTTGGGCAGCGAAAGACGGCAGTCCAGCGGGAACCTGGCAGAGAACTGTGGCAGCAACCCCCGAAGGAAGGTGAACAGGAACGGACGCGGGAGACAGGTCAACAAGATGCTTTGTGAGTTTTGTTTATTGCTTTCTATGTCTCTTCAGAAAACATGCATTACTCTCAAAGGCTGCTATGATTTGAGAGCAGATCCCCTCTAATCTGCTTTATCAGTGCCAAGACATGTTCACAAAGACAAAACACGAGGAAAGCACAAAGGACTGTCAATTCTTTGTATGGGTCATTTGTATTCAGCAGGGTGTCTAGTGGTAGCACATCTTCTACACTTTTGGGGCATTCATGGACAGTGTGAGCAAAGGCCTTAGATAATCAATTTATTCTTCTCTTTCTTATCAGTAAATTCTTCATGAGGAGTTTCATTCTAGGCTGAAACATTCATCAATAAAATATTCCTCCGCCACAGGTAACAAAATAGTAAGTGTTTTTTTTATTTATTTCAGTAGCAGTCGTCTTAAAAGCCCTGAACACCTGGATTTATCTGAATTAGTTTCTAAATGTAAGTGATGGAATTCCACATAAGCCTAATATTGTCTGTCAAGATTAGGGCCCTACTGGTATTTTCACAGGAGAGATGTCTGGTATTTCTGATGGTGCTGATTTAGACTTGTTAAGGGTTGAAATATTAACCTATTACTTAGGATAAATATCCAAGCAACAATTGAATAGGTTGCAAAGAATTTTGGTTCAGACATTCATCTCCTTCTCATGATGAATTGTGATAATTTAGCGATCTCTTAACTTTTACCCGAGAGCCATCATTAGGTTGAAATTTAAATTTGCCCAATTTTTGCGGTTTAAACCCCCCCCCCCCCCCCCCCCCTACAAAACGAATTTCTTTTCCATCAGCCTCTGCATTCTTTTTGTGTTTTAGTGCTAATCAGTAAATTATAGCATGCTGACAGGCTAAACTAAGATGGTGAATAGCAAACACTGGACATGCTAACCATAAGCATACAGAGGTGCTAGCATGGCTGTAGACTCTTAGGCTGCGTCCAAAATTCTATACTACTAACATGCTATTTAGTAGGCTAAAACAGTATGCAAGATTTTGTTTGAGTCCCTAAAACTTTAGTACATGAAATGCATACCATTCCCAAGGAAATATCACAGTATGCAAGAAGTGGACACTGTTTGCATAAATATCCCACAATCAGCGACCAAGGCAGCTCTGGAGTAATGTCATTAACACTTCAATCAGTGTAAGTATAAGGTTTCACGCTAGGCGTAATATATTTTTTAAATTAGTTTATCTTTGTCATGAGTTATGCTGCCACGTCTCCAACCGGCAACTCTCAGGAAGTGATGTAGTATAAGCAGAGCAGTACGTCTGAAAGATACATAGGCCTACTGTTTATTTACACAAATGTATGTGGCACGATAGTACATATATTGAGTATAGTGCATATATGTGATGGTCAGACCGAAATGCAAGACACAGATTCAGAGATGATGTGGTCGAAGACGCATTTATTGTAAAAGGGAATCCGAGGACAGAGGTGGAGAGAGTGGGGAGGCATTAAGGGATAAAGTAGAGGGCTGGCTGGGAGTTGCTGGAGGTTCAAAGTTGGAAAGCAGGCAAGCAGCAGGCCGGCAGGCAGGTGAGTGATCCTGGAGCACATGGAAAGCAAGTAGTGAAGAGGTTCCCTGCAAACGCTACTGAAAGACTGCTACAAAGTTAACAGAAGGAGCGGTCTGAAGGTCTACTCCCACTGTATCTAAACAAACAGTCTGGCAATGAGTGACTTAAGAGCCGGGATAGATATGCTGCATGGTGATGAGCTTGATGGATGGCAGGTGTGCCTCATCAGCCAGTAATGAGCAGCAGGAGCGACAGGGAAGGTTGTCCACATCAAACAAACACAAAGAGCCACAGGGACACAAGTTATTATGCAAAGTTCATGTGCAGCATTTTGTCTCCCTTTCTATATTGATTTTCTTCCCTTAAATGTCACTTAGCTGTGAGTGTGGGTCAGTCATTACAAACTAATGCTGTGCAGCCACAACTTGTTCAAACCTACACAAAGTCTGGGATATTTCCATTTGATGTAATTATGCAGCTATAGTGCCAATTGAATAGAACTTCATAGGAATTTAATACAATGTAATTTTTAATATAAAAGTGTTAGTTATCATTTCTGAGCTTTTATTTTAGCGGCTTCCATTTGCCATCGTTTTTATTTAAGAAGCATTTGGTTTTAAATTAGAGAACTGCGTCTACCTGTCAATCATACACCACGCCCATCAGCGAGATTTGTGATCTACATAAAAAATAAAATTAAAATGGTGGCGAATGGAAGTTTAAGCAAAAGCTCTTCCTAACTGAAATGTCCACAAAAAGAAGTTCTAATCGCAATGTATCAACTTAAATGATGGAGTCATACTTTATTTTAAAATGTAATATATTTAATTGATGAGTAATAGTTTTACATGAAAAATGATCACTATTAGTTTTAAATTTTATCAATTCAATTTAAATTTTTAGAACATCCACCCCTCCTATAGCCCAAGGAGATGTACTCAATTTGCTTACTTATTTGAATAATGGTCCATAAAGATACTCTCAGTTTTCTTTTCTTTTTTTTTTCACAAGTTGAAACCATAACATGACATTTTTACTTGAAAAATAACTAAAAAATAACTATTATTGATTATTAAAATAGTTGCTGATAAATTTTCTGGTGACCGACTTATCAATTAATCAAATAATTTTTGACAGCTGTCTGTAGAATAGGCCTATTTGCTAATGTTTGTAAATATTAGACACCATGAGCTACTGATCATACGAGTCTGCAACCGCAGACGCGAGTGTACTGATGTGAATAATATTGTGTTTTTATGGCCTATTTGAGAGAGGAATATATATTAGTCAGAAACAGGGTTTTGTTGTGAATCAGTGGACTGGATCCCCACGTGCCCAGCATAAGGTGATGTCCTTTTAGCAGGTAGCCCCATTGTATTTCTAATTTTTCTATCGAAAATACATAAAAGTAAAAAAAGAAAAGAAAAGTGTTCTACCTGCAACAACAATGAATCTTTCTAAAGCGCTTCATTGTCTTACCTGATCCTCTAGCAATCGTGGTTGCAGTGTTTGGAATCTGCTGGGCGCCCTTCCACATCGAGCGGCTCCTGTGGAGTTCCATCAGCCAATGGACTGATTTGATGCATGACATTTATCAGTACATCCACATCGTGTCGGGCGTCTTCTTCTACCTCAGCTCAGCAGTCAACCCTATCATCTACAGCCTGCTCTCCACACGGTTCAGGGAGTGTTTCCTGGAACTTGTGTGCTCCCAGGCGGAGGATAATAGCTCTGTCAGAGACTCGCCGCCATTCCCTAAGATTTCACTGAATCGCTGCGTGTCAAGCTCCAGAGCTCAGGCTGAGGGTAAGGACTCCAATGCTTTTATCCCTTTGCTGTCTCCTAACATGACTCTGAGCATGGACACTTCATTCCTCACATGTGCATGTAAAGAGACGACCTGCAAGACCTCTGAGTTCTAACTGAGATTGGTTTGGAATAAGATAACAAGCAGAAACCACTTTAAAGGAACAGTTTGATATTTTTGGGGAAATTTTTCA
Source organism: Hollardia meadi (assembly GCA_037974645.1). Taxonomy (NCBI): domain Eukaryota; kingdom Metazoa; phylum Chordata; class Actinopteri; order Tetraodontiformes; family Triacanthodidae; genus Hollardia; species Hollardia meadi. The sequence goes on from JBBPCS010000359.1 coordinate 468,942, forward strand.
TTTGTGTCTTGCCGAGAGTTAGATGAGAAGATTGATACCGCTTTCATATCTGTCAAACATGAAGCAACCACCAGAAGATGGTTAGCATAAAGACTGGACACAGGGGGAAACAGCTAGCCTCTAAAGGCAAGAAAAGCCAGCTACCAGCAACTATAATCATATCGCAATGGCGTATGAATAGCACCCCGCTTATTTTCATTTTCCGTGTCCCTTCACACATTTTAAGCTTTTTGCGTGCCATTTAACGCCGTACCCATTTTATGGTTTTTAGACTTGCAGGAAAGGACAAAGTCAGGGGACTTTTGTCATGGGACCTTCATTGTCTTAGTCACATGACCTACGGTCGCAGTTTGGTTAAGTTTAGACATTAAAAACGGCTTGGTTTGGTTTATAGATAGGTCAACGTTTAGTTTCTGCTTCACTCGGAACACAAACCCTGGTGTCCTGGGTCAAAGTCCTGCGTTTGTTTGAAACATCCACCACCCCAGCCGTATCCTGCGGTGGACTTTGTCACTCTTCTCGGTGACATTTACACCTAAAATTACATGAGAGAAGCTTCATGTGGACGGTGTTAAATTGCAAGCGAGACATTAGCCTGTCATTCTAAGCCATTTGTTGAGGCCAGACTGGTTTGTTTAATCTTTTCGAAAATGTTGAATTGTTCCATTAAGTGTTTTAGATGTCATGAAAGAGCTTGTACGTGAAGTTTGATTCGGTTTGTTTGTTACTATGGAAAATGTAGCTCAACAGTGCCATATTCCACCTGCTGTCTTACTCTGCTGTATGCCTCAGAGGCTGAATTCAGAGGCAAAGCAGGACAATCGTACCTGATGTGAACGATAACGTGATGTACTTGATTGTTTTTATTCTTATTTGTAAAACGCATGTATTGCTGGGCTGCAAAATCGGGTCAAGTATTTCTCTCTGTGTCGGTGGGAGTTATAAACAAAGAATGCAATTCTTTACTGTGAGCGCTACCTAGTCTTGTTTTGTCTCTTCTTGCATGGCCAGCCATCATGTACATGATTTGATCGATTGTTAAGCTCTTGTTCACTGTGGCTGCAAAGTGGAAAACTGATTATGGCTATTGTGCAATGCTTAATTTAAAAGCTATTCAAATAAATGTTGAAGTTGCCCACATGTAGCTATTATTTTCTTTACCCAAGGTAATGCCTGGTTGATGTTTTGTTACATTGATGACTGAAATATGAATATATCATGCTGACTTTTATTCATCATCATCATTGCATTATGTGATTGTTGCCTTTCTAAAGGCATAAGCATCATCTGACATCTTACCCAAAGCAGAACTGGCTTGCAATACTGCATGACCCAAATTATTATCACCATCTGAATGAGCTTCAATCTGTGGCCTGTGACTACAATGCATTAAATTGTTGCATTGCCACTTTCAACCACTGATAGCTGGATAAATTGGATATAACAGATTGATTTTTTAGGCACCATTGCATTCCCCCAATATCATTTGTTGCACCTGCTGCTTCAAGAGTATCCAACATTTTCAATATCTATTCCATTTCCATCACACCGTCAGACAGGCAGTCTCATACAAAAAGTAAAATATCAGCCTTTGCCTTGTGAGGGTTATTTCTGTGCACTTGAATCTGTCATTTTCCCTGCAGGAGTTTTTCATAGTGGTGTTAGAGGTCAGAAAAATTGGAGTGCCATTATTAGGGATTAAGCAGCAAAGACTCACACAGGCAACTAAATGCCTCTCTGTCCTTAATCATTTATTTTGGGAAGCTAAAATATTTTTCATTTTAGTCACATTTAAAAGTGCATGATTGTTCACATTAAATCAGCAGTTCCATACTCATGGCAATATCAGTATTTCAGTAAAAGTGAAGCATATTAATTTTTTGAGTTGAAAACATCCGGATTTGACATTCCACAAGCATAGACCATAGTTACATAAAGAAATCATATCATTTTTCTTCCCCTTCACCAATGAAGGACGAATATGTATTGGCTGATGAGTTTGTGGAACTGCAGTCATGGGCAAGAATGGAAAATAATTAAATGAACCATTCATGTAAATGACTATGACAATAGGAGTTTTCTTTTGAGTCGGTGTTCTGCTGTTCTCTTTTACGGAAACTCAAGGACAGAAGAAGAAATGTAAAAAAAAAACACATAATCACCAGAATGTGGATGTTAGGAGGCATAATGAAGGTGAGGAGGACAGTTGTATGCATCATTCAACAGAGAAATTAATTTTCTGTGCAAGACATTATACAGATTGCTGTCCTTGGCTGTGCTGTCTGTAAATCAAGAACACAATCGTAACTTTGAACGTTAAAATTACTTCTCCATATTCTTTTATTATACATTCTCAGACTTTTAATATTCACAGCCTTCTCTTTGTGTACCCTCACATATCTCAAGAACACACATTTGTCCGTAGCACACAGCATTGCTGCAGTTCAGCTTGAGAAGGACGGTCTGCGGGCTATTCTGACCACATTATATGTGTTCAGTCCTGGTGCATCAAAACCAGGGGACAAACCCTGCTTGTCAAACGTGTAGAAGTTAAATAATTGTCCATCTTGGGCTTCCAAGGACACTGAGGCTGTGCCGACTCGCAAAACACAAGGGTACTCTTTTTCAAAAACCACTCTGAATACCCGGTCAACCAGGTAGTTGAGCTTTATTGTCCTGTACTTCTCTGGGATGAGCTCTTCAATCTGAGGCCCAAACTGCTGCATGACCAGAACTCTGTCCGGCCCAACTTTGATCTCGTAGAAGGTGATGTTGCTGTAGGTGAAAAAACCAATGTAAGGATCTGGGTTTGGAGGAGCAGAAAGGACCTTTTTTGCCTCCCTGAAGGCTTTTTCTATGGCTGGTATGATGTGGTTGTATGCCTTGGTGACCACATCTTGGTTCTGAGAGCGGCTTCCCGCCATTAGCACCACCAGACCGAGCTTCAGTCTGGGCACCAGCGAGAAAGTGGCAGAGTAGCCATCCAGATCACCATCTTTACGCACCACCTCATAGCCCATCTGCTCATTCACCTCCCATGGCGTCCCAGTACGGTTGGCAAAATAGTCTTTATCACACCTGAAGAGTGGGGTCAGCATGATCTTCAATGAGTCTGGCTCCAGCAGCTTGCGGTGATAAGCGCCCAGTAGCATCATGGCGAGCTTGGCCAAGTCTGCGGCCGTGGAGAACATCTGACCAGAAGGCCGGTACCAGCCCAGGTCATAGAGCGGGGCTGGATTTCCGTTGGAGTACACTCCCACGGCCATCTGGCCCTGGAGCCCCGGGGTGATGTCGAAGCCAGTGTCCTCCATCCCCAGCCGGTCCAGGATGTTGTCTGTGATCCACCGCTGGTAGTCAACGGCGGCCACTCGCTCTGCCATCACATGAGCCAGCAATGAGAAGGCAAGGTTGCTGTAGTGACATCTGGAAGGAAGGAAGTTAAAGAGACGGAGATGTCTCAAAAAATCAGTTGTTTTCCTAGATTGGAACTTATCACATGTCTTGAAGAAATGGTTCAATATTTTTGGAAATATGCTTCCTAGCTTTCTTGTTCAGAGTTAAATGAGAAGGACAACACCACTATACCATTTTTAGGATGAATATGCAGGTGCTTATCTTAGCATGAAGAAGGAAACAGCCTGGCTCTGTCCATACGTAAACGAATCTCCCTACCAGGACCTCTGATGCTCACTAATTAACTTGTCATATGTTGTTTGTTTAATCTGTACAAAAGTGTACAGTTTAAAAAATGACAAGGTGTGTTACAGGGGGTTATGTGCTGGACTATTTCTTGGCTCCCAGCACTAACCTCTTGATGTCAGCCTGAGGTTGTCAAGTGCAAATTGGAACTGCGCTTGAAAAGGAGCTTTAAGCTAACTCTGGCTCAATACATCAAATGATAACATTCGTGTTTAATATTGTGAATCTTTGGTCCTTGGTAAATAAAATAGCAAATTAAATAAATGAAAATAGAAAGAGAATTCAAGGAGTCTCTGCCTCCAGTTTATTAAGTCCAAATGGCATACATTTTAAACCTCAGAGCTCAGTTGTAAAAGGCCACTCCCCGACAAATTTAATAAAAAGCTTTGGTCTAGATATTAAAAATTTTATTTGAACATCTTTTACGCTTAGCGTTCAAATATTTTGTTTCCCATTGTCATATGTACAGAAAGATAAATTCATGAGATATCTACTAATTAGACTTGACATTTCATGATAAAACCCTCCTCAGGTAAAATGAAAGTAAATGTTAAACAAAGTAGGATGTATAGCAAGATATAACTGAAGCCCTTGGTAATAAACAGTGCTGTCTTTCACTGTTTATAGATTTTTCTAAGGCCTTTGATACCATTGACCACTATATTCTAATTGGCCGTCCTACAGCCATTGGTTTTTCTGAACATGCAGTTGGGTGGTTTGCAAACAACCTTTCAGAAAGAACCCAGGCTGCTCAGTTAGAGGGTGCTATCCCTGAGGAACTGCAGGTCCAGAAGGGGGTTCCACAAGGCTCAGTCCTGGGCCCTTTATTATTTACCTTATATATAAATTGCCTTGGACAAAATATTCCTGACTCAACATTTCATTTTTATGCTGATGATATGATGTCATTTACTGCTTTGCACCTACTCCTGCTAAGGTTTTTGCATGCCTCCACCATGCATTTGATAAGAACAACTTTGTCAACTGCAACTCATCCTAAATGCAGGTAAAACAAAACGTATGTTCTTTACCACTTCGAAAAGAACAAGATCGGCATTGTCCGAGAAAATTCTTACTAGAAATGGTCAACAAATGGAATTGGTATCTACTTTTAAATACCTGGGGTTTTTAATCGATGATAACTTATCTTTTAAGTCACATATCCAGCATATTACAAGAAAGCTGAAACTATTGTTTGGATTTTACAATAGAAACAAGTCTTGCTTTTCATTTTGTGTGAAAAGAAAATTGGTGGTTATTGATTAAGGAGATGTGCTGTATGTGAATGCCTCTGCTCATTGTCTTCACATGCTGGATAGTGTATATCACAGTGCTCTGAGGTTTATTACAAACTGTGGTTCTCTTACTCATCATTGTGTATTATACTCAAAAGTGAATTGGTCTGCTTTAGGTGCACACCGCCATTTAGGTTTTCGGCACCCACTGCATGGAACAATGTACAGACTGAACTTAAACTTCAGAATATTGTACCACTGAATACTTTTTAAACTATGGTGAAATCTATTGAGTCCAGGTTGTCTGTGTGCAAATGTTTTATGTGATTGTTTTAGTGTGTGTGTTTTTTTCTGTTAATTGGCTGTTGTAACTCTGTGTTGCTACCATTCTTGGTCAGGTCTCCCTTGTAAAAGAGATCTGTGATCTCAATGGGACTAACCTGGTTAAATAAAGGCTAAATAAAATAAAAATAAATAAAATATATGTCCTGGTGTACTGTAGACAATAATGCACTCTATGTTGTATCTTTTATAATAATGTAGACATCAGAATGCAGTCTGAAATTGACTCAGTAAAAATAAGTGTAATATTTTTAACAGTCCAAAGCTGTCTTTTATTTATGTTAAGGAAAAAAACAACTCCTAGTTGTGTTAAATCTCATTCAGGACAAGACTGAGCAAAGACATTCATACATTTTTATTACAATTTACTATTCTATTTGCACGATAAAAAATAGACATATTGAAATATTGAAATCAACACAGCATAACAGATCTTACTTGGTGCCTGGGTCTGCGACGAGGACGTCGTCTTGGAGCAGATTGATTGCAGATTGTGTTTTTCCTTTCCAAAGCAGGTTTGTGGCCCGGAGCCTCCTGGGTAGGCCTGGATCAACCCACAGTAAAACAGCGTTAAATAAGATTAGCACACAAAATAAGAGACAGACATTTCTTATTTTATTTTACTTGTATGACAAATTCAGAATTCAATGATTATTACATTCAGCCTTGATACCTGGATGATCAATTGAGACAGGGAAGGATAGTTTAAGATTCATTATTCTTCTTGCCTCAGGCGCTTCTCTTGTCTGTTATATCAATTCATTACACAGAGTAAAGCACAAAAAATTAAAAGCTTCTTTAGATAAACAGTTGTCCGTTTGTGACCATAGCAACTCTTTTGCTGTGACAAGATATGGATGTAACTGTTGAAGGACTCAAGTATAATATGTTTCTGAACATGTACATTTATAGCAGTTACACTTTATTTTCTCAATTAATCGATTGATTGCTTGGTGTATGATTTGCCAAGATATAGTTAAAAAACGTCCAAACTCGAAATCATCAAGTTACTTTTATTTGTCTGACCATCAGTCCAAAACATGGAGATATTGAAATCAGATATCAAATGTGGAACAAATTACTTAACAACAAATTGATATGTTTCTTGTTGCGTGACTCATTGATTAAATGTTTCAGCTCTAAAATCAATAAATATAATAAATTAAATATGATTTAATCTTTCATTCCCATCAGAAAGAGCAGGCTGCAATCAGCATCTTTATATTTAAGAAGCTTTTCACGGACAACTATGTCAAATATACATATATACAAGATATACAAGATATAATATATCTTAGTATTATTATTATTATTAAGTGTTTTTATTCCACCTTTAAGTTTCTATAGGTCGGCTGCTGTGGATGTAGACATGTCCACATCCAACACCAGAATTATGGATCATATTCATCTTAAATCTGCAGATTTGAGGAACATAATGTGTCTGATGAGATCTCAAAACCTTCTATCATACCACAGCTGCAGTTTTCTCACAGGAGTTCAGTTGAATTTGAAGTTGTGTAATCCTCTGTATGCACCTGAGAGCTGACTGGCCATCCTACGCAGGGTGACTGATGAGGAGCGGATCTGGACCTCCCCGCTGTCCAGAAATATAAGGCCATCTGTCACATATTTCAGCTGCGAGTCTCGCGTCTTCCCCAGGGGGTTTTTTATGGTGAAGTTGTCCACGTATTTCTCCAGCGGGTCATCCAGGGAGCCAATCTTCCCGTCCTCCCACAGTCTGTACAGCATCAGTGTCGGGAAGATTTTAGACAGGCTGGCAATTCTGAGAGACAGATAACAAGGCAATGTGATTGTTTTATAATATGACTGATAGGCAAATAGTTGTTTACAGCACACTCTTACTCTCATGTTTCCCCTTCCTTGTTTTGCTTTTCACTTTCTATAAATTCCCAATTAACATGTTCTATCACACAGGCTCTGCCCTCTACTGGACCCTATGGGTACTACTCTCCTCCAACCACGATCAAGTATTCGCCCACTGAAAATTTGCATAAACATAGCCGGCCAACCAGGACAAGCCTACCCGAACACATGGGAAACCCCCCCCAGCGTATATAAGGCTGCATCTCCGCTGCCTTGCATCCTTTTTCTATTCAGCGACTGGCGAGCTTGCCCACTGATTGTGTGATCTTCTCCATGGATGGAGTCACTGCTACAAGAGCCTCGAGAGTGGCCTGTGTCAGATGTTCGGACCCGGGACACGATGGTCTTTTACTTCCTTTTGGCGATGACTGAGACAGGAATAGGTGGGCTGTGGCGGTTACTTCTAGCTGGTCAGGTTTGGTGTGATGGGCTGATATTGGAAGCGGCAGGGTGGTTATTTATCGGGCTCCCGCCACTGTACCCATAGAGTCCAGTAGAGGGCGGAGCCTGTGTGAGATAGAACATAAGGTTATGTTAATGTAACCCTTTTTCTATAAGCACAGCTCTACCTAACCTCTACCATCGGGCCCTGCCGCTCCTGCGCCGCTCGCTGAAGAGGTGGCAGGATGCAATGCAGCGGAGACGCAGCCTTATATACGCTGGGGGGTTTTCCCCATGTATTTGGATAGGCTCGTCCTGGTTGGCCGACTACGTTTAAGCAAATTTTAAGTGGGCGAATACGTGATCGTGGTTGGAGGAGAGCAATACCCATAGAGTCCAGTAGAGGCCTCTGCCTGTGCTTATAGAACAAGGGTTACAATAACGTAACCTTACATTTTATGCCTTCTGCATGGCGATTACTTTAAAAGAATGGCTGATAATAGACTTGTCTGATTGAAGATAAGTAAAAACAACTATATAACAGTATGTTGAGCCACACAAAATAAATGTTCATATGGTTATTTATCCAGTAACAAATGCAACATTGATTTATACATCTGAATCATGGTCAGACTAAACCATTATTCTTCAATGCTTTGCTCTAAAATACAGTATATACTGTGCTCATGGACCCTTAAAGGAATGGTTTAATGTTTGGGGAAATTTGCCTTTTTGCTCTCTTGCTGAGAGTAAGATGAGAAAATTGATACCAACCTTAATGTGTGTATGTTAAATATGAAGCTACTGCCAGCAACTGGTTAGCCTAGCTTAGCAGAAGGTAGCCTGGCTCTGTCCAAAGGTAACAAAGTCCACCACCCAGCACCTTTAAAGCTCGCTACACAGTATACCTGGTTTGTTTAATCCTCTGCATGGGGAACCCCACTGTGATGACAAAACGTGTGTATTTCTTGACTTGTTAAACTCTTCCTTAAAATAGAAAAAATTCCCTGGGCTGTGAATTTTCTTATTTTATTGATTATACACTGATGTGAAGATTTTATATTTTTGTACCTGGGGATTCTATTTTATTTCATGAGGTAACCTGATCATACAAACAAGATGTGCTACTACTTGTACTGGTTTAACTTATCTTAATAGGATCAAATGAGAATTGAAATGGAGAGGACAAACTAAATTGCAACTTAAAGAACATTAACTTTTTTTAAAAAAAAGAAAAAAAAGAGATATCTTTGGCTCAAATACCTTTAAATCTAAAGTGAGAAATACTTTGCTTGACGTTTTGTGATCTGGTACCAATTCATAGGTTTCTACTACTAATTATTTGCCATAAATAAGCTGATAGTTCAAATTTAAACCTATAAGTCTGTGGTCTGTGACTCTACTGAACCCCAATTCGTGTCCTAACTATCTGTATGTAGGGAGGAGAAAAGTAGTTATGGTATAATGGTATAATGGGTGGTTTTGTTAACAAACACTGCTCTGTGTGTGCTCCAGCCTCTGTCGTTTAGCTGTAAAATTGCTTTTAAAAGACAGCACGTGTTGATTCATAATTACACCACTGAGCCTGGTCAAACACAAAAAACAAAAAAGACATTTTTATCAGTAAAACCCATCTCTGGCAAAACCTATGAGGGGTGGAAGCAACAAAATTTTATTGATGAAAATCGAGGTGATGAAAATGCACGTGAATTAAAATCTAGAGGGGTAGAAATTGTTGTGAAATGAAATGGAGAGTGATCAAATATCAAGTGATTTGATTTATGTAAAGCCAATTTGATTATAAGAGTGGTGATATGATGAAAGCAGAGCGATGTTTTATTATTTTCCTCATCTTACATTCATCATTCACAACACAAAATGGTCATTTATCATTCAAGGAAAGTGGCCTCAAGGGTGGAAGTAACAAAAATCATGTGTGAATGCATGTGAATAAAAAAAAAAAAGTGATCAATTGCCAATTGATGTGATAAACTTGATTGACATTTTCTTTACAAATTCTGATAATCAATTGAGCTGTTTTAGTGTCTACTGTCTGTAATTCATCATTAACAACACCCAACTGACATTTATCCTTTACAGCAGGTAAGTTTTGCTACTTCCGTCAAAATGGGGAAAAAACAACCCCCACCACCAATCAAACACTGGATCAGTTAATTAGTGGGCGTGGCTTTTGATTGACATTTTGAGCGGAAGTAGCAAAAATGACTTGCTGTAAATGATAAATGACAGTTGGGAGTTGTGAATGATGAATGGTACTAGAGTGGTAAAGTAACATAGTTTGAAATAGAAAGTCTGTCGGGTTTATCAAATCAACTGACAATTTATCACTCTCTTTTTCAATTTGCATACATTTCATCACCTACATTATTAAATTTTCATCACTGATTCAAGTCCACGTTCATCACCTCTGTTTTATTAATTAATTTTTACTTCCACCCCTCATAAAACACGGTGTTGTGTCTGCCTCCACTGCACAAGTAACAGGATTATGACGAAATTGGAGAAGAAAAAGAAACTCACTTGAATGGAACATTAGCCCTTCCAGGAGCATCTGTGAATGGGTCAGAGCACGTAGAGTACATCTGAGAGAACTCAATAAATCTTTAAATGTCATGTCTTCAGAGATTTCAATTGTCATGGTTGGCTGCGGATTGATGGGGCGGTGTACAGAACATCATCTCTGTGTATCTGTATGTTTCCTGGTTTGACATATTTTGACAGAGTTTGACATATATAACAATGTAATAAGGTCATTTATGTGCACTGTTGTGAGACTGGTGACTAGTTCCAGTAGTGTAATTATGAATGAACACATGCTGTCTTTTAAAAGGGCATTCCACCAAGAGACTGGAGTGTGTCTCTGTGTGTGCACCATGCATTATGGTTCTGGAAAAGCGCTCTAAAGCCTGAGAAAATACCCCTCAATCACGTCATGAAGGTTTTCTTGCATAAGGCTTGGAGACTTTTTTTTTTTTTTTTTACAAGACAATCTGCTTTGGTGGAAGTGTGAGTTGGAGATGTTGGCATTCATTAGGCAGGAGGGTCAAATGCAAGATGTTATTACATTTTATCCCTGAAATTGTAGTATCTGAGCTTAGGGACCCAAAAGTCAGTCTTTCCTGGCCCCTGCTGAATCAATTTCACAATAATAAATTGATAAATTCACTTGGCAATAAAAACAATAATAAAAGATTTTTTTTAAAACTCTTGCTCAGTGTTACGGCATTGTCCAGACTAAAATGTCACAACAATTACTGGACTGACACTTGGTGCACCGGGGCTCAAGGCCGGGTGCCCGACAACGTGAAAGGGCCCATGAGCCTTGGGTGGGGAGGAGGATAAAAATCACAAATCACTGCCTAACTTTTGTGTGGTACTCAGTTGTCGGTTGTCAGTTATCTTCAAAAGCCACTGTGATTGGTAAATGTATGACGTGTCTGTCTTTGTTGTCCAGTTAATGAGTTGCTGCTCTT
>JBBPCS010000359.1:497078-532103 GCA_037974645.1 Hollardia meadi
ACACACACACACACACACACACACACACACACACACACACACACACACACACACACACACACACACACACACCGACATTTACAAGCAGTGGCATTTGGATACTTGCATGCATGCTGACAGATACATGTCTATACATCGCCACGAAGACACAGGACAACACCCCCAGCCCTGCAAACACACATATGGTATACACATGACACTCTTTGTACTCTGATCAAACCAGGATGTTCAGCCAAAACACCTTATATTATATTTTCTTTATACAACTTGTCAAATCAGGGGAATGTTCAATGTTGTTGTAGTCCAACAAATATTTAACATGCAGTCAACACAGCTGAATGTCATCTACGGATCCTCGAGCCTCCAGACAAATTCTGGTCGGTGGTGACAAATCTGTGCTAGCCTGCAACGAAAGATTCTAGCCACAAGCTATTGGGCTTTGAAAGCTACCATGTCTGCTCATGCTGAAACTTCATGGCGGAATTCGACATGAGCAGTGACTCATCTTTGCATTGTAAGTCGTACCCAAAGGTCCGGTGTGTAGAATTTAGTGGCAGGCTAGCAGTGAGGTTTGCAGATTGTAACCAACTGAAAAGCCCCTCGCATCAACCTCCCCGACGGAAGCCGCAGGAAGCGTGAACACCCAAAAGCCTCTGTGAGCCAGTGTTTGGTTTAACCGCTCTGGGCTACAGTGCAACATGATAGACTCAGTGGAAACACGATTCTTAGTTTCAGGTGAATATACACTAATGGAAAACATAGTTATCCTACACATTGGACCTTTAAAAGACTTTAAAAAGAAACTACTTGTTTTTAGTGGCCTTTAGTTACATGGGGCAATTTACTGCATGAACTGAGCTGCTACCACAGACTACAGGGGAGCACTTCTCAACCTGTTAATTCAGTAGGTTGAAATTGTGAGATCGTCCCAGGATGAGAAATAAAGAGGTCAGATAAAGGGCCCCCAAGAAAAATAAACGTCCTAAGTCCCACTGAGATAAAATCTGAAAAAAACACTCAAAGCAGAAAGAGATCCTGTTGCAATGTCATTATATTGCAGCGAACATGAGAGAAAATATAATTGGATCCCTCTGGAGATTCCCAAGTCCTTTCCCTCCTTCCTCTCAGGGTTGAGGTTAAATACAAAGGAAATACAATAAAGACGTGATATCCCCCAGAGCAGCAACCAAGTTAAATTAACCATTTTTGCCCAACTGTGCTCATGTGAAATACCTGGACAATATTATATCTTTAAAGGCCAGTTCTGCTATAAAATCCCTTACAAAGCATGGCTGGAGAAACGCTGATGTAAACACAAAATATTATCAGTATTAATACTAATGATACAGCCGTCCGTGTCAGACAAAAGCTTAAAAGACCATTTATAGGCCCCACTGCAGCTACAGTATGGAAACAACATTTTAAAGATTGCATAGGCAGGGCTGGCAGAGGAATAAGAACAAAACATGAAGGATGGCAACTATTTCATGGAACTGTCTGCTTGCACATAAAACGTGAATGAACAAAACTCGCATCCATTATGTGAACTGTGGCCTCGGTCACATATATTTAAAAAAAAAAAAGGTTTCACCTGTGTGTGTTTGTGAAGGGAGAGAAACAGCTCCTCTCTCAGGCAGTGTATGGAGGCGGACACACGAGGAGGGTCCGCATGTCAACGTGCTATGTCCGCCCAGAGGAAGCAGACATGCTCTCTGAAACGCATCGGCACAATAACGTTCATAGAAGGGATCAAGAACCTTTTTCATTTCCGAAATCTAGTATTTGAACACTATTATGAAGATGTTTGACACATCAAAACAATTAGCCTCCAACATAAATATATATAAAACACTAACTCTTTAACCCTTCTCTGTAGAGAAAGTGACACGTTTAAATAAAGTGACCTATATGCAACGCAGTGCAACACAAAACTACTGACTGGTACTTGAACGTGTTACAGCCGCATCAAATCTTTTAACCCGTGCAACTACTCGCACACTTATTGCCACACATTCAAATGCCTTCCTTGATTAAATTAATTTGAACAATGATTACACTTAAATTGCATTATACCTCTATACCGAACTGATCCATCTCGTCAAGACCGTCAACACCTTTGTCGTCTCTTTATAATCGGTGTTGTGAAAAGACCTCTCACCCCCGGATATGACACTAGGAAAAAGTGTCACAGAAAATAGAAAAAAAACAAACTGTTAATTAGCTTGTCATGCTAACGGCGCTCGCAGAATAAATGAGCACTGATCAGATTTGCGCTTATTGCACAGAATTCGTTGGAAGAGCTTGTGTTTGAAGACCATCACCATTCAATCCCTGCGAATGAACTCCTAACCTGCCAATAGGAAGCACACTCCGCCTCTTGTGAGGTTATTACTGTAGTACAGGTTAGACTTGATACCGGGCCATTCACACACAGAGCGTCAAAGGTCAGAGTTCAGAAACGCAAGACAATACGAGGACTTTCTCATCCCACCTGGTTACTCGTTTTGACGTTTTTTCATGCCAGACTTGATCAGGGATTTTTGTTTGCCAAGCAGGTCAACATGGGTAGTGGCGGGTTTCAGAGGGCTTAACCGACAACTCCACATCAGTTCCAGTAAGCCAGTGGAGCTGGGTCACGATGAAAGAGTCTGTCCTTACAAAAAAAAAAAAGTCCAGAGAGACGGGCAAAGATAGAGGAATCCTCTTAGTGGTAATATCCTGTTGTGCACCTCCATCTGTTGCTCTGTGATGGCCGACAGTCTAGATGGAGAGAGAGAAGAGGAGAAAAGATCAGTTTTCCTTGAGAGAAGAAAGATTTGACCCATGATGGACTCAAGTAATTTATTTACAGTATTCAAAATTCAATCCAGTATTCTTCATACAGGGACAAATTTGGCTCTCGGCTGCCCAAAGCATATTTTTGTATTGCTATGTCATGTTGTTCTTATGAGATGAGACATGTTTAATAAAACGGTAAGATCATTTGTTTAAAAAAACAAATCTTTTATTGAATTAAAACAAAGGTTCATCCATTACAGGTCCGAGCAATATATAGAAAAAATAAATAAAATAAAGAATAATGAATAAAATTAAAATAAAGTACTTTTTGCCCTTTGAATCACATTTTACATGTTGTTGATAGAAGCAAAATATCTTTAGCTGCACAGATGACAACGGCTATTCTTCTGTCGGTCACTGAGTTTATAGATTAAAAAAATACTCGAGAGGAAAACAGATTAAATGGGCATTTTGATTTGGGAGAAGTGAGTCCACTATTCTGGTGCATGGATAATAAAAAAAATTGTTTTATTTTGATGTATTTACTAACTTTTAATGTTGATGTTTCAGCTGTTTTTCAATTTTCAATTAAGTAAACTCCACAAAACTCCTCATATTATCTCGTACAGTAGCATTTTTCTCGGGTCCAAATAGTTCTTAATTTACCCCTGAGATAAAGCAGGTTATCTGGATGAGTCTGAAGCTTTTTCTTGAGATAAAAACTGCTGAGGATCATTTCAAAAAGTGTTTAAACTCTGTACAGCTAGTTCGGAATGGTGCGGATAACAGCGCGGCTTCTTAGCACTGAAGATAAAAGTGAACCCATGCATGCATTTTAACGTTTTCAAAACAAGAATACTCTCCACATTGTGGCTTGAACACACGTAGACTACTGCTCAGCATGAGCCTGGGGAAAATGTATCTGTGCTTCTGAAAAGCAAAGCGACGACAGCATCGACACGGCGGCTGATTTATGTAGACGTTTCGTATCAATTAGTGGAGAGCTTAGAGGCCGTGTTGGCATTCCAAAACCAAAGCCATGATTGATGACTGCCATTTTTATCAAGGCATTCATTTCGTTATGACTGTCAGCTGAATCACTTTTTTACTGGGCCTCTGCTTTATGGCAGCAGCGCTTGGATTTATTATGCTGATTAAAAAAAAGTGTGTGCCCTCTTACAGGTTTCAAACACATTTCTTTTTCACAATTATGATAGCTGGTGGCCCACCATTACTCAAGGAAGACACTGTTTGCAGTCTCCGCCTTGTTTGTCAGCTAAAACACAAGTTAGCGCTTGAAAATTGTGCGATTTTATTGTAGACCAGCATCCCCTTTCAGGTCCCAGCAGTATAAAAGTTCTACTGTGTCTGTAAAGTTCACTTAACAAGAAAGTAAATTAAATCCTGCCAAGGCTTTTTGGTCTATTTAATTAAAGCTGGAGCAATTTAGTGGGATTGAATTAAATTTTTGGCAGGGGTAAACCAATACGCTGGGAAGGCGGCGGTGGGTGGTTGGAGTGCAAGAAGACTATTCATGAAAGCAGTGAGCCCATCTATTTTTTTTTCAGCTTCACTGAATAAATATTTTCTTTTCAAAACAGCTGAGAATATCTTTGCGTCCTCTGTGGCACCGCCGTTTTAGAGAAAAAGACGATAATAAAGAATGAGTTTTGGTTCCTGTGGATGTGATTAGGTTTGGTTTCCTCTGCTCGTCAAGAGTCCAGCTGACTTTACGCTGACTGTTTGTGAGAGCGTGGTCTCAGCTAAGGTTAATCCACATGCAAGAGGTCTCTTTAGATTAGAGGGGTCAGTAGCTTTTTCTCAGCATAGGGTCAGGGATCACACACCAACTTTTAAGGAGAGGAGGGCCATTTTATTTCCTCACTCTTTATCCAGCTGCTGATGCCGACTGGGTGCAATACTTCACCGTAAGCCCCTTAAGGCTCAAGGTGAAATCGATTCCAGCCGTTTTCAACGGGCTTAACTGCAAGCTAAATATTCCAAAGGATAAGAATAGCTTATGAACCTCGGGAACTCATTCTCACCCTCGTCTACTTCGTTTCAGCCACGCTGACAAATAATAGCACGTGTTTAACTTGAGATAACGGGGTTCAAGTGATGGCTGGGGTCACCTTTTTTGTTTTAATTCAAATTTGAAATCCATTTAATTGTCAGAGCTCATGTCAACACTGCTAAATGTTAATTTAAATGTTAATTTAAATGAGTTAAAAACAAACAAACAACCAAAACAATTCTACAACAATAAACATGTATGTTAAACTGATTCTGCACCCATTGGAGCTACTTTATATGAGCTGCCTGAATAAGCAATCAAATCCTTAATCCCCAACTCAAAATTAGAAAAACTATTTGATTCCAGAGGTTATTCAGAGTTTAATAACAATTATGTATTTGTTTGATAATAAAACCTTATTCTTGTTTCAAGAGCATTCAACTATTTTATTCTAATTTTTACATATAATTTATGCGGATACATAATAGTTTTCAATTGACAAGATAACACAAAATTTTATTTTTTTAAAATTGCAATGGAATAAAAGCAGGTGACCTTGAGTTAAAATCAGGCAAAGTATTACTCTGAATGATCTTTGTAGAAAATGTCCAGCGTGTTCAACAGACCATGAATGTTCATGATTTCAACTCTAGGGGGCAGTGTTGATGCAATGACGCATTACACGGCTTTGCAGAGAAGAAAACACTGCTGCTCTTCTCAGACTGACCAAAACAATTAAATACTTTATTTCTTTTTCTGTTCTTCTGAAGGAACTGGATGAGTTTGATTTTGTTATATAAAGATCTCTTGCGAAATATGTGACATTTCAATCCCTCTTTTAAACAAATGCGCTGGAGATGTGCTGAGACCATGTGTGAATTATAATGAGCATCAAAATTATAAATAGTGTGTGTAGTGTTTGTCTTAAAACAGCTTTATATTAATATCCATAATCATAATGATATAATTTAAAATAAATATATAGGCTAGTTAATATTCAATTATGTGGATTTAGTACTGACTTTGAGATTAATTAGATCAATCTTATATTAATTTAAATATTTCCAAACCACAGAATAATTTATACATAGCCAAAATAACAGGATTTTTTCTTCAGTTGCAAGGCATTTATGAAAGGAAACTAGAAGGCATTTATTCTATTCTATTATTTAGGACATAAATATCAGAGTCGTACAATGGCTGATATGGACATCACTTGTCATTTTGAATTGCAGTTTTGACGAGCTACATGACAGTATGATTATTAAAACTATTATTATTATTAATACCATCTAAAATCTTATTATCCACTCAGTTAGAGCAAGAATACTCTGGATATCAACATAAAATGCAGCTATTATATGATAAATTCATTGTAAATTTACAATGTAAATAACAACAAAAATGGTTATACAGAGACACATTAATTATGTTAATAATTGAATGCTGCACATGCAGCTGTACATTAGCAAATTCTACAGAAAACGTTTTTTAATGCTTGCAAAACTCTATACAACAAATAAAATCTGCATATTATGTCATGTAATCATTATTGTGATTAATTTTTATTTGTTAAAAGCACACACACCAAAAAGGAAAAAGGGAAATTGATCATATGGCGTTTTTAAAGATGCTAACATGCTAAATCATTTTGCATTACTGCTGCTATAAGCTTTACTTTACTAAAATGCCCACACATCATGTGTTCAGTTGTTATACTGGCAAACTGCTAAAAATCAATTTCCCCTTGATGCACCTTTGTGGCATGTATTATGAGATGTGTTGGTGTTTACTGTAGACTGCTGTGGCCGATATAAAGCTGTGCTGTTTTGATTCTGCTGTTAGGGGACATTATAGGTGCAGCACTGTGGAGTCACAGGGGAACATGAGAGGATTTATGCCACGTTCAGACATCTCTGCTTTGCATTATACATGTTTTATTACCATGCAGCCATTGTAACATAGCGTGGCAGAGATATCTCTGTGGGCAATATTAGAGCAGTATTAATGTCATTTCTTCAACGTCTTTCACTTCACGTCTGGCTAAGGTCAATACTTAGCTGGTATGGAACTCATTATAGTGAGGAAAAGCTGCTTTCTCAGTGCCTCGCCGTTTTGTTCCATCTGTGTTGTAGTCACCTGAACATGATCTGAAGTCAGCCAGTCAAGTGACCTGGAATCAATACAGTCAAACTCGGTGGAGGCAAATAAATCAGCCTGGCTCATTTAACCCATGAGAGTCCTGCGGCTCAGCTACGTCGGTGCCACACGTAATCAGAAAGGCATGTTTGACGCTAAATAATTTATTCTAAATTCCTGTTTCTCATCCAGCTTTAGTGAATACATACTTTATATCCACGAGGTTTTTCCCTTTGTGCATGTTTAGCCGTTTTTTTTTTGTGTACTGTAAATTCTCATGAGCACATCTGAAAGCCAGCTTTTTATGCCTGCCCCTTGAACGACCATCACTTTCTTTGTACAAAGAGCAAGTTGACAGTTTTGTACATTGATTTTTCATTTTCATGATGCTTTTTCTGTGGGTTTCTGTGGGTATTTGTGTCATAAACAAAGCGGTGATTTTTTTCCGGCATATTTCTGCAGCTGCTTCAGTGTATCCCTATGGCATCTGTCTCCATGCCTGTCATATAAAAACCAGTCTGTGTTTCATTCTTTACCCATCATAACTCTGCGCGTACTGGAAAGAGCTTAGAAAAGAGTAATCCTATTAAAAACAGCAGGAAAACTCAAAAAAGTTGAATGTGTTAGGATTATTAATAAACATATATATTTCACGTACAGCATTTTTATTGATTGCCGGAAATAGCCATTTGAGGAACGTGCCATTAATATTTCTAGCAGACATTTTAATTTAAATCATTTCCAAAGATTAATTGCGACAAGTCTCAAAGTGCTGTTCGCCAACATCACATCAACTGATTAGGATTTTTTTTGATGATTTATACACAGGAAAGAAAGTTGCCCATTCTGGAGGAAGTTCCATTTCACTTTGGGTCTTTGGCTCTGTTATTTGGAAAATAACTGTAACTCAGGTCTATATACCTAACCTAATGTGTTCAATCACATGATGCCTTCCTTGTGATGTATGAATAATGGTTATCTGCGTTTACATGAAGTTGAATAAATTAAATAACTGACTATATTTCTGAAGCACCCGCTTGACTCACCAAATGAATAATATTCATCAAGTAACAGTCTTAGATGTGCAAATGTCAGCATTGTTTACTGCACAAAGAAGAATCAATGCAGCCAATAATTATTAAATACCCATTCACTGTTGGATTTCAATTGATTTTTATGTCATGAATAGACATCCCCCTCAGATATAAGCCTTTGGTGGACTGCTTAAGTAACTTGCTAAAGTAAAAACTGTATCTTGTCCAGTTGTTAAGTTGATCTTACAATTCTTTTGAATCACTCAGTGTTTTGAAGTGATAGCAGCAATATTCACATGTTATGCAGAATATTACTCAGAATTAACTGCAAATCCTTCTCATATTTTTCTGCCTTATTTTATCATGACTGCTCTATTTTGCAGCAGGAATAGAGCGCCATAACCATTACCAGTTCCCATAGTTTGTGGTATTCTATTTTTTTTTTAAAAATAAGCATGACACTTTATTCAAGCTCTATAACATCACTTATTGAGAAACTTGTGAAAAAGGAGTTTTTTTTAAAAATATAAAAGCTACAAATTAATAAAAATATTTAGCCTAACTCTAATTTAACTGTATGTATCCTGCTTTTTTTTATCCATTGTGCCTGAGCTCTATTTAAATACACATAGCTGACAGAAAAAGGAAAAGGTTTTATGACATATCACATTGGCTCTATAGCAACTTTGAATAGTCCTGTAACAACAGAGCTATACGCAATTACTCAAAACAGATATGCATAAATATTTCCAGAACAAAATAAAACATGGCCTTCTGCCAGGCTTAATGGAAAACTATAACGTGGAAACGAATAAAACAGTGAATATTGGAGGTAAAAAAAAAAGGAAAAAGAAACTGTTTAAACTTACTTTAATTGTTCTCCTGTGACCGTCACCTGTTACAGCGGCAGAAATCCCTTAGTGGCCCACAGGAACCTCCTGGTGAATTCCCGCAGACACGTTTAAGCTTTGTCTGACAAAAGAATAACCAGTATTTCCATTCGAGCGGGGCGATAGTGAGAATAACTTGCTCCATCTTTTATAAATGCCCCACATGGTCCCAAAACACTTAATTATCACCAGATACGGCAGTGATGACTGTCCGCCTCGCGTTGATTGACAGCGGGATAAATTGAAGTGGCTTTGAAGGGGATGAGGGGTCCTCTTGACGAGCGGCTGCATCGATAATTCAAATATTATAAACCTTTTATCATTCATTATGTACATAAACTTATTCTTCCTCTATTATAGGAGACTGACTGGTTTAAACTAACGCTAAAACGCGTGGCTGTGTTTCTGGGTTGCTCGGTGCTCCCCTCCGTCTGTCGTTTTTTTGGTTTCGCCCAAACTTGGTTCAGATTTGAGTTGGTTTTCTCGGCTATCTGGCATCGCTCTATTGGAGGTGAAGGACCGCCTGTCCCTTCTCTGCATTTGCTGTCAATGGCTTTCAGGACTTATTTTATTTGAATGTCTGGGCGATATAAGTGACCAATAATGGATATTCTATGGATATTATGGACCATACCGGCCGTAATAGCTGTTGAAGGTAAGCTAATGTTGGCATTAACGGTCAAAGCCGCATCCTCTTGCCGACTTTGAGTTTAAGACAAAATGCGTGAATTGAATGGACTATTGCTAATTTTAACAACGGAAGGCTAGCGTAAAAATAACCACTTTTCAGCTCCTTTAATATCTTTAATGTGTTATACAGTGGTGTTTGTACTGCTTAAATGTAGCCTAGACTAGAGTCAGCTCAATACAGCAAGCAAGGGATGATGGTGGGACACAAAAACATGCTCCCGCATCTCCGCAGGTATATTACGGATGCTGTTTTGCGTTCATAGCGTTAACTACGAAATACAAATTTGCGGTCTTCTATTCGGCGACTGCAAGCTACAACCAGGTTAGAACACGTTAAATCCCAGGCAGATTGGTGGCATCCCGTGTGTCCGTGGAGGTGTGTCACCGGTCTCCTGTCAGTTGTCTCAGTTTGGTGATACAGACGTGAAAGCAAAAACACCAGGACGTCTCCTCGAAAGCCTTTTCAGCATATCCGAGACTGAATGCGCACGTAATGTTATACATGGCTGGAAAATCCGTGCCTATGCAGTCATTTGTACGTAAAGCGTGGCAGCAATAGACAGCAGGCAGCGTGGCCTCAACACACACAATGAAACAGGTTGAATGGTGAAAATAATCTCCATAATAGGTGTTCACAGTAACTCTGTGGTGCTCCAAAGTAGCTCTTTAGTGGTGTAACCATACTTATTGTTACAGTATTTAAATACAAGACCTCTGGTACTTTTAGGGTCCATACTGCTATTGTGATATTGGCCCTTTTATCTTCTTAAAATTATTTGGTTATTATGAAAGCTATTTCTCATAGTTCTTTTTAATTTGGGGGCTCCCAGTCTGTACTTGAAATTAAAATTTAGGTGGCCAGTGACAGGACAGGAGACATTCGCCACACTAGAGAATAGAAAGTGTTATCTCAGTTGTACATTTGTTCAGGCTGTTTTTAGGATGTTGTCAGAAAAAAACAAACATGTCTTTTTCCTTTGGTCAGTTTAACCAAACCTCATAATTACAGGTGGAGCTAAGAAAGTATCTAAAAACTCAACCGAATGTCACCACTGGATGAAACGACAACAAAACAACAAAACAGGAAAACAATATTTAGCTGTTTGTTTTCATTAAGGTCATTTGTACATGTGTAATGTGCACACACATACTGTAACCATACATGTATGGCAAAGGTCGAAGGACCTGTCAGGTCCAATGTAGGCCCGACAGAGACTTTGACAAACATCTTGCGTATTTATGCAGACTTCTGCTGACTGCTGCTGTTTATGGTTTCAATGTAATCACATATCCAAGACCTAAAAAAGCAATCTTGAAGGCTTACATTATGTTTCACTTTGGCCGCTTTAACATTTGTCTCATAGCTTTGAAATTTGCATCATAGCTTATTAAATTTTATTTAAGGTTTGATCGCCGGACACTGTTTGAGAAAAACATATTATTTTAGGAAATCTATACAGTCCAGTCTTAGCATAAAACAACATCATACAAATACAAGGAACAATGTACGGCATACATTAGATACAATACATAAAGTGTATTTTTTTATTTGAATATATTAAAAATATATTTCCAATTTATTTTCATATCTTAGAACATTTCACAAGCATTATAAAACCAATCATGTGGTAATATTTAAAACCTTATAAATGATACTGTCATGTCCCACATCTTTTTAATGACATATTGAATATTAATATATACTAGATTTACGTAAAATATAACAAGTGCTAACTACGATAATAGGTAACTGTATATGGTTATCCCATATATATTTACATAACATTCAATATGATGTTTTCTTTTAAATTACTGATATCGTGATTTATTGCTCACATAATGGTTATTCATTTTTGGATTTTATCCTTGCAGCTGTGTCCAAGAGCAAGGGAACCACAGGATGTGAAAAACGCCAAAAATAACAACAGATTCACATGACACACTGTTCCATTTCCCTTTTGTTTTCTGTTTCTTCCTAAAATACAAATTTGGCCATGGTCACCGTTTGTCTACAAGGTCTACTGTAAAGCGTATGTGTAAGCTGAGAGCATATAATGCCACAAATACCAACCGGCACGGTTCCTCAAGTAGTTATTTCAGTGTATTGAAGTACACTCGTGCACACAGCGCTCAATTAAGAAAATGCTGTTGATATTTAGTATACAATATGCATGTTGCAGTACCTTTCGGGCCTGTGGCGTTTCAGTTTTTGATTTGGAAACCAGCTAGTCCTGTCGCCAACCCAATACAGCCCCCCCTCCATTTTACTCTGTGAATCACCCTAGTCGACTATCCAATGAAGTTGCGAGGATGGCTTACGTATGAGAAATAAAGGGTTGAAAAAGAGGTCACTACAGCTCGAATCTGAAAAAAACAAAACTCCCAGCATGCAACAGAAAAGAACCCTCTAGTGGATCGTTTTGACACATTTAATGCTGGCACACTACATTGTTGTTTTTTGTTTAATAGAGAGTGACATCTTCGCATATTTTTTTTATTTTTCCAGTGACAATCGTTACTTGGTAAATACCATCACATTGGTGGTAAAAAGGTTTGGTTAAAAAAAAAGAAAAAAAGAAGCCTTTACTATATAAAAATTGAGTGGAGTGAAATAATAAGTCACACATATTTTGTAGTATACTTTCCGTAGAACAGATCAAAGGCCTACTTGTTATACAAATGATCAATGAATCAGGCAGGGATTGTACTGGAGAGGATTAGAGGATTAAAACTGGCGCCAAACTTAAGAAAATCCTAGCAAATAGTGCCAACAAACATGTTAAGTTTGAAATACTGTAAATACCTTCAAATTGTAATTTAAATTGTCCTCAGCGTCTCATCTCTATCATACTTGTACGCTACATCCACTCTCTTTGGTAATATCGGCATGTTGGACAACTATAAATGGCATTCATTCATCAGTGGCATTCGGCCATTTTTCAAAGGCGTTTCATTTACCCTGTGAAATGTGAAACAACTCTACAACTCTTGATTAGTGTTAATGTAAGCTGCCACTGATGCAATGTCTTATTGGTTTAGCTAACACGAACAGACTGGCCCTTTCCGAAAATTAATAGAGGTAGTACTGCCAAAGAAATTAGCTTAGCCATGTCAAACATGTCTATGAAAACACAGTGTGGATTTATCCCTTCATTAGTTTACCCCATTTATTGTCATCAGTGCTCAGTTGACAACCATACTAACAATGGTGCTCATCTAATTCTATTGAGTGGAAATTCTCCCGATTCATCCCCGGCCATAAAATTGCAGCTGCTTATATTGTTTGTCAGTGATAAAATTTATTAGAGGCATCATTGGGCTTTTCCGATTTAGCCCCCACTTCCCCCCCATTCTTTTGTGGTATTATTGTGCTGTGCAAACACGGCAGACGTCTTCTGGGAGGATTGGTTTTGCTGTGATGCAATAACAACCTCCTCAAGACTTGTATGCAAGTTGTTGTTGGGGTTCAGCCGGATGATAGATCACTTTGATAGAATTTTTTTTTCTTTCTTTCTCTTTTGCTTTGAAGGAAACATAATAGGACACAGCAGAGGATAGTGAAGTGGGGTAAAATGAGATCACAGCGTGGAGTCTTTAAAAAATGTCTAGCAGATTTGATTGAATTTCAGTATGCGCTGCATTCCTTCAGTGCTGTGTTGAGCACTGGTGCCCACTCATTGAAAGTTGGCAAACATTGGCCACATTGATGTTTTAAATTTATTTAGTTTGTCTTTTCTGATTTAATTTAGAAAATCTCATATATTTGGGTTTTGCATAACCCTTTCAGTACTATTTTCTCACACAACATAAGGCAGCCTGACAGTTCAAGGCACATATGATTGTTAATGTTTTGAAAATCCTGCCAAGTTTGGTAAAGATGCTTTCATATGTAAATTCTGTAGCTGTTTTTCACCGGAATTGTTTTTGTAAGGAATAGATGTGAGTGTAACATGGAAGCATTATGTTTTGTGGAAGAGCAACAAAAGACAGTCAGAGGCGGGCTGCGAAATGGGATTAGATAAAGGTAAAATGAGCGACCGTACACAATCCAGTGTTTTCTCAGTCCACCCAATGAGCAGATGCAGGGAGCGGGCATGCACGCCAACCGCCACAGTAAGCTTTCACAAAGAATCTGTCTCTATTCAAGCCTTAATCCATGCTGCAGAGGGCCCAGGCATTGTCACTTTGCATGCAAAATTTCAATTAGTGCTGGTACCAGTTGTTTTACTTGAAGGGGGGGGTGTCACATTTCAGAGACGTCTATGGCTACCTTTAGGGTGAGATTAAGGCAGAAGTGTCTTTTTGCTTAAGAAAGTTTTGAATTGCATAAGGTTACTGGTAACCTTATGGCTGATTTTCCTTATCATGGCCACAGCAGCTAGACCTGTACTTGGTAATACATATACAAAGCTTCTAATCTGCATGTTAAGCAGGAAAAAAATAGAGAAGGATGTTTCCCTTAAGTTGGATTTGTTAAAACCTTCACACATGAGATTTCACTGTTGTAGGTTTCTGTCCCAGCTGGCTTTGTAAGCAGAATAGTTGCGTATGTCGCTCTTGGCCCCATGCTTCTTCAACCAATTTAACTAAGGATCCAGCTTGAGACACGATGGACTGTTTGATGCTATTTCCATGCTTTCAGCTGTTTGACTGCTGTGGTTCACTGTCATGAGCCAGCTCTTCATTCTCTCCTACCTTTAAATCTTGAATTAAGTCTGCTTACGTTCACTTCCCTGAGTGCACTACAGAGTTACGAGTGGAAGCGTCTAAGGATCAGTTTACCAAAGTTCTGAGTTTAACTAGCACACTGGGAAGTACTATCATGCGTTTGAAAAACAAAGTATAATCTACTGAGTGACAACTTCAGCAGCCAAGCCAAAATGCAGCTGTATCACGCTGCACAACCTCGACAGACTGTAGGCCTACCTAGTGGTTTAACACTTAATACTATATGGGTATATACCGTGTGCTTTTGGTATTCTTTTATCCACATGCCCTGTGTCACTAATATCACTGTCCATCTGCTGCATTTAGAGTGACTTTTGCCCACTTCATAGCTTCTTAAAAAACAACAACAGGTGTTTAATCTTATGTGTCTTAGGTCTGTAATCAGGCTTGTTTGGTTTGCAGAGACAAGCTGGTCAGATATCTCTGCTACTTGATGCTATCAGAAAATGAAAATATTTTCAGAGTCAACAGGTGTTTCAAGTCTTTCAATATGCAATATAACACTGCCAGTGCATGACTGAAACAGCAACTGAGAACAGTGGGTTAAAAGAAATTATGACGTGCTTTTTGTCCCCTGGGTGTATTTTAACTTTTAACAAAAGGCTTTAAGGTAAACATGTTAGTTACAAATTTATATTTTTATAACAAGTTAGAAATATATGATAGGCACAGGAACTGGAAAGATAACACTAGATTCAAAAAACGCATGCTTAATTTGTTCTAAAACAAAAGTGTCATTGTGTAGCTGAAATAACAAGATTTTTTAAAAAAATTATGCAGAATAATAAATGTTGGTTTATCAAAACATAAACAAAAATCAAAGAGGTGTTAACATCATCTCCATGTGAAATTGCCACACGCATTAGCCATGTTGCTAATATTGTTCATTTCAGTTAAATTGTTAAAGAATTAAGAGACTGTAATTTGCACATCTACCACAAGTGCATACATGTTTCATTTGGTGAAGGACGTCTGACAGGATATCTTCATCTATAATGTCATCAAATCTTCAACACATAATGATTAAAAGCTCTATTTACCCGATTTCACTTAATGTTGAGGTTGGTCACATAAAAAAAAGCATGTGTGGGTTAAATGATAGTTGCACACAACTCTAAGTATTTGATGTATCTTTCATAATGTGTAATGTGTCTAATAGCTGCTGTTTACTTTTTAAGTCAGTTGCCAGTCCCAGAAAAATACACACTTTCAAAATACTTTCCATAATGTCTATACTTTGATGTCTAAACGTTTTCTGGATCGTATGTTTTCTGTTCATGCGGCAGTAAACTACAACCAATCAAAGTTTCTCTTAATACTAGTCTTTAGAAACAAATTATATGTTTTATGTGTTTTATGTGTGTGGAATCAGTGGCTGAAATGTAGCTTTATGCATATTGAGCAACTTTTGTACTAGGCTTTTTTCATGCACAATCCAATCTCTGTTCGGAAATATCAAATTCTACTTAACTCAATTTTTATATAACACTGGAGCTACTGTGTGCTGTGAATGGTGAAAAGATGTATTATGGAGAAGTGTATTATTTAGTGAGGATCAGCTGAATTAGGGGCCTTGAGATTTGTTTTTCTTGCAGTGCTTTAAGGATAGGTGTGCCGTTTGATTGGAGGGCTATAATTGTTTCAGTATGTACTTGGGAAAACAGAGTGGTCAAAAGCAAAAGACTATGACTAAAGCTATTATAACAGTGTTATAATGCATAATAAATCCTAACAGTTAAAGACTGGAAAAAGATAAGATCAAAGAACAGAAAGCATCTATTATGTTTGTCACCCATCAAATTTTGCAGAGAGATAAATAAATTCAATGAGTTTAAACTTTGTGACCATTGGGCCTGCTTCAACCCTGTGGAATAAAGTCCACACACGCTGGTTTCTGTCTGACTAGAACAGAGTAGTTCAGATAAATAGATACTTACGGAAGAAACTTGCTTTACCTCCATGTAACCTCTCTCTGATATTTCACACAGGAATCTAGATCAAGGATGTTCTTGTATCCTGCTATCTTAATTAGCACATGCTAATTGGCAATGTACAGTCTCTGGGTAAGTCATATTTATTAGGAAGAGCCTGATTCATCATGACCCTTTGGGGATAGAAATCATTAGGGGACAGTGAAATGTATTTCCAGACATTATTCATAACAGGAAACGTGTAAGTGCTCACAATCAAAATGGCCTCGCAACTCTAGGCCTAATTTGCAATCTGAATTCTTTGTGCAGTCTCCTTAATTTGACGGAAGACTCACCCATTATGTGGAATCAGTGTGTTTTATGTCTTTGTCACCGTACATTTCCTCTTTTTATCCAGCCAGTAAAATTGCAAGGCTGCAAGTCTCAAAACGATAACTGAGTTTGCTGGAAAAGCGGAGGTGAACTGTTCAATGTGACCCATGCTCCTGTCACATCCTTCATGTGAATGTTGAGTCATACGCATTAACAATATGGCGCTTATAATATTCAACCCAGCAAAGCCAGCTACCGAGTTAAGACGCAGGGTGAAAGAGAGACAGAAGAAGGAGGAGGCGGAGGGAGAGTGTACCCTGAGAGAGGTCAGACCTCGTTTCAGAGACCCCCATCCACACACACCCCAGGTACTGTGACACTGCCTTTATGAGCGCGCTCGAAGAACACAAAACCCAACCGGATTAGTGTCTGGCTCTAAATGTCCCCGGGAGCAGAGCCCATCGGCCGAGACAAAGCGGGGCTGATTGCGTTGTCATCTGCATCACAAAGGGAAGCCTTTTCTACCTGAACCACTGCCTTTGCGCCACGCTGAACATCACATCTATCAGCGACTCTGTACCCACGTGACATCTGCCTTTTGTTTTTTTGTCCATCTCTGTCTCCCCCTCTCCCATTCTTTCTCTCTGGCCCACACCGTCTGTCCACCAGAAACCATATCAACAGCAGGTTCCCCTCCCCCTCTGTCCTCAGTTGAAACCAGCTTCTTAGTCTGCACCAGCCGTTTTCTGTTAGTTATGTGTTCAATGCGGTGTGCATCATCTTCCCTTGCTACAAAGAGCCACTAACACATTTGCTGTTGTTCTTCTTTTCCCCTCTGGCTCTGGCTGGCTAGCTGTATCTCAACTCAGCCAACATGCAGACACATCAGACAAAAAGCCCAGGCTCCTGCTGTCAGACCCTAACATGTCTATCGGCCTCACTTGGACAGAGAGAACTCCCCAGCTGAGGTGCTGCCAGCAAGCAGACGTGTTTTATCTGATTAGTGTACTGGGCAGGCAGGCAGGCAGGCTCTCTTCTGTGACTGATGACTGTCGTGTTGTTGACACAGGCAGGTCCAGTAGCCATAACACAGAGAGATCAAGTTTTCCTATTCGGATTATCCTCTTATGCTTATGTACAAACAAGTTTACCATAAGCCTTATGTTGGCTTTTACTGTATATGCTTTGCAGTACTTCATAATCATCATCAAAGAAATTCGTTTTTCCCGTGTCCGTTTCATATTTTATGACCTGAACGTGCACTACTCTTTAACTGGTGAAATAAAATTTTAATTTTTGTGGAGAAACAATGATGCTAGTACTATCTCAGGCATGATAACTGAAGCTGAAAGGTACACTCTTCTTCTCCCATTGAAGATGCTTTCTGAATAGATTCAATAGATTAAACAGTGTATGACATTTAAAAAGCACAGAGAGGGATGGAAAGGGAAAGAATTACTTTTGTGTGTCCTAAAGTGTGATAGTTGGTAATTGCATTAGCTTAGAGAATTGGGAATTAACACAAGCCAATTAACTTTTTTGGCCCTTGGCTGTGACTTGTCTGATAGAGTTGGAGCTCATCCTGTGTTTTTATAGTTTCGTTTAGAAATCATATTCAGGCAAATGCAGAGCCGTGTAAACCGTACAATGGGAGACCCTAGAACTTGATATACAGTACCTCAGTGAAATAAGCGAACAAATTTAACATTAATGGGTGCAGAAAACAACCCTTGCTGTGAGATTTCAGCCTTGGTCCATTATGTTGAAGCTGTACTAAGCCTAATAAAGAAATGCACTTTCCCTCTAAAAGACAATGTGCAGGGTGGAGGTTTAAAGTCAAGGGTCTTCACAACAGCAGGGTAAACACACTTCTTAGTACTTAATCGCCTGTAGTCCAATTACCATGGACGGCTAGGCCACGATGGCTAATTGTCAACAGGAAGGGAGTCATTTTCATTTCAACTTTGGGGAGAGATCAATTGGGAACTGCTTAAAACACTACAATTATCTTCTTCACCGCAGAGAGTGGTGTGTTCTTAATGGGATTCTATCCATGTGTGTCAAGTAACACTTTGACATTAAAAATTACACTCTGGCCCTTGAGAATGAGAAAGGGGGATGTTAGCTGATCTACACAGCTACATAGTTTTCTTACGCAGTAATAAGAACGAAAAGGCATGTTTTTCGACTGGTGATTAATTTAAGTGGTTGGCATGAACAAGCGGCCGGACTCAATTTTAAGACCAATTAATGTAAAAAAAAAATAAATCTATTTTTAAATGCATATTTATTAAAACTGTATTTATTTAGACATTATGACATACTAATATTTAAGGAAACAATGCAGTGTTGGCACAATGTATCGTTGTCTTATTGAAGAGAGAGTTGAGGGAAAAACAATGGTTTATTGCAACATTCGTTTGATTTTCGTAGATTTATTCATCAGTTATGATCAAATTGTACTCAGGAATGTGAGTTCTGAGATCTCAGCAATTACTTTGGCGAATACATTGTTGTCAAAATCAGCAGAACATACAGTATCTCCTGAGATATAACAATAAAACTCGTGCTAAAGTTTTCCTTTAACTTATCACTTGTGTTAATATCTCGGAAGCAGTTAAATAACAAAATAAACCATTGTCACTGTGCAACATTTGCTGCTGTTACATAAACCGGCTGAAACCTGTTACATAAACCCTGAAACTCATGTATGCAATAGGATTTCCAGATCAATGCTAACCTTAACAATCTACTGCTCGGTGAAGTTAATTGATTATTTACAGTGCATGGTTATTAGCTGTTCATGGTTTTACATAAAATTACAAACTTTCCATAGAAAATGTCAGTTAGCCAGCTAGCAACTGCAGTTGTTATACACTAGCCATTCAACAGAAGTGTTTATGTCACACTTGCTTGATAGAGGTAGACAAATCATGTTTATGAAATTATTGGAGAGGATATTTCTCTCCCTAAAGTGACCAACAGGGATCAACAGAGTTATAACCATGTTAAACCTGCTATAGATTTCAGGTGGAGGCGGAGCACACACTGAACTTTACTGTGGTTTTACTGTGACGATTTGTTTCATTACAACCAGGGGCATAATTTGGATTGATGAAAGCCAGGATGTAGCGATTTTATTTAATTTTTCTCTGACCTCATACCGCTCTCAGTCACAATGAGTCGGCTTACAGCTCCAAAATCAATAACTGAGACTCGGCAAACATTACGCCCTTATGATTGTGTTTATTGAGCCCTATCAATTGACACTTGATTGTAGTCGTTTCATATTCAACAAAGGCGGTGATAAATGCACCATTTGGGCAGAGAAAGCTCACCTGAATTTACATAATCACTTGTCTGTAAGTGGATCTAGTGTGGGGAGCAATCGGCAGCATCTGCCACACTTACACTTGTAAGAGCTCCTGTTATTGCAGTAATATCTTGTATCCCTCTTGTTCCAACTGACAATTCATTGTTATTTTATTCTAATTTCAAGCGTTTTAAAGATTTCCAGCTGGAAACTCTATCTCTAAAACACATGCCCAGATGCCAATATGCATCCTCTGGGGTCAATGAAACAATATCTGGAATCACAATACAGCCATGAGTTGACGTGGCTTACAAAACGGGAGTCAGGTATATAAGGAGATGGTGAAATGATGACTGTTTTCCGTGCCTTACCCTGGCAGGGCCTTTCAGGTAGAAATTACAATGGATCATTTGGGAGGGCAGCTGGAAAATCCATAGAGAATCTCAAGAGACATGCTGTGGCTGTGAAATCAATACAGAGATCCAGCTGAGGCCATTAAATGAAATGAATGCCATACGATAGGGTTAAACATAGAATATTACTATTCATACAGTCCAAATAGGTTTTTCATCAGTAGATAATACAAGCAGACATTGATGTCAATGAAGTCACCACGGATTGTCTTGTGTTTCAAGCACCTACTATACACACAAGCTATCCATCATATATTCGTTTTATTGTTAGTTTTAAAAAAGAGGCAGAGAGGGCAACTGAAAAAGGTAAATAAATTCAAGTTTTACTATATGAAGTCTGTGCTTCAGGGTAATTTATTACTAAATAAGAAGTACTGTGGCAACAGTGAAAACTTGGCAGCACTCTGGTTGTGGGGAATCTCAGGCCAACAGCCATAACTGATGGACATCTCATTTCCAGGCAGTCGTCAGTTATTTGGATACAGGGCTTGTTTAAAAAACTAAGGCATCTGTTGAAACGTACTTATTTTCATTACTGATTAATCTGCCATCATTTTCATGATTGATTGGATTAATTACATTCTATAATATGTCAGAAAATAGAAAGGAAGCCCAAGGTGACAATTTTAATATTCAGTTTCATATTATGGAGAAGAGAAGCAAGTCCTCACATTTGGAAAGCTAAAAGCAGGTCATGTTTGGCTTTTTTTCTTTTTTTTTTATAGAAAAGACTTAAATTTATCAAAAATAGTTACTAAGTTATTTGTTTTGTCACTTGACTAATCCAGGAAATGACTAATTGTTCCAGTTACATAGCTTATCGAACTAATGTTTTGGAGGTCCTATTTTTTAATTTGTACGTACACAATGAAACCATGGAACAGCATTTTAACCACTTGGAGAAAGTGTTTTGGAATTAATGCTATATTTGAATTCATCTTTACAGAACTCTCTCTGCTTTGCCACGTTATTCTTGCTTTATACAACCTATTTGACTGAGCAAAATTTGTATGCAGTAGCAGTATGTACGTGCAAAAACAACAAAAGTTTAAGTATATACTAAACATATGCCATTTTGTAGATGCTTTTATCCAAGGTGCCTTTACTGTAACATAAGGGAACAAATACATTTGTGGCATGTGGCCTCAACAGGAGGGAAACCCAAAAACGGGTACAGTTACTCGCATATTGTGCTCACTGCAGTACCACCCCAGCCTCTTCCTCTTTTCAATCTGCTTTCCTTTAGAAATGGTTTGACACTTTGTTGTGGTCAGGCAGACACACTACATTCATGTAGCGCCTCTATACGAGTTGATGGGGCTGCTGTCAGGACGTCTGCCTATTGAAGTGATTGAAAAAGCATGTTGGGGATTTGCTGTCTTTCTTCATCCGTGTGACGCTCTTGCAGGGGTGAACAGTATATCTGGGATTTGTAGCTCTCTGGGCCTGCCATGGTGCTGACGGATGGAATAGGTAGAGTTGAACACACACACACATACAAATAGATTTCGCCACATGACCTACACATGCTAGTAAGTACACTTCCCCACTGGAATACATTGAGAGAAATCATTTACATTTTTTCTCCAGATGTCCCTTGGGCGTGCTGAATTCAACAGTTTTGAGACAAAGAGAAAGACAATTGTAGTTTTTACTTGGCTTCATTTTGGCTCACTGAGCAAAATGAAAAGGCTTTGGGTCATTTTACGACGTGATTGAACTTTTCTTTCCACAATGAGAACCAGTAAAACAGCACATTATGCAAAAAAAATGATTTTACTTTGATCATAGTGCCTGCGGTAATATGTCCCATCTTTTAAGAAAGAAAAATTGAGACCCTTAACCGTGTTGAGTGGTTTTCCTCCTCATAAACCGATTTTTGGCATGAACAAATACTAATCTCTATTCACTAGCATGCTCATTTTCTGCCTCTCCTATTCTGTCTGTGTGTCCCCTTTCTCACACACAAACACAAATGTACGAACACTTCTCTCTACACTATTTCGAACTCAACACCTGCAAGGTTTGGCCGTCAGGCTTTCTTGGAGCTATGGCATTAACATGGAAACCAGAGGGTTCAAGCTGGATTAGTCACGAGGAGGTGTGAACACAAGGTCAGGGCAAAGATGGCCTTTCAGCTGATATTTTGTCGTCATACATTTACCCCTATATGTCTTAGCACACACTGACACACAAACATGCTGTCACAAAAGGAAAAATGAATGTTCCTGTTGTCGTTTACTTTTTGTGGTTGCATTTTTCCTCTCTCCTGTTTCAATTCTCTGAAAAACGAACAGATTCTTGAACATGTTGTAGCCTGAGAAAAGTGCTTTTAGGGAGCGTTAAGTTTCAGTTTGTTGAATAAAGATTAAAGCAAATGGCAGCTTCATAACTGTCTGGGTGGAAATAAGGTTGAAATTGCTATTAAAAGGACACAGTGAGCTGTATGTTCAGAACTCAAAAACAAAACAAAAATAGACTGGTACAGTTTGGATCTGCTTTGACTCTTTGTCTTTATTTTGATCCTTGCATGCGGAAATCTATAACTTTTAGCAAATTCAAACCACACAAAAGATAACAAAGCATCTGGTGGCACATTTGTCAAGTTGAAAATGTCACTGATGGACTATGCAGCATGAATGCAAAAATAGTATTTAGTTTGATGCCATTGGAATTTTCAACAGGACAGGTGCAACCCGACAAGCGCAATAAACAATTTTCAAAAGTGTATGACGAGCTTCTCCAAACCCTCGTAAATGTGCCGTTTTTAATGCGTCACTGCACTCCAACCACCACACAGATGGATATAATGATTTGTCACTTTAAAATAAAATATGGATTTCTGCTTAAAATTAGTACATTGACGTGACATTGAGTAAGCAAACAGGACATTTAGGTACTGATAACACTGCCTTCAAATGTTTTTACAGTGGATTAGCACTCTAACTATAGGACACACAGAATACTGACTTGACATGCAAACAGATCATGGACTGTGCGTTTTTGGGCTGCTTCTATTTTTCAATTTATCTGCGTGGAAATCTCTTTCTGCTTTGCCACTCTATTGTTAGTTTATACAACATAATAGCTGTTTGATTGAGCAAAACCTTTACGCAGTTAAACGTGCAAAATCAAAACTTCAGTAAATTCTGCCAAACAAAGGCCATTGTGTGGGCGCTTTTATCCAAAGTGCCTTTCAGTAACATAAAGGAATAAATGCATATTGTGGCATGGGTGGTCTCAGCATGTGTACTGAGGCATTTACTGCCCCGCCACATTTGGGGAAGTTGTCAGTCATTATTCTTTAATTAATGGTCATTTAAAGGTCCAGTATGTAGGATTTAGGGGCAGATTGAAATATAAAATTCATAATTATGTTTTCATTAGTGTATATTCACCTGAAATTTAGAATCTTGTCTTTGTTCCCTTAGAATGAGCCTTTTATATTTACAGAGGGAGCGGAGTGTGCCATTTTTAGTGGCCGCTGTAGGAGAGGGTGATACGAGGAGTGTTCAGTTGGTTGCAGCTCCAACCACACCACTAGATGCCAGTAAATCCTACACACTGAAACTTTAAGCATGATGGGAATGAAATAATATATTCCAGAAAATGATTACTTCAGCACTAACAGGAAAAAAGGTTTTTTTTCTTTTCAATTATTGTAAGGTGGTGGGGCTACACATGCCTCTCACATGCCTCATTTAAAAAAAAACCCCGCCATATTCGGTGCTATCTTTACCTCCTTTGTCCTGCTTCAGGCCTCTTCCGTAAAAACAGCTTTTCTTTCTCTGACCATCAGCCACCTGTCATCCCCAAGCTAATGTGAAACATTAACAACGTGAGAGCCATAATAGAAGCCCACCACTTCATAGAAATACATTACCTGTCACTCTGTCTCTGGATTTGGACTTTACCGGTGCCAAATGATTTAAGGGCCTTTTGCTAGGTTGTCAGGAAAGACATGATTGTGCCTGTGGCCATAAAGAAACATATGTGCCTTTTCTCTCTTTTTTTTTTAAGGCCTCAGACAGGCAGTACCAGATGTGTGCGGTGAATGGTGTTGGGTTTTTTTTCTCACTTGAGCGTGTGTCAGACGCCGTGTACAGCTGCACGGAGGAAGAGTTAAGTCTGTTTCACAGGGAGTGAGGAGGAGGTGAGAACCAGCAGGTCTAATTGAGGCGGTTAATGGGCTGTCTGAAGCCATCATTCTACCTGACGTAGCATGTGGAGCAAGCTCTACATCATCAAATTGAATCTGATAAGATAGCTCTTATTCAAAGATGTAAACATTACTTGATTTATAATGTCATATTTGCGCATTTTGCAGGAGATGTGGATTATTTATGGAGTTTACAGAATAGGCTATAGTAGTTTTTGTTGTGTTTTCTTCTTCTTCTCAAAACATCTTTGTTGCTTTTCATCTCTATTCAGGCAACTGTCTTTCCAGTCTAAAATGTCCAATTTAACCGATTGTACCGATTTATCAGCCGATATTCGCCTTGTTGACTGATTTGGCCTATCGGCACATAAGATGACATTCACTGATACCAGTGGCCGATGTTTATCTGTTGTGTTGTATGAATTTAGCGCTGGCACATTCATGAGGTATTGGCTGCTGGTATCCCTGCCATCAGTTTGTAAGACTATGTGCAGTAAGTACAAAACAATCTTTCTTATTGAGTAGGTAGTTTCGAAACAATTACTTTTCAAAAAAAGAATATTTTTTATGAGAGAAGGTTATAGTAAAGGTTACTTTATAAATTTGTGTCATCTATTTTGTATTTCAAAGTTAGTGTAATGAAGGACTGAATTACCTTTTTTCAGTTCTTTTTTGTGATAAAGATTTTTTTTGTGTCAACAAAAAAGGGAATAAAAATCTACAACAACAACAAAACATCAGTATCCTCAACAGCGAGTTATTCTAAACATCCGTATTGGCCCAGAATGTCACATCAGTGCATTATTACATTTCATCTTAAACCTTCAAAAAGAAATCAGCCATGATGAAATTTAATTAGCTTCCACTGAAGCCTTGTTTATAGTTTCTGGCAAAAGAAAAAAAAAAGAGAGTTTTTTTTCTCGCTATGTTTTTAAGTGGTTTCCCAAAACAAGTGGAACTACATTGGAAAGTACATTGAAAGAGCACTTACCTTTGTCACATTGGAACATGTTTTCATGTGTTTTCACTAAAAAGCGTTAAATACAGTACATGGATGAATAACTGAAGATTTTTTTTTTGCTGTTTTCTTAGCCTCAGTTGGCCTCAGCACTGTCTTAACCACAAGCGTTCTTTTAGAGTCCAATCCCCATTCCTCTCTGCCTGGCTTTAGGCCCAGCTTAATCCCCTCCTTCCTACCTTCCAGCTCTACCTCTGTTCCTCCTGCTGCAGCCACAGCCTGGATCCCTGCTCAATTATCAGTTCCAAAAACATGCTCGAGAGGAAGGCTTTATGCACTATGTACACTCCTAAACATTCCAGTTCAAGCTGTTTAACCAGGAACTCTTAGTGACGGTGGTTGAGCAGCGTCTGCTGGAGCAGTTGGGCATCCGTGTCATGCTACAGGCCATGTCAACGGAAACAGGATAGAAAGCACCCTTTCGGCATGTAACCCAACAGGTTTTTTTTTTTAAAAACCATGAGTCTACCTCTGACTTGTTTGAGTGTAGGAGTGTGAGTGTAGCAGGGAGCTGTAAAAATGGCTGGAAGGGGGGGTATTCAACATCACTGACACAGTGAATTGTTCCTCTGGGATGTACTGAAGAGAAGGTGCAAGGTTGTGTCAGAAGCAAAGTGTGGTTGGGTTTAGTGAACAGGCATCTATTATATTGAAGCTTTGCAGCTGCATTACATGTTTCCCCCAACCGGGATTATGTAAGAAGACAGAATAATAGCATTTTACACAAGATAGCCATGCATAACATAAATCATTGATCCACCCACAACATAATACTTAAGTTAAATGATCATTTACCTCTGTTAAAACAGACGAGCTGTGTGTTAAAAACACAAGTCCCTTTTTTGTAGCATGTAAAAAATCTTGCAGAAATAGAAATTATAGTCATAATTGTCATTGAAGCACTTGTCTAAAATGCTTTTTACAGGCGCCCTGCACAGTTGGTGGGAAAAATCAAATGATAATTAACCACTAAAAGAGTCTAGATGGCATTAATCAAGTTTTGCATTGAACTCTAATCACCCAGTTGCAATTAAAACTCTTAACACTCTGAATAGACGGTGTTTTAACCTCGGTGTCCAGCTCTCGGATGGTGCTGCAGTGGATTTGAGCTCTCACTCAAAGATACCCGGCCTTTTCCCGTTGTTTGGTCGCTCTGTAATCAGTTTCAAATGAGAGACAGGCCTTTGGCAGACTACTTATTGCGGCAGTTTGATTCAGCCAAAAAGCCTCTTGTGAAGTGGATAAATAGTCAGAATTCATTCATACAATCCCAACAGCAAGAGCTCCATTACAGTAAATGATCCATATTTGAATTATCGGCTTTTCTTTTTGTGCTTGCTTGAGTTTCAATAATTATCTTTAATTCTGAGAGCAATAGAGGATTTGTTTTAGTCTCTGCAAAACTGGCTGTATATGTTGAAATAAAACAAAGAAACAAACGCTCACATCAAAGCCAAACTCATTGTATTGCAGCAAGATTATTTAGATTTTTCTTTGACATACATTGGCAGTCAAGCTGCGATCATGCAGGAGGAGCTGCAGTAAAGGACTTTTTGCCATTCGTGGTATTCAGCATACAGCAAGGTTCGCATGTTGTGATCACCATTCAGAAAGAAAGTAGCAGCCCCCACCATGTAGTTGTTTTCCATCTTCCATTCCTCTCACTTTCCGTGGCCTTTATACTGGTTGACTGATTCAGTCAAAGTTCCCGACGTCACCAGCCTTCCATGCCTGTACTGCATTATAAATCCTATACTGCAAGGATTAAAATTGCAATATTTTTAAAGCCAGGAGGTTGGAAAGAGGACCAGACAATAATTCGGCATGGTAAAAAACCTTCCAGATAAACCTAAAATTAAATTAAAATATTATTTAAATGTGATTTAATTTTGAACGATGTGATAAAAGGTTGTTTGATTATCTATATATGTCAAAAGCAAAATAATTTCTCATAATTGCTGTTTTTTTCTATACGGCCAAGCCCACATTAGAAAAACATGGTTCATCAGATTAGTAGGTTAGATGAACATTTAATTGATGATCCTCTGAACGATGCTGTTGCTCATTTCTGTCCCCTACTCATGTGTGGTCTTAGTCCCTTGGCCAATGCCAAAAGGAGTTTACACGGCTGAGTAGGAGTGGGATGTGATTTTCAACGAAGACCATCTGCACAGAGGATCTTTTGCTCGTGCAAGCAGCATATGCTTCAGTATGTAGATAACAGGGCTGGTAAACACGCTCCTTCCCTGAGTGAATTAACCTGCCGTGACACGCTCCCTGTAGTCCTCCATCTTGGTCAAGACTATGCGACAGTGAGGGGTTAAATTACTAAAGCCCCCCCCCGTCCTCCTTGAAACGCATACCCTCACAGAGCAGATCCATCAGTCGAGCATGAGTCATTAGTTCCTTTCAGCTCCCTGGCCAGTGGACTCGAGAAGATTGCATATGCTAGACTCAGGTCTGGGATTGCTGAGGGACTTACTGCAAACAATAGTCCCATATTTTTGTTGGACAGCAAGATCCTGAATTGACTGCGACTAACTGCCTTTTCCTTGTCAGCAGCAGTATTTAATGTGCTGATTACTGAAGCCACGCTTGGCAGGACGGAGCATTACATTATACAGACACGTGATGAAGTTTGGTACAAGAACTGCGGGGAGGAAAATCATACCTAATCTCCTCATTAAAAATTCAGAAGTTGGCTTGCAATTTTCTGTCATTATGCATGTGCTTCCTTTATTACCTAATGGCAGCCAGGATCAGGAGGAGATGGGCTCAGCTGGGCTCAGCTAGGTCATTTTTGGACACTAGAAGCAGACGTGGGTGTGCATTTCTTGGGGGTGGTTTTTTTTTTACAAAGAACAAAGGTTCACCACACTTAGTCATGATCAGCACATCATTTCCTCCTCCTCTACAATTAGTCTGGAGAGGTAAGCAGATAATCTACGTGTATTACACAGCTGAGCAAGTTTAAACATTAAGCACCCTCAAGAGAGGATATATGAAACATACCAAGTGATACTTGGTATTTTTATTTGCCTTAGCTAAATAAGTGTTTGGGTTAGCTACATGTGTAAAATTATATGTGGAAAAGTTGTGTTTTAGTTCCAATTTCAGTTTTAGCTTTAGCTTTAGTGCCACTTTTTGGGACTGCACAATAGATAGTTAGATGGATAGATGGATAGAAGGAGTGGGAGAGAAACAAAAGGAGTGGATTAGTATTGAAAGGGTAGCAATATCTCTCGGCAATAGCACAGAAACCACAAGGGAAGATATAGACCTATCATTTCTCCTCGGCGTGTTCTAGCTTTTCCCTCTTTTTCTTTTTTTAATACAGTAAGTGACATGTCTGCTTGTGTTAACATGAGGAACTCTGCCCTTGTTTTCCAGTGCAGGCCTTCTTTCATGTCAACTCCAAGCAGATTGGCGGGTGATTTGGTCAGCTTAATCACTGACTTCTGGGAACAGATATGCACACTTAGACACGTTTATGATTCTCTGAAAAGAAAAGATTACTGCAGAGGTTTGATCTGTAAGCCACAGTAATCATTGATGGCCCTGATATTTTTCCCAGTGAAAGGAGAGGCGGTGGCTTTTGTTGTGCTGATTTCTGTGCTGCTCAGGGATGGGAGGAGTGGAGGCTGCACTCAAGACACTGTTGTTGTCACAGGCAGCTAATCAACAAGTCATTCAGCCTACTAAACACTAATTCAGCTATCCAACTAAGAAAGTAGGCGACGACCTCACTTGTTGTCTTATTAGCCAACATTTCAGCAAGGTGAATGAAACTGTTTTCCAAAAGGTGACAGATCAGGGATTACTTTTTTAATTTTTAAGATGTGTATTACATGACCATGCACTCACTTTGTAATAAATATAAGACTGTTTCATATAGGTATTAAATAGCAACTAAAGTTGCACTGTTGATTATATCCCTTCTCATCGTGCTAAATCTCTTTCACTTTAGTTATTTATGTGAAATGAACGTGGATTGCTGTTATCCATTTAACCATTGAAGGCAATCATGCTTTTATAGAATTTCTAATTCAGTCTGGTTTCAGTGATACATTCAAGGTCCTTGATTTCATTTTGTGTCTTTATTGTGAAATGAACACTAAAACAGACCGGTGGAAAGTGGAGCTTCGACCCCACTCAAATCTGATTGCTGAACAAATGTTTAGGTTCACCAGTAAATGATTGCTATTTATTATGCTCCTGAGTTGCTGGTGCTTATGTTTTAAGAGTAAAATTTGCAACAACTGTGCCTGAATTAAATGTACATCCATTAAAGTCAGAAAGGTATCACATTGATAGAAGTGTGGATTAGTGGCAAGCAGCAGTGCTTCTTGGCCCTTATGAACACAACGTTTGTCGATACAGTAGTGTCTATATTGTCTCCCCCTGTATACCCCTCCTACAGGCTAACAATGGAGTTGACGGTATGTCGCATCTGCGTCACAATATAAATTCCCGTACATTTTCTGCTCCTAACAATTAAAGTTAAATTAAAAGTTTGATACTAGTGGTCAGACTTGTTGCATGGGTTTGGAGCTCATGTACCACATATCACTTGATATTACAGCTTGATGATTGTCAGTGAATTTTTGTCAGTAATGCCATTGCAATCTATGACTCTTTTAGTGTAAAGGTTTCCCAAAAAGCCGTCATTCAGATTAAAGCTGTGGTGCAGCCCTGCTGCAATATGCAGTTGCTAAAAATAGCCTCAGTTGTCTAGCCAAGAAATACTGTTTGCCTCCAGTGAAAGGCCCGTGGTTGCAACATGCTCTGTCTCTTTCTTTGTTCTTCCTTTCCTCATTTGGAAAAGCGAAGGGAGAAGCAGTTGTAGGGAGAAGGCTGGTGCTGATATTAGCCAGCATTTAGAAATTGTGCTTTCTCTCACTGTAAAGGTGATGCAAAGTGTACTGTGCAAGGATTAGGATTAGTGTTTCTCCTATATGTGAAATAGGCAGGGAGTATATTAAACTAACCATACTACGAGTATGACCAAAAAGAACAAAGGTGATGGCATGTTTTGACCTCGTTTTTATCAGTTACTAGAGCTGCCACAATTAGTCGATTAGTCGATCAAAACAAAATTAGTTGCCAACTATCATTTGTGATGGTATGTGAAGAGTCTTTGGGTTTGGACTGTTGGTTGGACAATAAAAGCACTTTGAAGATGTCACTTTGAGGTCTTCGGAATTGTGATTAGAATTTTTTCACATTTTTTCAAAAGGACTTTAAAGGATTTATCGATTAATCGTAGGATATAATTGGAGGATTAATCGATGCTGAAAACATTAGTGGCAATCCTGTCAGTTACACCACGATAGTTCCGGCTCATTGAAAATATGCATCGTCATGTTTCCAAAGGTTTTAAAAAACTTCTGATCTTCTGTACAGTTCCACTCTGTTCTGTACTATTTAAGTCTAATATTGACTTCCTCTAAAATGAACATTAGTCGAGTACCTTGCTGTTTCTGAATGATCTCTCCCCTCTTTTACACACTGCTTGGTGTAATGGCCAGTATCCACAGAATGAAAGCATTTAACTCCAATCAATAGGATTTATAGCTCCTTTAAAAGGCAAAGGTGTCTTTTCTCTCTTGAAAGTGCTGTTTTGGCTGTCCTCCAGCTTGGATCGGACCAATAGCTATGTATGATGAATTGTTATTATCTTGGCTGCCTGCTTAGGATTCACACTTCTCTCCAAGTTTGAAAGAGCTGCAACGTCTTCCTGCATTAAGCAGTAGTGAAGCGGATTTAAGCAAAGTTTTACCTGCCAACTATATGTCACGTCTTCGTCAACAAGGATGAAACCAAGCAAAAACCAAACAAATGCGGCTGGAGCCAGGGATTTATTGGACAGCTTATACACATCCCACCTTTACTTTACCAAGCCTCAGCTCCATGCCTTTATGTACACCTCTTAAATTCTAGAAAAGTAATGTTCATGAAGTCATTAGACAGTGAGCCCCCCCCCCCCCCTTTTTTTTTTTTTTGCAGATTAGCTCACACAAGCAGAATAAATTGGGAGCAAGTGTCAAGGAGTGAGTACTGTCTGAGTTAACAACAATTTTCCCCCTGGTCCTTCTCATGTGTAGGAGAGGGGGAAGGAATGTACATCAGGGTTAATGCCAAGAAAATGGAGTTGTTTTATCAGCTTGAGGTCTGCTTTTTTTAGGTAGTTGCTGCTGACTTTGACATTTTATTCATATCTGTCAATGAGTGATATATGGTATTCTGTGCTTAAAGCATTGTGTATATGGGCCAAAATGGGTTTTTTTTTTCTTGATACTGAACACATTCAAAAATCATCAGCGTCTTGTAAGTTAATAACTTTAAAGTTTCTCTACTAAATTATGATGATGAGTGGAAAGAAAGATCGATTGATGTTTCACACATATAGTACATGTCCATTCCAGTGCACATGCTGTTATTCTATGGAAAAAATTTACACTGCCAAATCTTCAATGAAGGCAAGAATTTAAACGCATTTGAGATTTGATAATCTCCTAAAGAAGACGTTTCACATAACTCATTAAACATGCCGCTTCTAGGGACGCTGTATTCAGGCTGTTATCGCAGGGTTCTGCATAACACATTAAGGATTTAGCATGGGAGTATGCAGTTTTCTTATTTGAAAAAGCTAATATAACTATACTCTTTGAATGACGAGCAGTCCTTTGCAGTAATGCAAACAATACAACCCTGAGACAAAAGGCAGCTGTTTGACCCAAAAGAACCCCACACAAATAGGGGTAGAATCTTATTGAATTGCTTTTAAAATGATGATGAAGTTTGAATCAAAAAATTACCCTAATGAATTAAAAATCAAATTGTACGATTACCAAAGACTCCCACTCCTATAGTGATGTACACCGGTTTGGGTAGTGACTTTTAACCTTCTCTCAGCTAACTAGTCCCATTTGTCCTTGTGGGTATGAAAGGTGGAAGAAGGTTTAGGCTGTTGGATGACCCAGAGAACTGCAGGAGGTGGCAAGCTATAATCTGCTTCACATCAGTCTTAGGCTCAACGCTAGTCCTCCTATAACTGTGTTGTGTAGTTGGAAATTGCACATAGCTGGGACATGGGACTCATATGAGATTTCATTATCTGATAAGGAAAAATTGGGCCTTAGCAGCAAATGTATTTATTGTGCTCAGGAAGTAAATTGGGAAGGAAATGTTTACAACCCACACCAGTGTGAATGAACTCGAAATTTGCAATATGGCCAATAATATCAGATAGAATTTTGTTTTTCACTGCTGCTGTCATTCAAAGCTGTCTCTGTCATCCAGTTTGAACCTGTTTACAGAGTGCTATTTAGATATTCTATTAGAAAATATATGACGACAGTATAAAAAAAACATGTACAGTATGTATCCAAGCATGTAAATGCAAATAACCATGGTACTTTTGTTGCACAGATGTTTCAGACATTTTAATGCATTAATTACTCTCACTTTAAATACAGCCTATTTCTTAGCATTAAATTGCGAATAAGTCAACAGTGAAAACTTTTTCTGTCTCTCTGTAATGTTCTTGCAAACTGCTTGTGTTTTCCTACAGTACGTTCTGGGGTTGATTGAAGAATAAGCAATAGTGAAGTACTGCATGATGCCTTTGAAATGACAGGAAGTGATTCAATTGTTGCTGAATTATGTTTGCATTACACGCACTGTGTTTTCTTCAAGAGCCTTCATTTTGTGCTCAGTCAAGGGATTCGTCTGACTGCTCAAGAATTTCCCATTGTTATTGATGGGAGGTCTCATACTCAATCTATCATGGTGAATTTTTTTTTAACTTAGACAATTTTAACTTGCCACTTGTCATGATTGTAGCTCACATCAAATCAGACTACAGTTTAAGATTTTATAAGAAAGTAGAAAGTATGAAGTGCATTTTTTTGTGTTTTTTATGGACATCGGGACTGATTCTGAAAAGGGAGTGGGGTCCACGTTGCTGTCTATAGACTGTGCTTGGGAGCTCATTTGCCTAATCTTGGGAACTAGAGTG
Organism: Hollardia meadi; assembly: GCA_037974645.1. NCBI lineage: Eukaryota > Metazoa > Chordata > Actinopteri > Tetraodontiformes > Triacanthodidae > Hollardia > Hollardia meadi. The sequence goes on from JBBPCS010000359.1 coordinate 530,518, forward strand.
GAAGCTGTGTACAATGAGGACTAAGGCTTGTCTGGGATTGCAATGTGGGGTTGGGGCTGTGGGGGAAACAAGTCTGAAAGACATGAAGGTATTAATTGGACAAAGGGGCAACCAAGAAGTTTATGCAGAAGGAGAACGCCTGTGGAATGGTCAAGCATTTTTGCATTTTGACTGCCTTTGTGGAAGTGCAAATCAAAAGACAGGAAAAGAGTGCGAGAAAGGACCAAATGCAGAGCTGCTTTCAAGTTTCACGAATGTCCTCTTGAAAACTTTTTGTCCGTGTTAGAGCAGCAGGGACAGGATGTGATATTGCAGACCAAGAAATATTAAGCACATTTCCAGGAAGGATGCATCCATTTGAGCATGTTTCTGCTTTGTTGAACATATAAAAAGAAGGTACAGTTATAACTACCATAATAATAGAGAATCTTGTTATTCTTTCTATTCTAACTTAAAACCAATAGAATCAGAATTTAGGGGGGATAAGTGGTTTATTGGTGTTGTATATTGAAGGAATACATGGTGATGCTGCACAATGTCAAAGCTTCAAACCAAAAATGTAAATTATAAATATTTTAAAGTGTTAAGTGCATAATCCTCTCATGCATGAGAGCATTTATTTTTCTTTTGTAATATTTCAGGAAAATGACATATTTTTCTGATAGATTTAGCAAAACTAAAACTAAAATTACACAGCACTAGTTGTTGGACAGAGTTTTGAATATTTTGTTGTTGTTGTTTTTTTCTTTAAATTAAACAGCTGAAATAACTAAAGCAGTCATCTTCATTACATCCAAAATGGTTACCACTTTCTGAAGCTCCATTTTTCAAAAAGGAATGCAAATTTAGTCATACCTTTGAAACAATGCTCCTAAATGAGCTTTTTTTATGCTAGTATTTATTTAGCGAATGAAAAGTCCTTGAGCCAAGTAGTTGCCTCCTGATCTCCTGTATGGAGGGTGACTAATCCTCCTTTTAGTCTTTGGAGAGGGCAAGCTTGAAAATGTGTTTTCAGTTGCTTGCTCCTCTCCACAACATGCACAGTGGCCTTTGGCTGCTGTCTCACCTGTGAAGTCTGGCCAAACAGGGGCCGTGGCCAGTCCTGAATCTGTTGAGGGTTGACCACCGTCTTCTTGGGAGATTGGTGCCAGACCTGTTGAGTAGGGGTCTGACACTTTGGGACATCTTTGGACTCCCATTCATATTTCCAAGGAGGTTGGGTGGCAAAGTTGGCTGTTTTCTTCCAAATTAGTCACCAAGGTGGGAGATGGGTAGGAGGTGAATTGAAGATGTCTGCATGGATTGGTAGATGGGGGCAATCTTTGATCTTCTGGAGCATTCTTCGAGCAAGTGCGACTCACCTGGGTATGTGGGGGGTTAGTTCTATTGGATAGGACAGGCAGTGATCGATCATTTGCATGGTTGTGTTAAACTAGGCAAGTTGAGATGACCTGGATCAGACAGGGCCACCGTATTCTGCTATGTGGTATTCAACCGGGGCAGTGCTAAGGTGTACACACGTGTGGATGGCGGGGGGGGGGGGGGGGGGGGGGGGGGGGGGGGGGGGGGGGGGGGGGGGGGGGGGG
>JBBPCS010000359.1:532113-580382 GCA_037974645.1 Hollardia meadi
TGTACACACGGGTGGATGGCTGCCCCCCCCCCCCCCCTTTTGAGCATGCAAGCTTACAAAATGGGTTGTTTTGTGGACTTTTATGGACTCTGGACTTCACCTTTGCCGAGTATTGCTTGTCAGAATTTTACTCCAATACAGGTGAAAGTCATTCAGTCAAAATTCTACTTTAGTTTAAGTACATCAGTCAAGTGTTAGGAAGTGAGGACTTCAATGAGGCTTTGTTTGGCTGCAGACAGTCCTTCAACATTAAGTTGTAGTATTCAAAGGGCATTTCCTACTTTCTTCTCTTGAAATCTATAGTTTGTAAGCTCATTAGCTTCCCCTAGGTGGGCCAGGGTACTGACAGGGGGTGCGGTATGACAGTGATGATGCTAGAGGAGCGCAGCTTATTAGCTTTAGATTCAGGACTTACATGCACTCAAGACAAACAATGGGTCTCCAGCATCATGGTCAAGCTGTTTTGTTTCATTGAGCTATGCAGGCTCTTTGCCTATGTACATTTGCTTGTGTATAATTAAACATCATTTCCCACTTAGCAATGTCTCAACGGCCATAATGGGTTCCGTAAACATACGAACACACACAAATGCTCATTCCTGTGTGTATTGACTCATGCCCCACACCAGCTACACCAAGATCACTGTCAATTTAATTTTGTAATGATACGGGCATTATCCAGTGTAATCTAGCAGTAAATTAATTACAACCCACAATCCCTCATTCCACTCTTTACTCCCTCAGGAGTTGACCACAGTTGCACTTCCATTCATCAGGCTGGATGTCAATGACAACCAAGACCCTATCAAGCCATTTTGAGGTTACTGAATATTTAAAAATAAATCTTTTTCTGTTTAGTAGCATAGATTCTGTAATGGCAAGTCACGTGTTGGGGACATTCCTAAAGCATACAGAATCAAAGTGTCACAGAAGAAAAACCTCCAACCATGTGTCCTTGGTAAGGAAAAACCTGATCAAATATTCTGTTAGCCACTCGTTTGCATAAAATCTGCCAAAAGTGTGAATGCATTACTGTGTTATGTCCTATTACAAGGTCAGTGTACATTTAAAAGTAGCCCAGAACTTTCAAAAAAAAATTATTCAGCCTCATAAATAACAATTAATTGTAGGCAAGTTTGACTTTGCTTTAATTAGTTATGCCCTTAGAAAATATGGAGACTGTTGTTTAAACATGGGCGCTTAAGGGTGAAAGTATTTTTAATTGAGGTAAATGTAATCATTGTCAGTTTGTGTATTCATCAAAAATTTGGATGGTGTTTGAGGGAATGAGAGGATGCATTTTCCTTAAAAAAATTGCTATTTTATGTATCGTTTTGAGCTCAGAGAGGATAAAAAAAAGTTACATACCCAGATTTCTCTCTTGATGGTGTACTTGTAAATGCCTCAAGTTAGCAGCACACAAACGGAAGACAGCATACAGTAAACATTTTTTACAGGGTATTGTAATGGCTGTCTGCATGCACCAGGCTGACAGAAAGCCCTCCTCTGAGTCAGCCATGTAATCCAAGATTAAAGTGTATATACACCCATTATCAAGACAGAGCAAGAGAAAAGGCCAGGCACCCTGAGCGCTGAGTACACACACAGTCACACACACATGCACACACACAGAGAGAGGGACGCAAGGTCACAGCATTGAGCTGACAGAATGTGCTCAACGTATGCAGGCACACACCCCAGCAGAGAGAATACACAGAAAAATTAATGCGCACACACACTCTCTCCCAGAGATAAGCTGTGGCAGCATGTCGTCAGGGGAATTTGGCCTTCCATATCATCAAAAAAAGAAGGCTCCATTAAATTTTAAGCAGCTCAAGAGTAGAGGCTTATAGACTATGGCATTATATTTGTAATTTCTGGTATTTATTTGCAGCTATCTCAAGGAAAGCAATCCAAAAAATGTTCCCTGTAACTTTTCAAGCATTTGACTAATGGACTATATTGCAAAACAAAGATAACGCAGAGCGTTAATACCTTCATGGCACTCTCACGTCAGAGACTTGCATGCTTAAGTTGCATACAAGGGCTGTCTGACAGTCTGGAAAAAAGCTGAGACTGACAGAAGAAAAAAGAAAACTTGGAAAAAGGTACCCTGGATGCTTCTTTGTTATTTAGGAACTTCATTTAGAATCATTTAGAGAGTACACTGTCTGTGATCTCTTTCAGCTTTTCTCTTGATGTAAATTTGTGCATGTCAGACCAGTCAGTAGTTTCAGGTGGAAACTTTGGCGAGTGGGCCTTGGACTGATGTGATGTTAATTGTCCAAAGTCGTCTTCACAACGAACAACCCTGATTCTTGTTTGTCTTCAAAAAAAAGAAAGAAAAAAAAGCGATGTAAAAGAATTAAAGAAGCAACGACAGATTTAAGTGAGGCTAATTTTCATGGAAGAAATCATCAGCAACTGTACTGCAAAAAGTTTTTCAGTCAGGCTGACAGTGTAACAAGAGAGCTGATGTTTTGAAATGGGTTGTATAAGTGGCACATAGTTATCTGGACACAGCCCTAGTGTTCTACCCAGCCTGTACAGTTCCAGACACATTTTTGCAGATGTGGTTAATTATGTACTGCTTTGGACAATTAGTAAATGAGTCTGACAGTAACCTCCATGCATTAATCACAGTAAATTACACAGAGGAAGGCGCAGCACAGAGGTTCAATTAACCTTTTAGCCCTCGTCTGAATGTGGTGGATAGGGCTGGTTATTCAGTGAAGGCCCGAGCGCTCTCAGGTCGCCAGGGAGGGAGAGGCACCCGGTTCCACAGAGGACTTGTCAGTCGCACAGTGAGTCCCTCCCTCCCTCCAGCAGCCAAAACTGTCCTCACCAGGCCCGGTCCCTACCCTCGGGAATCATTGAGCTGTCTGGAAATCAAGGCGACCTTTGTGTCTTGCGGTTTTCTCACAGCTGTGGTGGCATTTATTTCCAAATGAGTTGTGCCAGAATCCCCCTATTTATTTTGTTTAATTTAGTTGATGGTTGAAGCTGACCTTGCGATAACCACCAACAGAACCCGACAACCCTCCGGAGAAATCAAGAGCCAGTGTTGGGGACTTTGGCTATCTCCACTGATCTGTAATATCTTTAGCTTGCAGTGATTGGAAATATGAAAGACATTGCTGTCATTGGTTTGGCTGGTTGAGTCTCAGAGCAAAGGGTTTAAAATTATTCTTTGGCTTTTGAAATGTAGTAAAAGCCACAGAATACGTGCTTCATTCAGGAAGCTAATTTGGTCCGAGACATGGCCATGGTGTATCTCTACTTTGAATCACTGATGGCTCTGTGGCTTTAAGCATTAGTCTTGACAACTATCACCTCATTGCCCTAGAGAGCAAGACACTGAGACCTATTCCAATGAACTAGCAAGCTCTGAGGCTTAAGTATATGTGACTGCTATCCTGGCTGGTGGCTTTTAAATCAGAGTATTTTCATATCAGTAACAGAGTCTGCTCGATCAATATTTACCTCTGATAACACATATCGCAAGGTTTTTATCCTACCCTGGGTAATACCGTATGTCTTGATATACTACTCTCTTGCTTTCTTGCACCTAGTCACAGAAGTAGTGCTACTGCTGGGCGTCAGACCAGAGATGTAATCAGAGGATATCAAATTAACACTCAGTATTCCTCCCACAACCCCATTCGGCATATTTATATGTAGTACCTTTAGTTGTTGTTGGATTTACAACCTGCCCTGGGCAAATGGAGAACTGTTGAGCCAGACAAAGAGAGTCAGTGGGAGACATACTTTCCCTTCTATTTGTGCCATGAGAAACAAGCTAATGAAGAACTAGAAACAGAGGAGTCACACAGACAGATAAATGAGGAGATAATACTCTCTGCTGCTGTTGAATCCATTCCCAGAGGCTAGTCGGCACAGTGCTGCCTCTGTCCTGCCTCGTCCAGTCCAGTTTGTGCTTGGTGGTTGATGATGCTGATGTTTCAGGATTGATTTGTCTGCATTCAGCAGTGAGGCACCCCACACAAACAATGAAACAGGCATGCGGCCCTAACACGCTGCCCTCTTGTTTCTGACTACCCAGTGCCTCTGTGAGAACCAGCAGTCACATGACCTGGCGAGTCATTGCACGAAAGGAGAGGGACTTTTTTGTGCCCCCCCCCCCGAAATCCCTGCTCCCATGGGCCCACAGTTTTGCCTCACACACATAAACAGACATGCTAAACCCCTATACGCTAATGCCTTTCTGTTGCGCCAGCACACAGACATGCAGGCGGACACACACATCAACTCAACACACAGACACATGCTCTAAACCCACATACACAGTCAGTCATGCATGCACCTATTTGTATACACACTTGCGCACACTCCACTCATAACTCTTAAGTGCACGCATACATGCGCGGCCACCCACATGCACAACAGGCACGACCGACAATAAAACACAGATGCCTAAAAGAACACGACCCTTTGTCATCCATACTGGGACCTTTTCCTCTGGGGGGAGGGGCACTATTCAAGGTCAAAACATGATTTTAGCCTTTAAACCTCCGTCCCAAAACATTAAAGGGCCTCACACACAAACACTCGCACATACACAAACACACACATCAGGCCTCACTTCCCCTTCTTTTATCCCCCTCATATCTTTCTATCTTCCACTCTGCAAAAAACTTAATAAGTCACGTAATCCAGTACTGGCTCCTGAGTCCTTATTTTCCCAAGAACAAGTGAAAAACTACCTCTTCACTACCCAAGTTTTCATCAGCTTTGAAAGGAAATTGTTGTTTTCAGAAAGTTTTGCTTGAATTACAGAACATTTTCTCTGAAGAAGTGAAGTGTTCTGCTGGTAGCATTATTTGATTTGATAAAATTGACAAAAATACACCAGACACGAGGAAAATTCTTCATTTTTAAAGCTTATTATATTTTTATTTTAGCGTTCTATAAAGATGTGAAAGACTTGACTGATTGAATTATTTAAGCTGCACCTGGCAATTTCACAGGCTCATGGTCCCCCAAAATACAGAGATATCATGTAACATGATGTCATAGATAGTATGATACTTTTACCAACCCGGCTAGTCTATGATCGCTTTTATCCGAGTTCTCACTCACCCCTGTTTAGAAAAGGTTTTAGTATTTTTGTACAAACATAACAAACATTCATTCTCAATTGTCAGTTGTCTAAATTAAAGCTTTGCATGCTTTTTTTGTGTGTAACATTTTATGAGTTGGGCTGATATAGTGTTGAAAAAAGCAAGTAGAACCAAGTGCAGCTTTTTAATGGCTATTTTTTTTTGCAGTGCAGGACAGGCGCCCCCCCCAACACCACCACCACTCTGGAATTCCTCGCGGATCACTGCCCGCGCCCTCTTTATTCCCATTCTGTGCCTCCTCCGACACCTGGCCGTTGCCCCCCCCTGTCCTCTCTGCCCTCTCCCTGCTCTCCCCTCTAGCCCCCTCATTAATCGGCCCTGATATTGATGGGAGCTGAATGCTGGCAAATGACTGCCTGTGAAGGCACCTCATACAACTGCTTCTCACCCTGCCTGCAACCACATACAGGCTTGATTAGCATGCCGACCGTTCACCACGCCTGTGAATTAGTCCCTCTGTTCTTCAGCTGGCCCAGTCCTTCACTCTGTCTATCCATCTCTCTGTTTATCTATCATTTTGTTCCTTTCGGTTCCCACGTCTGCTCTTGTTCTTTCGGTTTTCAAGAATCTCCTGGCAGCATTAACGTTTCACTTTTGTGCCTGTTTTCAGTGTTCCTCTTTGCCACCTGTTGATGCCTTTCTATCGAGACGCTTTGTCAAATCCCATTAAAACAGTTTTCTGACTGAAAAGACATGGATACACACACAAGACTCAATTCAAGATCCTGAAAAGAATTGTCTCCACAGACCAAATATATCGAACATAACATAGAAGTTTAAAGTTGAATTTGAACCAAATGATTTAAGTTTCTTGATGAAGCCCTTGTCATCGTTGGCTTTCTAATGAACCACCATGCACATACATGTGAGACCATATGACATACATGAAGACGTATTGAAAAGCGTGCAGGTATTGACACCCTCTAAAGATCTGCACTTTCAAAGAACATAGAAACACCCTCCCACATATTTCAACCTAAAACTTTTTTACTTGTGTGACACTGATTTTCTGCACATTCCCCTTTAACTGTCAGTGTTATGAAAAAGAGAGGCTTTGTAGAAATCCCCTCTCTTCTGAAACCTAATGTGTAATAACCCAGGAATGAGATAGTTTTGAATTGAAGCTGTTATTAAATGACTTTACTGGTAAAAAAGATGATCAGATAAAATGTTTTGCATGTGAACAAGAGCAAAACACGCCCATGCGCACAATGAGGTTTAATGTTAATTAAACGTGTATATTCTGGAAGAAAGGATTGAGCCAGTGTTGGGAACTTTTTTTTTTGTTTGTTTTGAACTGCAGGAAAAATCTCTGTTGACTGCAATGCAACCCAGATGCCAGTGTTTAGAAATCAAACTTTTCTGTGGTGTTACAGAGCCTTGAATACTATCTCAACAGGCTTATCTCATTTTCTGATAACCACCTGCCTTTATGACTCCCTCCTTGAAACAATGCAATCTTGACAAGGGGGAATGGAGCCGTCCCTTACTGTTAATGACATGCTCCCCGTCACACCTCAACACTCTGCTGACCAGTTACCATAGCAACAAGCGGTTACTCTGGTATGTCGACAAATCTTTTGCTCTGACTTTGAGCCGAACCAGGCAAATCAGGCAAATAGACAAATATTCACCTGCCTTCCTCCTCCCTCTCTCTGGGCAACACTAATCTGCTGCTATTACTCTCCACTAGCTCGAATGTCTTCTTCCTGTGCTCACCTGTCAGAGGTGGCCCTGGTGCTGAAATATGCCTTTTGTCTTTTTTCCTGTTGGAATAAAACCATAAAGTCACCCACAGACACAGGTTTGCCGTCCCCCTTGTTTCTTTTACCACTGCTCGCTCAAAAGCAATCTGTCTCTGATCTGTGTCATGAGTAAACGCGGTGATAGGAGTTAAACCCAAGGTCGAACAGACGCTGAAAACACTTATGCGTTTTAGCTGTTCAGGAGATAAAGGAAACAAAGTGCTCTGTCAGGCTAAGTGGCTGTAATGGCTACAAAACAAACAGATGGAGGGCCCGTTGCGAAGAGGACTTTGCATTCCACAGAGAAACACAACACATCTCTGGACTTAACTTGAGCCAGACACTGTTTGTTTGCCTTGCAGGTTGTTATGCAAACATTTATCTGAGTGCATGGAAGAAAGAGTGGTCTACACTTTCCTGTTCCTGACATAATGTCACATAAGGCAACTTGTTGTGCCAGTTAGTGCAGAGGACAACATCATAACAGGGGAAATGCCAAGAATCTTTAGTTTACTCAGAGCTGACCTGGCACATTCTGACATTTGTAAGATTACAGGGCCAAACAGCGTGAGGCAATCATTCCTCACTACTTATTGTTCTTCTTTTACTTTCTTCCCGTCTGGTACTATTTATTTGTCTATTTTCACCTCACATTTAGACAGAATGCCCCCTAACAATGCATTCTCACACTACGTTTCTAGCAAAGTACCTTTGTGACGAACTCTCAAAGACACAAAGTACGGTTTTGCTGCAAAGTGCCCTATCTATAAAATATTGATGTGTTTGCTCGTAAATGTGTTCTGCTTTTGTTAAACAAGGACTCAAGTTAATTATTATAATTGTGTGTGTTCTTGTTGTGTGCTCAGTAATTCAAGTCAATGTCACTTTTATGAAATGTTAGATGCCCTAATTTTGTCCCGGAATACTTTGAGTTAGAAAGAAAATATACTTAATACACTTTAATTTGCTCTGACTGGCCCTGATTTGAGGTGAAGAGTACAAACTAACACTGTGAGGATGTGAGGACAGACACGGGTCATGGAAATGAGTCCGGTGTTTTTTTTTTCTCTATAAACACAGCCTGTAAGGCAGTTCTGTCCTGCTTTTCTGAAGTGTCCTCCATCTTTTCTTTCTCCTCTCTCATCCAATTTCTTGTCTTCCACTCATTCACAGCTGACCACCATGAAACCATTAGCTCTCTGTTTGTGCTCCACTGGTATCCAATATCTTCCAGTTGATGTTAGTTTGACTACCAGAGGGTCCTTAAGGTGCCTTAATGGTTGGCAAACACTTTTTTCATTGTGCTGTGCAGTCTGTGATTAAGAGGATGTTGATTGCAGGGGCTTTAGGGGTGTCTGTACTGTAAGTGATATTTGTGTTATTCCTGGGCCTGTTGTCGCTGTGTGTCTGTGTGATTGGATGCAGTAATGGTCCCAGCAGTGCGGCAGGAAGGCAGGCGGGCAGGCATGTGGCTGAGGTACTGCCTTCCACTGCCTCCTGTTCTCTACTTTATAGACCTCCAGGGGGTCATGACCCCACCATAACTCTTCCAAAGCCAGAGAGGGAGAGGCGCTAACTCACAGGCCTGGAATCCACCTATGTGCCTTACCTCCCGTGTGATTCCCTCCTCCTAGTTCCTCTGTGAAATGTGTGGTCCCTGTGAGGAAAGCCAGGGTAGGGACAGTGGTGGTGATAGTTAAACAGTCACAGCTGTTAGGAGGTACGCTCACCTCCTCCTCGGGTCAGGGAGTACAGAGGACGAGAGCTGAAAGTTGGGTGATGGGACAATGTCGGGGGGGAGGGGGGGAGCATGCATGAGCTGGAGGGGAGATTGGATGAAGGAGGTGAGAGGAGGATTAGGAGCCAAGAAGGAAAGAGGAAGGATGAAAGTGGAGAGACAGCACAGTGGAGGCAGGTGGGGGAGATAAGAGAAGGGGAGATAATAGGGAAAAAGGAGGCCAGACACAGTGTCTGTGGTGTACTGCTAAAGGAGAATAAATCATTACTCCTCTTTTACCATTCCTACATGACTGCAGGCATTGTAAAACACACATAAAGATACCCATTAATACACATTATTACACCCTTACATCTAGCCTCCCTCTTTCAGGTGATAATAACATATCATCCTTAACAGCAATATTTTATTGCAAGTCGCAACAGCATTTCTGCACTTACCTACCAGCTCTTTAATGTGCATACACAATTTAAGGTCTCTTGTCTTAAGCATTATTCTTCCCCGAATATCAGGAGATGAAGAAGTGAGAAAATATGCTGGCCAAGTCCGTCACGCTATTGATTAAGTAGCAGGAGGTCTGCGAGTGTGTTTTGAGAGGGGAGAGGTGGGTTGGGAGGGGGGCTGCGATATCTGCCTCGACAGAGAAACAACTCCGTTCTGACGATTTTTCTTGGCAGACGGGCGGAATCGACTGGCAAGAGATCAACTCTCCTAGTTTGACCCTGTGATGCTCTTGCACATCAATAACACTGTTCAAATGTCTCTGCATGACTCATAAGCAGGAAGTGTCGAACCTGGGAACATAACAGAAAGGCAGTCATTAGGAAAGACAAAAAGTGGCTTATAGGCAGGTATGGTTGGATGACTAATTTGAATTATTCATGGCTGTCAGTTTCTTAACTCAGAGTCTGTTTGATTTATTTGTTGATTCCCAGGTGTCTTTATGCAGAGTTGTTGCCAATCAAATGCATTACCAGTTAAATTGAACAGCCTTCCAAACCAGGGGCGTTTTCCTTTGCTCATATGATAACAGTAGTGGTGAAAGCTTGCAATAGATGAATACAGTTGCTGCCAGTTCACACTGAAGATTTGATCAGTGGAATGGAAAACTTAATAGTAGTTTGGCATTTTATTTTTAGTCACATAAGAATATGTGAATAAAAGCAGATTTTTCAGTGCAATTAGAGTACAGGTAAAGGATGAGTAGATTTTCCCACATTTGCCTGCATCTTCTAAACTTTGTCAAGATGATGTTATTTCTGAGGAGAGATAGTCGCAGCCCTAAGCTGCTCTTGCACTAACGACTATTATTATTATTGATTAATCTGCCGATTATTTTCATGATTAATCGATTAATCGTTTAGTCTTTGAATTGTCAAAAAATTGAGAAAAACGTATCTCAATTTGTCCAACCAACAGTTCAACCCAAAGACTCCTTATTTATGATCATAAATGACAAAGAAAAGCAGCAAATCCTTTCAAGAAGCTGGAACCAGCAATTGTTTGACATTTTGCCTGACAAATGACTGAAATTTACCAATCATCAAAGTAGTTGGCAAGTAATTTTCTTTCGATCGACTGATTGATTTAATGGACTAATCGTGGCAGCTCTAGTGCCCAGTTCTGATCTGGCTGAATTGTTTCATAATTTTAAAAACAGCCACAAATCACACCAGTAAATAGCTATTTTAAATCTTGCTCCAGCTGTGGTGCTGAGAGAACTGGTCAGACAAAACTGCTATTACCACAACATATTATACACTGTATTAAATCATTCAGACATTTGTTCTCAGGTTCAAAACAAAATAAAACACTATATTGTATTTCTTATTTTCGTTCCTGGGAAAGCACTATTGCGACTGTGGCAGTTATTATACTTTTATTGATGCCTCTTAAAGACCAAAGTAAAATTTGTTTATTTCCAGGCACATATACACAGCTCACACAGTTAAAGTTCCCCTCCAGACACTTTTTAAAGCACGTAAAACTACTCTGCTATGACTAATATTTTATTTAACATTGTTTTCCCACATAAAAAGATGCTGGAAGCTTATCTACACTTTCTCCCTCATTGAAAAATTCAGAATGTATTCGTCCCGCCCAACACTGCTGTTTTGCGTTATGTTAACCGATGAAAGAGCAGTGATCAAAATTCAGCAACTAGCAGACATACCAGAATAGTAAGTGTAGTTAGTATCTTTTGTTAATATTGTTTGTTAGCTTGTTAGCTTGTAACTGGCAGTGACATACATTAATATCTGCGATGACGTTCCAGTGTGTTCACATCTCTACAAATTATACAGTGATGGGCTTTCGTACCAAATCTTGCTTGCCCAGTGTACGTTTGAATCTCAGATTTTTGGGAAGTGCGCAGACATCTCCCCCTTTTAGTATAGAGGAAAGGGAAAACATTTACATCTAGTGACAAAATTTGGATAAATACAGGTCAGTAGTCCAGGTCAGATATTTTAGGGGACATAAATATAACAAAAACACATTTTTGACTGCAGGGGATCTTTAACAATAAACTTTATATTTGGTCTGCATATAGTCAGATGTGTGTATGAGCAGAGATGTGTCATGAGTGTGGTTATATGGAGCAAGATCAATAAGCAACTAGTCTGTTATTTCAATAGCATACAGTACATGAGCAATCAAAAGAAAGGCACAAGAAACCTCAATGTATAACTTAAACTAATACATTTTCCTGTGTTTCCTGACTACATCAGGAGCTGCTGTAGCTGCTGTAAATTCTATCGCAGCTTTATTTCCAAAAGTGGATTATTTCATAACAAAATGCCTTCACAAGTACAGTGAGGGTTCCTTGTTTGCATCCTTGATTGATTGTAATTATAACTTATCCTGAGACAAACACACACACACACAGTTTCGCATCAAAAAAACTGCTACTCTATTATTTAGATTTTGTGAAACATTTACAGCTCCAGATGACTCACATGTATCATTAAACACGGAAACACAGAAGTCTGAGGATCTTTTTACTCTCGCCCCTAGTGCTTGACCCAGAAACCAAATCAGAGTGAAAAAAAAGCATGGAATGTAAGGTGTTTTTGGGATAGATTTGTTTGATGTATGATGACATGCAAAACTAATTTGTCAAGCACAAGCTGCTGTCTTCATCTGTCATTTGCATCAACAGGGTGTTGGTAAATCTTTGAACAGTCTTCATGTCTCAAATAAAACAACTGAAATTCAAGGGCTTAAATACAACTAAAATGGGCTTAAATACAACGTCTGGTTCAAATACTTCAATAGAGCTAAATTCTTAAGACTGAATCAGTGCCTCAAGTAAAGAGACTTTAAAAGGTATTTTCTCAATGTGCTGCTTCAGATAGATGAGATAACACAGATGTCACACAGAACTATAATGCTTAATTAATAGTTTACATGCAAAGATTCGTGGCTATGGGTCTTTTTGTGTCGTGTTTAAACCCCTCACTGCTAGATGGGTAATGTAGCGTTGTTATCTATCTTCAGCCATTTGACTCTTCCACTCCAACGTAACTACGTCAACTGAGACAGGACAAAGTAAGAACATATAGCTAGTGTAAACACAAAGAACACAAACCTATAAAACGATATATAACCTGCTCACAGTATCGTAATATATTGAACCCTAAACCCCTGTATCGTGATATGTATTATATCGCCAGATTCTTGCCAATCCACACCTCTAGTTGATCCTTTATATATTTCATTTTTGGTGTTTAGAATTTGTAAAGGTTGCCGGCTATCTGTTATTGGTGCATTACAGTTGAGAGATATTATTAAATTAGTCATGGAAAGATGATGTTCTCCTGTGATTAACATAATCAGGAAAGTGGAAATGGCTATCTTGCACATTTCCATTTCATGAATATTATTGGTCAAGCAGACAGCTGTGGGGCATTGCAGGGTCCTGGAGAATATTGTTTTCTTCTTTCGTTTTTTTTTTTCTGAAAGTTTCTCCATTAGAGTCAAACTTGTGCAATATAATGTTTCACTGATTTGTCATGACACAGTGGGCCTAATAAATGTCTGGCTGTTACTGTTTGTATTGCGACATAATTGTTCTACATTCACAATTCATCATGTACCAGATCCATTATAACAAGACAATCCCTGTGTATTTGGGGTATTGTGGTTGAGATTATCTACAGTTATAATATTAATGATTTTTCATGGAAAACAACAAAACCACATCAACAATTGTGCTTGACAGGGTTACATTTTTTTCCTGGTTAGAGGTTGCAGACTCAAAATAAATGTATGTCAAGATCTACTGTTTGATACATTTACAAGTGTAGGCCTTGTTGCCATTAGTGAAGGGTTTCACTGGTCTGACTTAAACACTGGTGGACATATTATCCATTGATGTGTATAAGTGTCCGACCAAAACCCAGCTCTGCCAGCGATCTGCGGTGCTCGCAGGTCAATAATTCAGCCTTATCACCAAACTTCAAATGACAAGAACCGCGGGCCTCTGCACAGGAATTTACAGCAGGTTTTAACGGATCTTTCCAAGGATGAAAGGCACTTTAAAAGGATGTAGAATAGGTCATAAACTAGATTTGTTTGTCAGACTTTAATGACTTGACTTGGCACACAGTATGTATGGGGATGTAGTTTGACTAGATGAGGGTGAATCCTTTTATCAGCCAAACAAGGACAGGCCTTCACAATAAAAATAAGCTGCTATCTTTCAGACACTGATTTGTGTGCACACACACGTACCTATACATACACTTTATTTTCAAATCAAAGTTGAACTCTTGGGGTGGTGAAAAACAGCACTCCAGCACTCAAGTGCTTTTTCTTGTATTACATCTCCTTCGCATCTTTCAGTTGGTGTCACCCACCTCCTCAAGTAACCCACAATTTGCTGCCAATCAAAACTGTTGTCATGGAGATAGCTGCTCCCCTGACGACCACAAATATCATCTCATGTAGGACAAATTAGGAGGGGGAAATGGGTCCCATTGATCTCACAGTTCCGGTTGAGTATATTTTAGGCTGGGAGAAACATCTTGTCTTTCGGGCTAATACAAGCATATCATGATCGTATTGCTCCTACATGGGCCCGTAGCTCTGTTATTAACTGCACAGCCTAATCTAGGGTTAGTGAGAATGAGAGAAAGAGACTAAGACAATGAGAAAGACAGGAAGAGAGAGAGAATTAAATTCCTCTTGTGAAGCCAGGGACCATACATTGAAACTAATTCCTTTATGTTCTTGCATGATATGTGTACATTTTGTAATCATCCACCTTTAAGTAATGACATGTAGGCAAGGCGTGGCAGGCTTGCGATGATAACTTCCATCATTAGTAGTGGTATCTGAAAAGCTGTCACTTTGATGAAAAGTGATTTGTACATCCCTGTCTAACTTGCTGCAGGTATTTCTGCTGTGTTCATAGATGAACATTGCAGTGCTCAAACAGCACTTAAAGTGATTGCACGGATAGATGAATGTCACTCGTGCGGCCTCTTTTTGAATCATACGCATGCTCTCTTCAGCTGCTGCTTATAAAAATGTGGGACCCACTTTTACAGAATTTTCCACTGCAGAATTTAAAATGTACTGATCTGTTAAACAGTTCTCAGTGGGTTGTCAGGGATTGGGGAAATATGGAAAGCACACTTATAAATCCTCTAGTGTGTGTTATTGGCCAGGTTTCTTTCACACAGCTTATGATTGGCCAGGTGACTATTCCCACTCGCAAATTTATTGCTTACATTGATGTCTCTCTGCCATGAAATATGGTGTCACTCAGAACTAACTACATTTTAATGGTGAAACTACACTAAGGATACACCTACATGCGCTGCTAATAGCAAAAACACATTTTTAAGTATGGAAAGAAAAGCTATACTTAAAGATGATTGGCATGAGAATGGGGTTTTGTATTCATAGGTGAGATAAGACAGTGACAGTTCTTGAAAAATAACTTGCAGCCTTCCATGAAATAGTGGATTGTTGAAAAAGAATTGTTACTGCTAAGTTATTGTTCCTCTAGTAAGTTGAAAAAAAATAGTTTCCAACTATTTGGATAATTGATTAACCATTTGAGTATTTTTTTAAAGCAAAAATTTCAAACATTTGCTGGTTCCTGCTTCTTTAATGTAATGATTTGCTGCTTTTCTTTGTCATTTATGATATTAAATGAAGAGTCTTTGGGTTTTGAACTGTTGGTTGGACAAAAGACGACACTTTGGGCACTAGCCTAAACAATTAATCCATTAATTGTGAAAATAACCAGCAGATGAACTAATATTGAAAATAATCGTTAGTGGCAGCCGTAATCGTTTAGTGTTTATTTTGTCCAATATGTAAAATTTGAGCATGAAGCGCTATTTCACTTTTGCTTGAGTAGGAGGTACAAAACATACATGTTAATAAGAGTTAAAGGCATTTACCTACAATTGGAGGACTTGACAGTTTTTCAGTCATACATCAGGTTGTAGTTTTTTCTTCTTGCTGACATTTGTTTTAGGCTGTTGCCCCTTGGCCTCGCTGACAGGTTAAGTTGCACTGACTGATAACATGGCTTGGCTGTGTAGGGATTACTGTCGTACATCCAGCTTGAGGCCCTTGGGGAACGCCGTGCTGTATCACTCTGTCGACAGTTAGTGCTCTGAGAGCTCTGCTTTCTGTGCATTAGTGTTTGTGTGTGTGGTACCATATTTCTCATTGCACCATCCTGTGCCAAAAGCAACTACCCAGCTTTCTCCCTCATCTTCCCTTGCCTTGGAAAACACACCACTTTGATGAGGTGGGGCTGAACTCCCAAAACACCTACGTCACCTTCCCAACTCCAAACCTGCCTTTTCAGGACTCAACAATAAACCTCCACACCACATAAATCTCCCAGACAGAGCTAAGTCTCACCAATGACACACCAGGTTAACACCCCAGATACCCAGGGTGCATGCCAGTCCGCCTTTGACTCTTGAAAACAAAGGGGAAAAAAGGCCATGCTTCTGAGGTTTAGGCCAGTGCCACATGGTCCACAAAGCCCCTGTTTCATTGTAAAAATGGGATTAAGAATTTGTTTAACACACAGGGATATGCTGTTGTGTGACAGTGGTGGGAGTTCTACTGTACCTTAATGGGCCCAGCTTGTGCTGACAGATGAGTTGAGCTGAGTTGCTCCGGACCAGGGGCTCCAGCCCTGTCTTCCGTCTAAATGTAACAGACTGTTATTCTTTCCAACAGGCCGTACAGTAGCCCTGTCCATCATTAAAGCTATGAATCATGTCTCTGCACTGGCTCCCTCAGGGGTATATCATTGCCTTGCCCCTTAATCTGGGCAGATTTCCGTGCTGGGTACACTATATTGGGTTCTGTTTTTAGCACATTGAACAGCTTGCTTATGTTACTCTGCAACTGTACTGCATACCGCAATCTGCCCACATATGCCATCAAATACTCTGGTTTCAGGTGTTTAGTGAAATGCAAGTAAATGCATGCACCCTTCAGCAGTGGTTAAATTGAACTTTCCCCAGAATGGCTTTTATGGGGAGAATGCTTAGCTGTTTTGTAGCTGACATTATCACAGCAGTGGAAAGCACCATATGTGGTTTATGTCAATGTTAAATTGAATGTCAAGGGGTTGTTTGTTCCATAGAGTGCAGAGGCTACAGTTCTGCTGGTGTGAAAGATAAAAAGAAGTCATGCCTCTAAACTGCCTCATGCTGCTTTGGAGGTCAATTTCTTCTTCAAAATACCCTCATTGAACTTTGGGCCCTAAATATAGGCTAGTTTGTTAGAAAATTGATATATTCTCTTTGATTTCGGTTTGAACCACTACTGTATGTCTAAGTCATCCATATGCAGGCTTTTTTTTCCCCTTAATAGTGATGCAATAAGTTGCAAAGCATTTTGTCGAATTGGATTCTTCATGCTGAGAAAAAGAGAGCCAAAGAGAAATATCTCAACCTGCCATTTTACAATATGATTACATACAAGCATGCACCAGCTTGTATGTACTTGTGATAGAAAGACAAACGTGTTGCGTTCCCTGCCTGGGGAAAATGTACGAATTGGAAGGTGTAGCTCAGGGATTACTCATGGCAGAACTGTTCCATACGTCACTCAAACTGCAGAAGTCTGTCTATTTTCTCTAACTAATTGGCCATCTATCTGTCAAAAGCTGACTTGCATACCCTTTGGACATAAGGAATGAATGGTCAGTAACCATCGTAAAGCAGCTGCAAATGTTGAGAAACAGGCTGGCAGGAAAAATAAGTACTATAACCATGAGCAAAAAGTGCCTTGTGCTGAGAAAGTGAAAGGATGAATACATTTTAAATGTAGCAGACACAGCATGTTAGTATTGAGTCGAGATGCTCTCTCAATATCCTGTGTTGCTTTCATTTATTAATACACCAACACAATGGCTTGTAGATAACTTTCAGTCTGACGTCTTTGTACCTGTGTTATTTTGTTTCTCGCTGTGGTTGCTTGAGCTGAAATATCTTTTCTGTGAACGACTCTTCTCTGTATCCCTCATTGAAAATGCTGTTGCTTTCTTTAGAAAGCTGAGATGCAGCATTGACCCCTCTTACAGAAGAAGAGTGTTGTTGTAGTACCAATCCCCCCCCCCCCTCCTCTCCTCTCCCCCCGCCTGTCACTTCAGACAGCCTCTCACTGGAGAGCTCTCTCTCAGATCAGCACTAAACTCTGTCCTTAGTCTCAGGAAGTGTTGGAGGAAGCACTCTCAGCTTAGTAGGCTTTTCTTAGACTCCTAGGTCTCATTGCATATTCATAGGCCTCTCCACAGTGGAGGGTATCAAGTTTAAAAAAAGACATCAGAACTTTAATTATTTACAGTAATATTGTTAATATTCTCTGTAATTTTGGAAAACGTGTTAAAGTTTGGACATTAATGTTTCATATTTAAAAACATTTCTTTGTTCGTGTTGACAGTGAGGTATTGTTGCTGCCTTCGACCGCCAGAGCAGAGGCCATTTTCCCATGAGCTCAAACAGTTAAAGACCTTTTTATGCATCGCTTTCCATTGCCACACAAATAAAGCGAAGACACTTAACGCTGTAAGTGGGAAAATTGAGAGGCTTTGTTATCAGATGCACTGGATGTGTCCTCTTGAACAACACAGTCTGGTATTGTGCAAATCAGTTATACTACAGACACGATTACACAGCACCGGGCATTACACTATAGTGAGAGAGAATTGTGAGAGTCTTGGAGAAAATAAAATGAGAAAAAATAAGAGTAATCTTTTCTGTTTCTAATGGGATAGTACAAAATACTAGAAGTTTTTGGAATTAGGAAATTGGTTCCAAAACATTAAGCGTAATAGCTGCAGTAACAAGGTTGTCCTTTGTTGAGCGCTGCTTGAAAAGTAAATAGAGTTAACAGAAATATGTTAAAGGTTTAGCAATACTCATTATTTTTTTATAAGACAAATAAAAAAATAAATCGAACAAAGCTACGAGTTAAGTTGTTAAAACATTTTTATTCTGACTCATAGTTAGTCAGAAAATGTAACATACTTTTTGTAAGTCCGTACACAAACAGAATTCACAGACCAAGTACTGGTCACAGAAAAGAAAATGTTCTTTAGGAATAGTTAAAGGGGAAAGGGGGAAAAGTTACTGTAATTTCATTAGTCTGGTATAATGGTTTAAAATGCCACTGGGTCTTCCAAGGGTGGAAACAATAGACAATCCTCAAACATAGTAGATGTTGCCAGTGGGACAGTGTATCTATACTAGGGCTGGGTATTGTTTAGAAAGTTATGAAAGTTACAATATCAGTACCCTTAAAGTGATCCAGATACCATATTAGAGTACTTCATTACCATCATATGAATGGAAGCATTCAGTTGCATAAAATGTCACCAATGAACTGCAAACTCTGTCAAACTACGCTGCGTTCAACTTCACCACACACTGCATGGGTTGTAGCTGCTGCGGTAGTGGGCCAATCCCATGTTGCATTAAATCGAAGAATGGTTGCACTGCGAGAAAAAACACAGTCATAGTCTTTTTTTTTTTTCCGAATGCAGGAATTGTTTAAATAGAGAAGTATTGATCCTACTTGGTACTGGGTTACTTCAGTTGATAACTTAAAGCTACTGAGTACTGATACCCCGCCTTAGTCTGTTGACCCAAACGTCTTTCTCAGATGACATCAAGCCATTCCCATAACTGGCAAAAATCCCCCCCCCCCCCCAGAAAAAAACAAAAATAAGTGACGATAAGTCTCTGGATTCAGTCAAGAACCTGTGCACCCTGTTTTCTTCCGGATTAATGGCAGACGTGTCTTGCTGAGCAGCAGTGCTCTGCCACGGTTGGGGGTTCAACACTGTAAACGAGGAAGTGGCTGACAGTGGTGAGCTATGTGCCGCTCTGCTCCACGGGAGGTAATGAATCGGTGTGGCTGCCAGGACTGAAGTGTAGACAGCAGGAGGGAGAAAAGTGATCAGTCTTTCAGGCTGAGGTACTACTCTTCCAGCACATGGGCTGATGATAGCAGGAGAGAGACGGGGCATGTCAGAGCGAGGAAGGGAGAGAGAGGAGGTCTGCGTAAGAGGATGAAGAGAACGAGGTGAGGAAGGAAGGGAGAGTTTTTGAGAGAAAGAATCGAAGAAAGGGAGAGAGTGGTGAATCAGAACAGACGCCAGATGGAAACAGAGGGAACGTTTGGACAGACAGAAAGGGAGGAAGAGAAGGATGGGTAAGAAGGTAACGTTAACATTCCTGGAGAAAAAAATGTGCACCCTCTTCCCCCACAACACTCCTTAAAGCAGCTCAGAGGGGGTTCATTATTCTCACTTTACTCCTCCACTAATTATCGTTATCATTATGGGGCATAATTACCATTTCACTGCCTAACACCCATGTAGGCTGCTCAGCTCTGAGTCACACACAAGGTTATCAATAGCTGCTCAATTGCGGTCTCATCTGCCTAATTATACGATTTGGGTTTTGTGATAAGTGAATAGGATGAGAAATCTAGTATTATGCCTTGTGAATATTGGCGAGATGCGGAAAGTCAGCAGAATGCCCTGAAATAAACCAATGTGTTTGGAGCCTTTTAATTAAAAGCTGTGGCTTTTGCCGGAATATAAATTAGAGAAAATCCAGGGTTATCAAACAACTGGAAGTCTCTAAAATATCTCGTAAGATGGTACAGAGTTGCGTGAGCGTCGAACAAAATCCCGTAAGATGTAACTTCAGATCCTGTAACTTCACTCATTACCTGCAGTACATTTCTCAAAGAACCTTTACATCAATTTTCGGGGGCTCCGTTTTATTTCTTCACGAGGATCTTTTTCCACTTAACCCACACTATTCGCACCAGTACAATCAGTCCATATCACAATATTCATGAAGAGCCCGAGCAGCATACAGTTGTTCACTAGACCTGTATTAAGAGTCTCTGGCTGTGCCTTTTGCTGAGCTTAGTATCCATGTTTGTCGAGGGAGACTCTAAATCCCTCTGTGGCATTTTGGCGTTGCAGCTGACGCCTCGAACCCGATGAATGCTCTCTTAATCTGCTGCAGCTCAACACTGGAGCACAAGACTGACACACCCTGCCTCATCAGCAGGGGAAAGTCATTAGATCTGCCCTCTGTTGCCATACAGAGAGAAGCAGAACTTTGAGATGGAGTCAGGAATGGAAAAGAGGGCATGAGGGCATGAGTACAGAGGGTAAGAAGAAGAAGGTGACAGTGTGAATGGTTCAGTAATTGTATGACAGACAGTTGGGTCAGACTGGTGGAATGTGTGCCACAGAGGACCTCATGACAGACAAGAGGCACGTTTTCTTTGACCCCAATTACCCGAGGTGTTTTTTTTCCACCAGCTAATCCATGACATATAGGGTGGTCCCTCCTCTGTGCTGAGAAGTTGTTTTCACTGCAAGTCATATGGATGATAGCTTACTTCTGCTGACCACGATGTGACTGACCTGAACTACTAGCAATAAAACTAACAATCTTTCCATATACCTTAACACATGGAGCATATCAGTGTGGGTCTTTGCAGTAGGCCTGCAGCTCATGCTTATTTCTGCCATTGATTACTTTGTCTATTTTGTTTTCGATTAATTGTTTAGCCTGTAAAATGTCCCAAAATTCTAGCTTTTTAACAAAATTATTATTTTCATCTGACAAACGATACAAAACTCAAAAATGTTAATTTTCAAATATGAAACAACAGAAAAGCAGCAAATTCTCTCATTGAGGAAGTTGATACTAGAATATTTGCTTGAACTAGAATTTTTGCTTGAGCCAGAATTTTTGCTTAAAACTAAAAATAATTGATTATCAAAATTTTTCTTGTTTTTTTTCCTACTGATTAATTAGTTTATTAATCTACTAATGAAAACACAGGTGAATTACCTGTACTCAAAGTAGCCTACACAAAATGTGTTGGATTTAATCTATCTGTAGAAAAAAATAAAATAAAATAGCACCGCGTGTAAAAAATTACACCTGTGTACAACTTTTTATAATAATAATAATAATGCATTTATAATAATGCGCCTTTCAAAACACTCAAGGTCACCTTACAAGACAGTAAAAACAGCAAAAAGCATAAAAATACACACATATATATAAATATACACCGATATAATATTATATATATTTGGATATTTATATATTTCTGAATATTTATAATATTCAGAAAATATGTACCCCCTCTGCTTATATTGTACTCCTCAAAATGTTCAAGAAAAATTGAACTATATTTGTTTATTGCTGTTTTCTATTATTTCATTTGAATTTGAGTCCTCAACTGTTGGTCAGACAAAATATGAATATGTCTTCTTAAATAGACATTACACGATTTTCAGACAATTTATACAGTAAAGAGTATATTCATCCTGTCAAAATGTTTGTATGGCTCAACTTGTTTCCATTCAACCGCAGCAGCATTTTCATGTTATCTGAACGCCGTCTCTCCTTACGTCTTCCCACAGAGACACTTATGGACTCCACTACAGCCACAGCGGAGCTCGGCTGGACGGTCTACCCCGTGTCAGGGTCGAGCGATAATAGCGTGAGTGACATGCTCTACTTTCACTATGATCTGCTTCTGATAATGAAGATTTAATCAAATTCTTATTTAAGTAATAATGTGATTAAGTAATTTTCTCTCTTTTGTTAGATGTAGAAGTGCAGTTAATGTGTAAATTTGCCTAGTGCCCCGTGATAACTTTTATTTCTGACCGTGTTTTGGTTTCTCACTCTAAGGTCAAAGATCAATTAATGAGCCAGCGAGAGTGAGCTCACTCCCCCCCCCCCAAAAAAATCTAACTGCATATTTGTATAGAGATCATTTAAATTTAACAATGTCATTTCTTTTGGCCTGTAATCTTCATGGTAGATGTTTGAAGAAGTTTTGTTTTGTGTACATTTTGAAAAGAAGATATTACCATTTTTTTCTTTTTCTTTTTTTTAAAATCATAGTTCCACAAATACATGCATATTTTTACAGTCCAATATTCACTAGCCACATTTTCTTATTCTTCCGTTCATGATCCAGATTTTGTACACTTTAACGTGATCTGAACTTTGACAAGCACAGTAAGAATGAACAATCATGAAGCTAAATACATGTGTTTCTATTGCCAGACTAGAAGCTTCATGTTAACTGGACCCTGTTGGTATTTGATGCACAGTATTTCCACGTTGTTTGCCAGGGCATTGGTTCCTCCTAGCCACATGCAAGCCAGGCCCACTTAAAGCCAGCCAAAACCAGAGTCTCAGTCTCCTTCACTTTCCCCACCACAAGATTTAGACTTCTAAGAATGAGTCCAGGAGAGAGAAAAAATGTTGTAGACTTATTTGCTGGTTGCATTTCAAAAAACCACTGCCCATTTTTTTCAATTATTTATGCTTCTGTGGTTTGTATTAAAGATGGTTTGAATTATACTCTATCATGCTGTGTGTTTTTGCACTAAAAAAAGAAGCAAAAAACGGCATATAGAGATTTAGCCCTCAACAGTTCCATCATACAACTCCAAATTTGTTCAGCAGTAATTTAGGACAACTTCACTCCTCCCAAACTGAGGGCATGTTGTCTCCTTCCTGCTAATTCCTGCAATCAATGACCACTTCTCTTGGCAGCTCAGAGAACACATGCTGGTTCCAAAGATAGTTTATATCACATCTTCCTTTCATCTCTGTAAAATGTTCCAAATCAGCAAAACATTCACTCAGACCACATTTCACAGTCAGATTTAATGCTAAGTAGAACATTTGGACTAAAAAGTTGAATACTCAGGTCATTGCTGCAAACTATGCGTGGTGAAAATGACCACTCTGTACAAAGTGAGGTGAAATTAAGGTCTAAACCCAAAACTAAAGACCTTTAAGCTCTTCAAGAATCCTCTTTGTTCCAGCAACATGTGGTGAATGGCCTAAATCTGTGGTAGTTTCCTCTTCCAAATCAAATATCTTCACATTTGGTCTCAAAATTTGGATTTGGACTGAATAAAAGGTTATGCGTGAAGACTTTTAAACGTGTGCTCCTATTGCCTTTGTTTTTGACTTCAGATAACTTTATGCTCCTTTCTAAAACCCTCCATATGCATTCACAATATATCCTTCTCTTGGAGTGCAGTGAAATGCAAAAAAAATTCCCTAAGCCGCTGGATTTAGTCAGGTATAGGTTGGCCTTATCAGCGTGGGCACTGGAGTTTTAAGACGATACGGCTGAGCTTGTCAAAAGCACAGTCCGTTGGAAAGCGACGAGTGAAAGCGATGGAGATAGCTTGTCCCTTATGGCCCAGGGCAACAGGTGTGGAAACAGAGCTCACACTCACTCTCAGTATAACAGCAAGAGGTGCCTTACAGAAGCTATTGTCTTACACACATATATGCATGGCTGTATGGGTTTAGCTGGTGGATCAGTAACATCCAGCAGAGCGCCGCACCAGCAGTTGGCTTTCACTACTCTGTATGCTTCATGAAATATATCCTAAGTTGACATGTGATACTGCGTCACAATGGAAACGCAAAGAAGTAACAGTGTGATATAAAGTCAGAAATGTTATGGCAGTTGGTGTTGTTCCACTCACAGCATATTTAAATATCGTCTATCATATTATTATTATAAGAAACTTCTTCAGCAACAGCTGTAAAACCAACTTCCTACAGTGGGGATTTTGGAAGTGATTTGTTTAAAACAATATTTCAGTTCAGCTTCTGTAAAGCAAGTTTTATAACCCTCTGTCTGTACAGCCGGGCAATTCTTCCTTTTAATTGCCTAAAATGACAGCCAGACTTTATGTGGTCCCTGAGTCGCATAAGCAAAACATCTTCATTATTCTTCATAATATAGAAAGCAACGACAGCCAGTGCAACAATTACCAAACCGGAATTTATCCCTGGGCACTTTAGGAAGTTTACTGACTAACGTTGTAAAATTCTGGCAATAGAACATACGTATCATGTTTTATTCCACCCACATAGAGAATGTGGTGCAGTCAGTATAGTTGAACTATGTGTATCTCTGGTCAATGTTGAGAAGACTTGACCCCAAGTGCATACCTACACCGAGCACACAATAATCCAACCCATGTCTACTAGAAATTACATTTATATACAACTAATTTACAACAGTCAGAGTGTCAGAGACACCACATATTTGACTCACTGAAGCACTACATTTAGGTATGTGCCACACTGGAGCCGCTGGGAGGTGGTTGGTGGCGTGCATGCAAAGTACACGACTGACACAAGAAGCTACCGTTCGCGTCCAGACTGTGGTTAGGTTTTGGCAACAAAAGTACTTAGGTTTAAATTAGGAAAACAGAGTTTTTTCCCATTAAATTTAGCGGAAAACAACTGAAATACATTATCAGGGAATATTTTACTGGTATATTCTGTATCAACAATTTTTCAGCTTGCTTATTATGTTAATAGCAAATGTAATTGCTCACCATTACAGTTCGCAATTACGTATAAATTATAAATATAATTTCTAGGAGACATGGCTGCAATAATGAAATGATAAACATTAATACGCTGGTGCTTATCGCAAAAAGTTTGCATTTTAAGTTAGTATATCGACCAGTAGAATACATTGAAAATGCCTGGTTATTAGCAAAAAAGCAAAAACACTACTGCTATGCACATTTCTTCTTATTCAAACTCAAC
Source organism: Hollardia meadi (assembly GCA_037974645.1). Lineage (NCBI taxonomy): Eukaryota > Metazoa > Chordata > Actinopteri > Tetraodontiformes > Triacanthodidae > Hollardia > Hollardia meadi. Next base: position 556,874 of record JBBPCS010000359.1, read on the forward strand.
ATTTGCAAAAAAAAAAAAAACTTGAGCGGCTCCTTTAAAAAAAAAAAAAAAGTCTTTGTGAAGTTACGCGATCCGTTGGGAATCTGCTACGTGACATAACGTATAGCCAGCTAGCCGAGCAGGGTTAAGTGGTCAATGTTTTCCTCTTAAGTGGAGCTGAGAGACGTGCGAACATCAGGTCAGATCTTCTGACCCACTCTTTTCTGCCTTGAAACACTGACAACAGCAAACATTTAGAAACTGACTTATGGCCGCAGGGAGCACACTGAGGTGCTGTGGAAGGAAAACTGAGGTCTCCTGCATAGGTTGAGTGTGTGTGTGTGTGTGTGTGTGTGTGTGTGCGCGTGTGTGTTAGGTTATCTTCATGGAGGTGTCATAATGTGCTCTGCCAGGATATACTGTATGTCACTTGGGGACACTCCACACAGGAGAGTTTTGCAGGAAGGCAACATGCAGAAAATGTTTTGAAACAAATCACTTCTCTTTCAAATAAACTTTAAATTAGAGTTCTTTTGGAGCAAGATCAAGGTTGTTTACACATACTTGTGGGCATGTGTGGCAGACCGACATACTTTTTATGCCTCCGCGCAGGCGACAGTCGAGGCCGGAGGCATCATGATTTCAGGTTGTCCGTCCCATTCTTGTGAACCCGATATCTTCTCCGATGGAAATTTGGCACAAACATACGCTAATTATGACAACATTTTACACAAACTGTGCTGATTGTATAGATTGTCTGTGCTGCCGGGTTGACGATGTGTGTGAAGAATCCATATTTTAGAATTTGGAGTTTCTTTGCAGCAACATCCATATTTGAAGCATTGTAGTCCACCACAAGCTATTTGTTTTGTTGATAATGACCTTCGGGTGATTGTCGTTGCACCATGTGGCCAAGCTCTCTATCAGTCATTACATATATTATATGAGTCTGAACAGACATGGATGTAAATTGCAACTTCACTAATGCACAGAGGCATACAGCCACGAGGCGGTTTTTTCTTCTCTTCAAGTAATTTGTTGAACATATTTCATGATATTGAACTCATTTGGATTTAAAGTAACCACTAATTTGGGACTGTGATTCACAATTAAGGTCTTTGAAATCATATTTTGGGAATAATGCAGGGAAATATGCAAACATAATCCACATGTAACATTGTGGAAAGGGGGTACAAGATGGAACTGTTTTTCTGGTTTCACATGTTGTGCATTAGTAGTGGACAGTGGTAATTGGAGCTGACTGCAACAGACATTTCTACTTAAGACTGCATGTGTGTGTATGTGTGTGAGTCTCTTTTTTCTATGAAGCTGTCTCCTTTGGCTCCCATGGCCTCTCTCGTAGTAACTAAACGCAGAGAGTGGGTGTCATTTGTCCTCTGTCCCTTTAGGGAAGGCACTCTTGCTCTGAGAGATTTACTGCAAATGTGGCGACTGTGCCTCAGAGTTTTCCGCAGGGTCTTTCTCCCTACTTTTCTGTGAATAATTTATTTACTTCTGTCAGCGGTGGAGCAGTGATTCGTAATGTGGCCCTGGACGGTGAAGCTGCTTCAGGTTAAATTCAAACATTGTAATGACAAGATGTGATAAATACACAGTTTGTGCTATGTCAAAACAATGAAACCATTAAATCGTCGAGCCTTCTGACAGTGTGTTCGCGCTCACACTGATGTGTCCCTCTATTTTTTCTATTTGTGAGAAAATGTGACAAAACATACAGCCATATTGCACAGACAGACCTACAGACAATAAACAAACAATTACAATGACACAATGATATGTGATGTTACAGTCAGAGTCCAGGGTTAGCGAATTAGTGGATGTTGGGTAATAGGTAGGGTATGTGTGGGAACTGTGTGTATGTTGGTATGAGAGGCAGTGATATGTATCTATTTAGTGATCCTCAAGATTCAAGAGAGAAAAGAAAAAAAATGTTATCAATATTGTTATATTAATAATACAATAATTGTAATAATACAATAATTATTATTATGCGCAATATGACCATTGTAATACTTATATATATGGGATGAGATTTATACAACAATTAGGAGTGAGGCCAGGCTGGGCCACTGGAAAGGGGAGCAACAGCCCTGCCCTGCCCGACCCCTCAGCGATACAACTGGGACCCCCGGCGTGATACAGGTGGGGCGGGTCTGCGAAGGACCACCCTCACCATCCAACTATTTTCCCATTTATTTATCTATATTTTTGTTAGTTTATTTATTTATTTTTTTAGTTTTAGGAAGGAGCTGGCTAATTGCAGCTGTTATGTTCTGTATACCATGGACCACTACCAGACCATCAGGAGGGAGTCAGCTTGCTGAGGAATGACATCTTTTCTTTTTTTTTGTCACTATTTTCTGACCAATTTGTGGAAGAGGCTATTTCCCACTGCAGTTGTCTTGCAGGCTTAGACTTGTCATTTTTAGGGGATGATTCTTACTTTAAGCTTCCAAATGACAGTTTTACAGTCATTCAAACAGATTTATATGACTTGTGTTTACCAGAAAGAACTATTTCTCAAAAAAATTGCCTGGGTGTTGATGACAAGTGGCCATGAAGACTTTAGTTGTGGTCTGCTTTTTTGCAGCCAACAAACTTGTTGACCGTCTGCATGTCAGCTAAGTTTCCTGGTTGTGCAGATGTACAGGAAATTGAGAATTCTGACAACTTGATTGTGTTCCTGCGGTATGAATGTGTTGTAAGAGCACAGTAGTCCCTTTAGAGCAATATAACAGGGTGACATCAAAAGCCGTTTGTGGACTCTCGGCTGCTATGCTTGCCTGACTGTCCTTGAAAGTGGACCAATCTCAAGGTTTCTCCCTCTGTTTTAAATGAGGATTTTGTTGTATTTTTGCTTTATTTTTTTAAGGATTAATGGCTGTTTTTTGTTGATTTTAATCTTTTCTTCTTGAGCACTGAAAAAATCCTTCTGTGCTCCTTCTGTGTTAAATAGACAAGACGCAAATGTAAAAGAGGAAAGTGTAAAATCAAATGTGTGCTTACAGAGGAGTTTGGTAATTAGCTCCTAGACTTATTTCATACAGTAGTTTTGACTGGTGAATGAGGCAAAAAGCTGTCTTTGTTGAAGCTTCTCAGTTGTAGAGGAAACTCTATAATTCAGCCTAGACAGTGCGTTCCGCTTGGCTTTACAGATAAAGCAGAGTCTTACTGTCATTGAGACGTCTGGATTGCGGGTCAGCTGAACTTTTCTAGTGTGGCAGAGGATATATTGATTCTGAGGTTCATTCTCAGTGAGCGTCACTGAACTGTAGCACCTCGTATAACACCAGAGGAAGAGAGGTGCAGCTGAAATATACTGTAGTAGTTTCTTCTACTACAATCTGTATTCACTTCAGACAGGTTTTCTATACAGGGCATTTGTCTCCGAGTGCTGCTGCTCTAGCGTAATATAAATAACAGGCTCTCCAGTTAGTGGACCCAAGACTGGTGTGGGAAAGTATTTTTTATTAACAAAGCAGAGAATACCTGACAACAGTTGAGACAGCTGAAAATCAGTTTAACTGGCAGGATTATAAATGGGCAGGAATTTGCTTTGGCAACTACAAGGGCAGTTGGACAGGACTGTTTGATCGAAATCTAACATGTGTTATCTAAACAGCAGGTGATGGCTCTTATCAGGCAGTTACCCTGTACAGCATTCTGTTGTTAAATGCTATATTTTTATATATTGGGATTCTCGCCTTGGCCATAAATGTAACAGTAGACTTTTTGGTATCATCCGTGTAGCACTAAAACTGTGTGTTCGTCTGCTTAGAATAACGGATAGGTAATACGCCGCAGGTTAAACCAAACACTGAAAATTATTTGCGAACACTGTTCAGCCCAGGATCATCAGACTCTGGACCCCGACTTGAGCAATTAAAACATAAAACAGTGTCTTTTTGTTTGGAGCCAGTCTTGCATTTTGTTTCACATCACTGGCCCTTTACCGTAAGAATTTCTATGTGTGTGGTGTTTCTCAGATGAAAGAAATGCATCCAGTGTACCATGAAAAAGCCTTTTGCTTGTTGTTTACCTTGAAGTCTTACACTCTTATGTCTAATAACTTTGAAAAATAACCACAAATATTTCATACTTGCAAATTAGCTCTTTATAATATTTGCTATTCCTTTGATTATTAAGAGCAAGCCTTTGATCATTCTGGTCTTAGACATCTATTTATTTTCTGTTATAGTAATGCGCTCACCCCTATGGCTGTTGATTTCCACATTCCAAGAACGAGAAAAACAACATTTCTCTAAATGTAACAGGATCTTGGTAGAATAAGCTGGAGTTTTTGTATCCATCATCATCTGAGGGCAGCTCATCCCCTCTAACTAATCCGTCTTGACATCCACCAACAGGGTTACCTCCACCTTCTGTACTTAAAACACATGACCACCCTTACACAGCACTCTGTGTAAAAAGCCAGGAGAAAGAGCTGTGAAAATGAAGACGTTTCTTCTAATTTCACACTCTGTGCTTGATCGTTAGGCTCTTATTATGCCCCATTTGCTTCCCTCCACTGGCTGTGATGAAAGCGGGGCAAAGAGGCCATGACAGGACAAAAAGGGGCCCTCCATCAAAACACATTTTGTTTGGGGTCTTTTTTAGCCTGACTCAACCCCCTTCCCCCCACATCGCTGCCAACACTTTCCCCTACAGCTTCCCCTGTCTGCATCCCTCATTAGCAGCCACCCCCACCTGTCTTCACATTCGTTTTTATTACACTGCAATGCTCTTTGCTCAGTAGAAGCGGACTGCCCGCTCTTGTTTAATTGGCCCACCGCCTCCCCACTGCTCCTCAACAAGTGGGAAGGTCAATAGCGTCTCATGACCTGCAATGATGATGTCTGCCAGTACGGGCCAAAAGACAGATTTATCCTTCAACCATGCCCCCAAGAACCTGTAGCTTGTACAATCGTGTAAGAATGGCTTTATTTGTATTTGTATTTTGAGTTTAAAGCTGCTTGCATCCGGTGTTACTATCGAAATGTGTTGATTCTGATTAAACATAAAAACCCACTGTTAACAGTTTTTTGTTAGTGGAGTTACAGGCCATGTTTTGCAAATTAAGATTCAGATACAAAAGTTCGGCTGCATTCTCATTAATCCCATTATTATTATTTTTTATTATTGGCTACACATCAGTCTTTACTGTTTAGATTGGCATGTGTGATGGTTTGGGTTTGGGTCAAGCCAGCATCACACTCGCAGTGATTAATTAGGACGTGGGAATAAAGAACTAAAGCTGTTATAATTAGTCAGAAAGTGTTTCGATAGAATGGCAGCTTGCAACAAGAGGGGTGACTTTCTTCTCCCGACCCGTCAAAATCTGTCAAAATCCTCACTAAGTGGGCACTAATTTGAGAAATTATATCAGCTGTGAAGTGAAGAGTGAAGGGGGGAGGTAGAGCGGTGGAAGCAGCAGAGGGTGCAGCTGATGCAAAGTGGCTGTTGGTGGTTGAGAACAGGGTTTTTCCTTGACTAAAATGCCGAGGTCAAGGTCATGACCTGCTGGGTGGTTGGAGCGCATGGTGTTTAAAGCTGGTTTGATCCAAGGCCAAAGGGCAGGAAAATCACAGAGATGGCATCTGGAGTCAGAGTGAGCACTTAAACTGCTGTGCAACATGTGAATTTTGAAATAGAACAGAACACCAAGAAAACCTGGAGTCAAATATGCCCCTTGATTATTCTTTATACGATTACCTGTGTAATGTGATTATGTCAGTTTAGTATGGCTTTGATTGTGGAAAATTCATGGCATGTTTCCTCACTGTAGTGAAAGGAGCTTTCACTGCAATGTCAATAACCCATTACAGTATGTGCTATGAATGTGTCCTATTAAGAAACAATAAAAAAGTAGGGCACATTATCGAATAAACCAGAACCTCTCTGCTCTGTTCAAGTGACTTAACGTCAGGTCTCCAGTTTCTCTTAAAGCATAACAGGATGTGAATGGTTTCCTCAGTAAGAGCAAAGAAGATGGTAAAACCTCAAAGCTGTCTGCTTGTACAAAGCATGGCTTATATTTTTTAACATTCCAACTGTAAATTGAGTTTAATGTAATTTTGAAAAGATAAAAAAAGGACAAACTAAATGATGCTATAACCCAAATACAGTCTTACAGTAGGTGACACCTTTATAATGCCAACCTCCCTTTGCTGGGTTTACCTGTCAGAATAAACCATGGAACACATTTCCATGTAACAGATATCATACCTGGTTCATATACCCAGTCCTAGATTTGTCCTTAAATTGAAACTCATAGAACTCGTAGATTTAAAAAATGGACCACTTGGATTTCTGATCCAAGTGGTCCATCACTTCACACCTAAGCCCCAAATCGTGACCACTAATGTATTGTTTCCTTGTAGCCTTGTTAATATACCAGTTGTACCTCAAGAAATTGGAGAACATGCTGGAAAGGCTGGTTCTCATTTGTTTCTTTCGACTCATGTAATGCATCCATGCAGACTGGATTATTATAAATATTTTGTTTCTTTGCCCCATGTAATTAATTTAATCAAAATATTGCCTGAAGCTAATTATTCCCAGTAATCAAAGCATTATAAAGTGAGCATGAAAATATTATTTTTATTGCTGCCAAGTAAGTATTAGCAGGGCTCTATTCCAGTGTATATTAATAGAAAACATGCAGACCATTTACTGCTTTACAGCTGAATTGAATGAATCAGGTTAACTGTGTGCCTCAATTGCCTTTTCTCTTTTGATTTTTATTCATATTGAAATGTAAATATGTTTATTTCTGTCCTTGGCCAACAGTGGGAGGAGGTGAGCGGTTATGATGAAAACATGAACACCATCCGGACGTACCAGGTTTGCAATGTTTTTGACAACAATCAAAACAACTGGGTACGGACAAAGTACATCCGGCGTCGTGGTGCCCAGCGGATCCATGTGGAGATGAAGTTCTCTGTGAGGGACTGCAGCAGCATTCCTAACGTGCCGGGCTCCTGTAAAGAGACGTTTAACCTCTATTACTATGAATCTGATGCCGACTCAGCCACCAGAACCTCCCCAGCTTGGATGGAGAACCCCTGGATCAAAGTTGATACCATCGCTGCAGATGAGAGCTTCTCCCAGGTGGACCTGGGGGGCAGGGTGATGAAGATCAACACTGAGGTTCGGAGCTTTGGCCCTGTGTCACGAAATGGCTTCTACCTGGCATTCCAGGACTACGGCGGCTGTATGTCGCTCATTGCTGTTCGGGTCTTTTACCGGAAGTGCCCTCGTATCATCACTAACGGGGCGTTGTTCCAGGAGACACTCTCAGGAGCAGAGAGCACCTCCTTAGTGGCTGCCAGAGGTGTTTGCATCCCTAATGCAGAGGAGGTGGATGTGCCAATTAAGTTGTACTGCAATGGAGATGGAGAATGGATGGTACCCATTGGACGCTGCATGTGCAAGGCTGGGAATGAGGCTGTGGAGAATGGGACTGTTTGTCGAGGTATGTCATGCTCTTTTATAATGTTTTCATTCAATCTGTTAAGCCTAATGAATCGGTACACTCTGCAATCATAACAGAGTACTCCAAACAAAGGCTACAGTCCACACAATGTGAATGTTTGGTAATGCACTCACTGTAAGCTGTTCCAGGGATCTATTAATTCCCATTAAATTGATGGTTTAAGCTAGTGATATATGGCCGTATATTAAAAACATTATGGAAGGTATACATTCTGTGTAAAAATTATTCAACTAAATCCATCACCATATATCCATAAAAATGAACCTCACCCCTTGCTGTTTGTTTCCCAACAGAAATACATTGCTGAATATTCACATCATTGGTATAGAATTAAGTTAATCAGTATTTCTTTAAGGTTACTGGTATTACTAGTATTGCAATTTTTAAAGGATACCCAGCCCTAGGAGCTGCTCATCACAGGTCTTTGGTCACAATTCACAACTGCCTGTCAGGAAACAAATTATTTATTGCTTTCCTTCATGAGGACCTTGTAGCACATGTAAAATTAACCCCACAGTCTGTTACATAAAGATCAGAATCTTTTATGTATAGAACTGCATTAAGTGCACTTTCAGGGGGCTATTTTGTCACAGGGAATGTTTAGGGTCTTTCTTCCACATTTGAATGTTGTTTTTTTTCAGAATAATAAATGCATAAAAATGTTCCAGCCTCTCCCAACAGAGAAGCACCTCTCTGTGCATGTTTAACAGAGCTCATGCTGAACAAAAATTCGAGAAAAACATGAAAAACAATTTTCAATCTGAAAAATTCATGTGCTGACCTTTTGTTGGTTACATGCCTCCTCCCATCCATGAGGAGAAAGAGGATATTTTTCAAAATTGCCTGCATTTTCCTATCAATTGGAATCCCACACAGGCAAATTGATTTGGCTTTTCAAAACATCAATGCACCCAACATTTACCTGTGCCATACCCTGTCCTCACCAGGTGTCCAGGTGGTATTCGGTCAACGTGCTTAGAGATCTTGATCACTTGAAACAGCACGACAGCATGTCGCCTGCAGACTGGAGCCATGCTGCTCCAGCCCAGCACAACAAACCACCTGCCTGCGTTTTAGATAGGTGTGTTGCTGCCTCTCTTATGCACGCCTGTAATTACAACACATCCCCCAGTGTCTGTGTGCTGGGAGGGGAAACGTGATGGGTGCTGCCTCACAAACACTGTTCAATGACTACTAATGAGGACAGGCACTAGCTCACCAAGGAATACAGGCTAATAAGAGGCATGTGAATATAGCTACTCTGCTGTAGTAAGCTACTCTGAATCCACTTCCCCACATAATTACACAAATCTGCTTGTTTTTTGACCTACATCACTGCATGTGATGGATTGGAACATCTCAGGGGTGTCCTCAGTCATGTTTTTTTTTTTTTTGTGCTAAACGGGATTATACAGTTAAATTCTGTCAGTGTAACAGAGAAAGCATGTTGATTCATCTATATCCTCACACCACTGGGCAAGAGATTTTTGACTTTAAAGGTAGAAGAAGGAAAGCTTCTGCATTCTCTCTTCTTCACCCTTCATGTACTGTAAGTGTACACTTACCGTCTTCTTTGTCATTCTTCTTTCCCTGATCTCTTGATGCAGTGACTGAATATTAAAGGTTTATGAAAATAATGCATTATCTGAGAGTGCAGCTGTGGAATGAAGCAAAATGTCATGCATGGAGTTGGATTTTTATGACTCCATACAATAATTATGAGCCTCAGTGCAAACAACGGGGAAGCATTTTACCTGAAAAAAACCCTCAAACCATTACAGTTTAAAAGGATATTATTCTCTGTTTCCCCCATTGTTCAGGAGCCCTTTTTGATGGAAGGCTGCCACCAGTTGCTCTGCTCTCCAGTCGTCTCCCTAAACTCCAAAAGCTGATATCAGCACTTGAAACTGTGGTCCGTCACTGCCTTTCAACTACTAAAAGTTGGCTAATGAATTGGTCTATGAAAGATTCACCTTTTGCCTGCTGAAATTATGGGGTAATGAATTCATTTGTGACAGGTTCCCTTGGAGGGTTTGTAAGATTATCCTCTTTCATAGCTGTATTATGGAGCCATGGAGAGCATAAAGCAGCCAAGATAAAAGACTCTATTTGTACCGTAATAATAATAATGCAACCGATGCTTTGTTCCAACATCTCTGCAACTAAACATGTAATTACGCATGTAACAATTAAATCCTTGGAAGGGATTTCAGCAAATAATTATGCTGTCAAGAAATCTGTCAAAATATTGACAATAGAAGGGGGTGCATACATGAAATTGCTGAGGCCTTTCTCTCTGTGATTGTCTTACAAGTGAGATTAAGTTTCCTCTCTAAGAACACTGAGAGTGAAGGAACCACACCAGTGCTTTTTAGCAGACCGCCCTGAAATGAGAGATCCTTCTTGAGAGGAGATGGTGCACCGCAGAGACACATAAGGTCCTGTTTGCCCTTGCTGTTCACTCCAGAATGAAAAGCATTCTTTACAGTAGGAGGACAATGAGAGCCATGTTCATGGGTGGAATTGCAAACTCCGTTAACAATGCCCATGTGTGTTTTTTCACTGTAATCTGATCATCTAACCCCATGCTATTGTGAGTTCAAGGGTCTCGACTGTGGGAGCGTGGCTCATGTTATAGAGCAGTGTAGATGGAACGATCTGTCACAGCGATTCTAATAGCTTAATTCATCTTTTGGTTATGTTTTTTCTGAAGGCTGTTTTTGGGGGAGAAAGATGAATATCGTAAAACAAACTGTGTGATTTGTGTGGCCCAGATTTGCTGTCACACAGCATGACAGTGGATAAAAAAGTGCGACTGTTATACATATTCTACACACTCTCCCACTTATGTGCAGGAGAAATAATGGTGGTGGTAAAAATAATCAGGTTTTACCTCCACGCTCACATGCAGTGAAATTAATCCAAGATTCAGATATACTCAATGACTGTATAAAGTATGGACGGATGGGGATGGTTGCTTCTGGCTCCAAAAAAACCCAAGATGGCGATGGCCATAATGCCAAACTTGAGGCTTCAAAATGGTAGTCCACAAACCAACAGGTGAAGGCACGGTAGGTTCACACTTGGATATTCTGTATAATGAACTTGGCAAATTCTACTGTACATGCACAACTGGCTCTACAGCGAGTCAGGAAGTCATGTGAATGATAAGCTTGGTTAGGTCACAGCGTGGAGAATTTGGAACAACACCATTGCTTCTTGCGTTCATTGCGTCAGTCTCTTGGTTTGGTTTGCATCAGGGGTGGGTGGTAGCTGCTTAAAAGTGAGGTTCCTGCAGTTGCACCAGTTAGATTAAGGAGAAAAGGCTTCAGTAGTTCTTCAGCCAAATGTGGTTGTAGATAAACAGAGTTAGGGGATTGAGCGCAAAAGGTAGGTGCTGGGCAAACATGATTGGATAGACATGATTGCATAGAAAAGAAGAGGGGAGGAGGCGAAGGCAGGAAATGAGTCCCCCCAAACCACTGTCAGAATCCCAATTATTGCCGTCTTTTTGTCTGGAGAGGGTTTAAGGGTGAAAATCAGCGTAGCACAGACAAATCCACACCGCAGCCTTTATTTCCCTGGGTGCCTCTGTCTTTAATGGCAGCTCTAATTGACTAACAGCGCACGTGGGGAAAAGCCATGCTGATGACTGGATGACTGTCCCCTGCGCTGGAATAAGACACAAAGCACAACAAAACAAATACACGCCCTCAAGGCTTTTGCTGCATTGTACATTGTGCAAACAAAGACGAAGAAAGGTTTGCATTGGGCTACAGTAACAGAGAAAGAGGGTGTGAGTGGGAGAAAATAAGAAAAAGAGAAAGGGAGAACAAAATGTCAACAGTTTGCCTACACAATAGGCACTAATACACTATGATCTTAAAGTAAAAGCCACATTTATTCTCTGAGATGCTGTTAGATGAGCATAAGGAATACAAATTAGCGCTTGAACAGATGTTCATCTCTGCAACATTTGTCTGTTAAATTGCATCATTGACAACAAGACTTAATTTTAGCATAATAGATAATATCAGTAAATTTCCATCAGCACAACTTCATCATGTTTTCACTTAGACACAATAACGGGTCTGTGATGTGTACTTGATAGAGGTAGTCTCTTTGGTCTGTACACGGTGTAATGTAGCAGCAGGAGGCAAACAGGCGAGATGTTAGACATGTCATTCTGTCTGCAGAGACCCCAGGGAACGTTCAGGAGCCTAAAGTTACTCCCTTTTCCCCACTGTTATTGGATTTTAGTATGGCCAGGTCCTTCTTTTTCTCTATCCGCCGGTCCTATTTTTTCTCTGTTTATTCTGCACTCTGCACACTTCCACACAGCAGAAGAGAGGGAGAAAACAAACAAACAAACGGTGAAGCTTAATGAGAGGAAGGGAAGAGTCTTATGAGAGGAAAACTCTAAATTAAACCCACACATACAACCCCTCTAATATAATTACAGTGTAGTAAGTGCACAAATTACATTACAGTGCATGAGCACATTTGCACTACTATATGGTATGCATTCATGTGCACACACAGGACCCTTGTATACCCACACACATGCACTTTATCTTCCTTATTTTCACAGCACATCCATCATCATGCGGTGACCTGCGATCCCTGCGAATCTCCCTGAACTGGAAGATCATGGCCTGTTAAGCCTTTAAACGTTTTCCACATGTTTTTGCACATGTCGGAGTGTGCTCCATATGCCCCTCTGTCACACTCCTCGTTATCCCACACTATCTATTGAATCTCAAATTCAGACAGTATGACCTCTTATAATCCCAGTACCCCTTTTTTCTACATTATTGGTCATCTTTCTGACGGTGTAGGCTTCCTGCAGGTCTGGTTCTTGCTTGTAACACCTACCCCTGTCTCACCCTGAGCAGACAGCCTAATGACCACAGACAGTTCTCTGGTGTTTCTCCATGAGAACAAAGCTGGTTGACAACCCTGAGACCTTATGGTTTTTGTTCATGATAAATTTGGATTGGACAGGCTGTCCTGACGCTGAGGAAATGTGCAGTATATGGAGATCATTCCATACATGCCTTTCTTTTCTCATCAGCACCAAGGCTTTGTCAAAACATCCCCATGTGTGCTATCTCAAATGTCTTTGACTCGTGTCCTGTTAGAGGATTCATGTCGCTCTTTCGGGTAAGGGAGACTGATGGATCAAGCATCTGTCTGGATAAAAGATGAGAAACAATCGGGCTCACTGTTGAAGACATGAAACCCTCTTGAGTATCGGTGACCTTGTTTTCCAATGACGTATTAGAACTCGGCCAACATTGAGAGAAAATTGTGGTTTCTTGTGTTGTGTGCCATTGACCTACATTAGAGCTATTCTAAAAGTGAGAGTAGAGAGAATGCTTATCCATTCCTGACATTTGGTGGGATGTGCCACGTGGACTCGGCGGCCACAGTATCCAAGAGATGAGCACAGCTGTTCACACACAGTTAACCCCTTAGCCGTTCGCTAAGAAGCTGAAAGGGTTGAGTCTATATTCTGCTTCACACCGGAAGGTTATCCTATCTCATACAACATCATAGTATAGCAGCATAAAATACTTCACACATAAAGGTGCTCACCTTTGTGGCATGTAATTCACCAGAATATATCCCCCTCAATGCTGAGTATTAATTACAAAAAACATCTGTTGGTTATAAAGCAGCTAATTATTGTGTTGCTGTTGGGTTAATTGGAATTATTAGACATTTGGCTCCTTTGAGAAGAACTTTCTTGACAGCAACTCATGTAACTATATGACAGCAGTATACAATGGCCCTCACTGTGACTTAGTACTGACAGTAAAACAGAGAATAGCCATTTTATTCCCTATGGAGAATACTCTCCAGAAGTATAATGGATTCTAAAAACAGTAACCTCACCCACCAACAAAGATCTCTCTCCTTTTAAACTTCAGGTGATTAAAGATTAAATGGCTTAATGCTGAGGCAGAGAGATGGGAGGGCAGAGATAGATCAGAATGGAAAGGCAACAGAGGAAGAGAATTATTAGCAAGGACACATGATTGGTTTTCTGACTCTTCTTCTCATTCTCTTATCAGTTTTGTATGCATCACCGCCCATCAACTTTCTGCAGTCATAACCACAAGAGATCATCTGCTAAGAGCAGGCTCAAAGGGGAGACATCACAGGGAGAGAATATTAATGCTATATACTTCAGTATTTTGTGATTCTAATGTTTTGACTTCAACTGAGGGATTACGGAGTCTGCACCGAGAAGATTTCCTGATACAGCTCCTTTCAAAACACATTATATATTTTTTTTAAAAGTGTGGTTGTGGACCTAAAAATAAGGCTTTCTTAATTCTTGAAAATAAGACATTTTAATATATATCTTGACTACATTCTGCAAGAAAGTCACTCTATTCTGCCTTTACATTGAAACAATGACATACAGCATTTAAAATATGGAGTGGATACACAGATAAGAGATGTATATACTAGTCTTTGTTGCTGTACATTTACAAAATTATCTGCCGGACACTGTAAGGTCCGCTTTGCTTTGTAGCGTGAGTCAGCATGTGCTGTAAATCTCTGAGTTGTCGATATATCTCTCTTGAAGTGTCATTAAGATAAATTCCTGTGTGTTTTATTACTTGGCAATCAAAGTGATTTAGATTCAGAAAGTACACCCGCTGTTCTCAAAGGAAAGTAAAAAGGCTGCATTGAATTATCAGCTAATTCCAGAGCCTGAAACCAAATAAGAAAAAGCAACAAACAGAAAGTATCCTTGGATTCAAGGACAACATCTCCGCTAACCTCAGTGAATCCCTATGAGGTGATTGTGTCCACACAAGCTTTATCTACTCACTGGGGCCTCTGCAGTGTTGAAGCAAAATCAACAACCAAATCAAGCAGTTTATATTGAGATTTATTTTGCTTTGGGATTTAATTCTGAAATGTTTAGAAACCCACAGGCTAATGTCAACTCAGAAGTTGGACTGGCATAGCAAAAGTTCCTGTCATCATCCTCCCCGAGAGATTTCTTCGTGGTGTTTGAGTTAGAAATTGAACATATGCCTCTAAAGCCCAGTCCCTGTAAAGTTAAGCGCTTCCCTGTTAAGATCCACAACTGCAAGATTGTACTTTGTTTTCTTTGCCAGTTTGTGTTTTCCCGATTACTTTAGAGACTGATTTATTAAGAGATATTGATGAAAGAGTAACACATGAACTTCAAACCACAAAACAATATGAATAGTTCAGAAGTAGTTATAGCTTAGATCTCATTTAGTCAACCCATTAATAGACGGCCTAAGAGATAGCCACCATATAACAAGTCTAAGAGTCTAAAGCCATGCCAGATACTCTGTGAGGGTAAAGCGATGCTGGCGTGCTGAGATGCTCACAATGAAAATGCTAATATGCTGATGTTCAGCAGGCATGTTTATTATGTACAGTATGTTCACCAACTTAAATAAGCATGTTCACTCAAAATCACTTGCCAAACTCATGGTGGCACTAGAGGAAATTTTGTTATCATAAAAATTGATTATGTGGCAACCATGAGTGTTTGTACCCACAGACTGTAAAAAAAAACAAGCAGACGTAGCATCTGGATCTAAAAAGTAAAGCCATTGTGACCCCAAATGACCCTACTTCTCACTTGATTTATTCAGTAAAACTTTTTATAATTAGTTTATGATCTCAGTCACTAGTTAGTCTTCTTTAATACGGCATGATATTTATTTTGTACATCATGGTCCCATTTAAAGTTACCACGGTAACCTGTCAATCAGGACAGAGGTGTAGCAGTGCGAATCCATGGCACTGTGTACATTTAAATAGCCGTGAACTTTTTTGGTGTTGTCCATATTTTAGAACGGTGACCCTTTCACAGTGTGATTTAATTTGTTAATGAAAGTTAATTGTAACATTTTGGTTGCCTTAAAATGTCTTTCAGTATTCAGTTGTACTAAAAGTTGGCTGTTATTATTATTATTATTATTAGCATCCCAATTAATATAACAGTTAACATGAATTACAGATGCACTTTGCTAATCATGCTAATCCACCCCTCGCTCTTCCCCAGCACCACCTTCTTATCCAATATGGTCACTTTTGGCTACACAAAACCAAGATGGTGTTGGCTTAAATGCTAAACTCGAGGCTTAAAAACCGTATTCTACAAAACCAATGGGTGACAGTGGCTACCTCCACATTTTCTTCATACTGTCTATGTCCGTACCCCATTTTGTGCCAGATGTTGAGATATTTCAGAGGATGAGTGGAAACCTTTATCTGCTGGTGGTGCTAAAAGTCAACGGATCCAAGTCTGTAGGATTCGTAATCTGGGCACCATTAATGTCTGTACCTGCCTGTTTCACGGCATTCCATCCCGCAATTAAGACATTTCAATATGGACCAAAGTGGTGGGGTGACCAACAGACTGACATCAAAATCCCTAGAGCCATGCTGCTAGTAGGGTTAAAAAGAGTTGAAGCCTTATCTTACAAGAACATGCTATTGTAAAATAAAGACAGAGAAGTCTTTGATTGACAAAAACATTTAGTGCTCCATATTCCAGATGTCTTTTCCATGAAGCATTTTTTTTTTCTGTTTCCCATCACACACACACACACACACACACGCACGCACGCACGCACGCACACACACACACACACAGTGCTGTATTGTTTGCAGTATTTAATAAATTCACTCCCTACTTTTTCTTGTTTGTCACAGCACTCAATTAAAACTGTAATTGTGCAGGATGAGCGTACTTGATGCTGGGCATGAGAACAATCTTGGCTTTAGTGGCATGGTTTAATTGTTGAAGCCTGGTTGAGGGGAATGGTGTGTTCTGTTGCTGCAGGGGACAGCTCAGCTTTGTAAATGAACTACTTACAGAGTTTTCTGGATGTTAAAACTTTTTACTTCCCCTCGGGCAGCTGCTAAGCAAATAAATTACTCAATATAATGAGCGGTTCCACTCTCCTGTGGAATTCCCAAGCATTCGGCTGAAAGGTACGGTTCAACACGCTTTTTCTCATTCGTATAACTCTTGTAAAGAACCGGGTTCATCTAAAGGATACGTTTTTTTTAAAACCACGCTTTGGAAGATAAAAGGGGTAGCACAATCCGCCAGGCTAATCCTTATCTAGTCCGTTAGAATATTCCTACGAGAACATTATAGTATGTACCCGTAGTTTATGGGTGAGAATAATCTCACCATGTTCTTCCTCCTTGTTTCTCTCCTCCACCTCTCAGTTTTTGCCTTGTGATTAGTGCTATTTTCCCACAGTTTATACTGTAAAGCCTTAAGGGATTCCCTGTTTATACTGAATTTATATGGAGAAGGAGGGGGTGAGACTGTAAACAACAAGCTAATGAGAAGGCTGCTCTGTTTTGCCTTGTGTGGAAAAATAACAATCGCTTCCTGTGCATATCACGGCATGAGTTATAATACAATACTGGGATATCAATTTTTATGTTTGAAAATTAGGCCAGATTACTGTGTAATTTCTTTTTTTTTATCAGACTTAAGTATATTCTTTCACTGCTGTGTAACTGTACACCCCACAAATTTTGGGTAATTCTAGACACCATAAAATTAGCTCTGTTTAGAGTGGTCACTTGCAGATATATTTTTTTAAGAGAATTAAGAGAATATACACTTTCTTTGCCTAAAGAATAGATCAATATATCAATTTTTGGTAAATACAACATAGCTCTACTCATTAAACACATACCTTTTAATGTTTCTCTATTCAAGTCCAATATCTCAAACTACAGTTCCTGCAAGGCAGAAATGATTATAGAGGTTGTTGGAGATCCATCACTTCAAAGTAATAGGTTTTAAGTATTGATGTGAAAAAGAGTGAAATATGAGGTGCTTTAGGTCAGGATTTGATTTACTATTCAAGAAAACATGGGTTTGCTGCACAGCAAAATGCTGTAGATGAAATGTAGCCTCTATGAGTCTAAGAGAGACTAATATAAGAAAGATTGGCAATAAAACAGTGAGACACAGTCAACAGGCTAAACAGAAAACTTGCGCACAAAACTCCTTCGCATAGGACATTAACCACCCACTAGTGTTTACTACAAAGACTTGATGCCTGGGAAATACTCACTGCGTGCTGGGATCAGTGTTCTGGTTTATTGTGGTCATCTCAAGGCTGTGTGGTCTCTCCAGAGTTATTTTGGCGGTTAAGGTGGGGGAGAGATCGGCACATTTTCACGTACGGGGTGTTTTCATTCCACCCTGCCAATCGTCTCAGTATGGCATCGTCTCGACAAACACCAGGGCCATGGCTGCCTCCCCTCACAGTACGTGCATCTCCTCTCTGTGAAATATCAGGCTTAAAGAACTGTCTGGAATAGATTAGTCACAGTTATTAATAAGGTTGTTTTGAATCAGCTTTTTTTCCCCACCGTGCATGACGATACTGAGGATTTGGGCTAAAACAAAAAGACAGACCTTGTCAGCTCACAGGGGCACAAATAAAATGAGACAGAGAACTGGCAAGACAGAAAGGAGAGAAATAATTTTCGAGGAAGAGATCACGGGACAGTGTAGACCTATTCTATTTCTCCCTTAACCACACTACATGATGTTATGCACTTGGCAAAGGAGTAGGTTCCTCTCCCTTTACAGTATGATATGAAGTGGCCCACTTTAGGGCTGCAAATGACACATGTCGCTTAAGATTTTGGATTTTGTTTGTGGGTGTAGAAGCACAGTATGTGAGCTTTTGTGTGACTGGGTGTGACTTATAATTTAGGGGAAAAAGATAAATCTACAGTAGAGATTTTTACTTTTTTAAACTCTTAACTTACATACACACACTGCTCTGCTATGGAGGTTACTACAATTTCTGAAGTGGTGAATATTCTAGTGACTTTATCCAAAGATGAGACATGAAAACATATTCTCAACTGTGTCAGTCTTTTTAACCATACCATTGAATCAATTAGAATAACAATGCCCCCCCATGCTCGATATTTCAGATTGCAATGTCTCAAAGTAGCACCTTGAAGGGTAATATTATGACAATGACACTGAACAGAATGTGACATTTACAGCCACCATGAGCGATATTTCAACTCTCCACAGAAAAGACATTTTGGAGCCATCTGCATCGAAAATAAGCAGGCCCTAGTCAAGCACAGAACTGATTCGTCAATGTCTTTCATTCCTTGTAAAGCTTTGATAACTCCTCCTTGCGACCTTCTTACTAAATATAGCAATTCACGTATTGATTTGGGGACGCGGTGCATTCACAGCATGCCTCCACCATAATGACCTATTTCAACAGATTGCTTGTAGTTAAATCGTTTTTGTTTTTTTTTGCACTCTTTATCTCAAGGCTGCAGGGGGAAGAAGACACAGCCACATGTTCGGAGCGAAGGTGCTCAGAAAATATCTTGGGTCTGTTGCATAGGCCAAGAAACCATCATGCATCCATGATGGCCACTTGGAAACATGAGTGCACATGTATGTGCTATGCAGGAACCCTGTACTAGTGCATATTAAATTATTAAACGTTTGTGTGTGCTCTCAAGGCCATGAGGAGCTGTTTTATCTCAACACAACAAGAATTGACTGAGCCTGCAAGCAACGTGATTAATTTTGGATCATTTACAGCATTGTACCTCACTGCTATTAAAGTGTGGCAATGGGGAAAAGGGCCAATGATAGCTTGGCAAAAGATGTCTTAAATTCCATCTGTGTGTACACCATGCCAGCAGGCAGGCTTCCTATTACCGGATGTGATTGAAATTGCGGCTCTAACATGCTTCTTTATCTGTCAGTATAGTGTTGCAAGAGGGATGGGCATCAATACGATCACTGTTGTGCCATTCAAGGGAACTGAGATCCAGATAAGCTGTCACTGTTTCATCAAAACAGTTGGGTGACATGCCTAAAAACCTCAATATTTAAATTTCTGTCCTGTCAAATAATGCAGCTTTCACGTGAAAGGTTGACAGGTGTGCTGCAAGCTGTCTGGCCATGTCAGTATGCAAAAGGAAAGATGTATTAGATGCAGTATTTCCTCAATTCCACCAAGATAATCTTTCATTTAAAACAAATTTATCCTCACCCCTATTATTCTCTTTTAAGGGTTTTGACCTCAATGGAGGTAATTTATCCACAAGACTTTCTACAGTGCATGGCATTGTCATTCAGCTGGGAGATTCTTATCAGCCACATCACAAAACCCATGAGAACACAAGTCCCTCCTCCCTCTTTACTTAGTCACTGACCTTCCAGCTACCACCACAATCAGGCCTTTGTGGGCTCCTCTTGTCTGTCATCTCCCTGGTTCTGTTGATATGGGCCCCGTGCTAAGAGCGTGGTCTCCTCATACTTTGCACTAAGCGCAGGCTAATTGAGCTTGTCAAGCCAGAAGCTGTTAGCGTGCTGATAAGAAGGTACTCGACCTCTTCGGAGGACCCTGGTGGTGCCTGGCAGAACATATTCTTGATAGGTCTTTTATCCAGGTCTTCTATTGCCTCCAAGCAAAAAACTTGAACAGCAAACTGGACATATTGATGTTAATCCAACATACAGACAACATATTGGCAGTAAATGTGAGGGAAGATTGGGGCAGATTCTTATCATGCCAGTTAATTCAGACATTTAAAATCTGATACACTTATCAAAGGCTGTTGATGCAATTTAAGGAAAGAGCCCATAAAAATCACCATGCAGAAGTCCAAGAAGGACTTTTCCTTATTCTTTAATCAATTACAAATGTCTCTGGTTAAGGGAGTTGGCAGAGGTCCACAAAACGAAGGTCTTGGATGGATGCCCTTCCCATTTCCTCATCAAACTTCCATGCAGCAAAGCAAGACTAACTGTGGTCGTGCCCCTTCTCGTTTCTCATTGTCTGTGCCAGACCTGCTGAAATAGTTTTTGTACATAATTGTTTTCCATTTGTTTGGAGCAGGAGATGATCAGGGTTTAGGAAACCTGAACCATTAAGACACACATGTTACATAAATGTACTTTAGTCCATTCTGGCTTTTTCCTGAAAACCACACCTGTCTGGTATTACAATCAGATTAAAACATGTTTAAAGATTTTTTTTTGCACATGGCATTCCATCCAGGTCCGCTACGGATGGGGATTTTAGTCTGAGTGTAACTGACATGACCCCCACTAGCCTCTCTAGGATAATCCTGCTGCCTCCAGGAACCCAAGACTAATCTGCCAGTCTCCTTTTTGCAGGACCTCACTCATTCCAAGCTGCCTCAACTTCTGTAATACCTTCACTTACATTTGGTGACCATCGTGGCCACAAAACTGGATTTTGACACTGATTTGTGAGTGTTTGCAGTATACGTGACTGTAAATGTGCATCGAACAGTTTCAATCTACCCTCCTCTTTTGTAAATTTTTGGTCTACAGAGGATGCAAACAGATGTTGATGACTCACATTCACACTTCAGCTTATGAGTTAATACAGTAGCTATCCCCAGAAGGTAGAGGCATATACTCAACCATTATATTTTTACAATGACCTTTTCAGCACTAATGTCAAAGATGATATGTCCCGGCCTGTATGAATGTGTCAGATATGCAGGACTGGAATGTGCTGAGCCATGTCAAGGGGAAATCTATGTCTTCACATTAAGGTTATATGCATGACTTACAGTATGAGTCATGAATTTTAGTCATACGACTAATCCTGTCTGAGAATAATTGACATTAAGTATGGGTCAAAAACTCTATTTATCAGGATGTGAGCCAGCAACTTAAATGGAGAGAAGTTTCCGAACAAGCCTTTAAATGAAAGTTAAACCCACTAAGATAATAGCAGAAGTGTGACAAAACACCAATTAAAACTGTCAAGTCAGGTCACTACATGAAGTTATTTATTTAGGCTTTAATGGTAGAATAACTTTACAACACCACATTAGGGCTGAAGTTAATCCTTTTTGTAGGCCTGGCAGGAAAAAGAAAATCCAAAATATACAGAAAAGGAAACCATTCCTTCCTCCCTTAAATACGAAGTCCAGATTGCCAGCACCTGGTAGAGCATGAGTGAACGTTCCCAGGCAGGATGTGGGCCTCAGATAAACTAATGATAATAAATCTAATGCAAACAAGAAGCCAGATACTTGAATAGATTCTTAATAAAGATCCACATCCAAAACGTAATAGGTAAGTAACCAAAAGGCACAATGATTGACACTTATTCACCTACACACTTAATCCATTGTAAATATTACTTTTTTAAAAACGTCTTTAAAAAAAAGAAAGACATTAACACTACATGGTAAAACACTTACCTTCTCCATTTTAGTTATTCTGTGAAATACAACGCAAGGTCGAAGCTGAAAAAACATTTGTCTGCATTCCCATACTACACTTTATCAGTAGAGAATAATTTATTACTCACCACTGCTGTGTATGTCTAAATCAATACTTTTCAATACTTTGCAAAGAGTTTCCATGGTGAAAAATGACTGTACTGCACACAAAGCAATATCCATAGAGAGAAGCCATTTTGGCACAAACCATCCTGACAAGGGGAGAAGAGCAGCAGAGTTGCCAAGGTAACAGAGGGCTTGCCTACCCCCCCCCCCCCTCTCAGTGCCCCAGCATTGGCCCAATCCCTCTCTGTGTGAGCGGGGTACTTAATTTCACTGACCTCCTGGGTCTGGGCAGAACAGCTTCCATTGATTAGGACAAATGGAAGGGAGATGAGCCGGCCAAACCTCTACTTTATCAGGGTCAAGGATGTAGTCATGGAGGACAAGATGCAGAGCGAGCAGATGACAAAGTCAGGGAACCCTTGTTTTAGATTAATCTGTGACAAATTTAAAGGCTAATTAGTCGATCTATTCACTCAGTATAAATTTCTTGGGGCCACCACCTACTCTGCAACCTTAATTGGGCTATCCCGTGTATTTCACCTCTAAATAGCTGCAATTAATGCCTTCAAATGAATCTCCTCCCAAGAATACAAGCCTTTTCAGGTGCTGGTGTAATGATGCAGGTTTTAGATGTGTGCATTTGTGTGAGTGCAAATGTGTGATTTCAATCCTTTAGTTGAGTCCTGATACCAGGTGAAATCCTGGTTTAGTGGTTTTAAATGACAGTATGTAGCTTCTGTCATAGGGTCTCTCAATAATAACAAAACAAAGACATACAGTACGCAGTGTGGGATCATCTGACATGACGAGATAGATATGTTTGTGGACCAGGTAATGTTATAAAGTGGTATTATTGTTGGTGCTGTTGTCACAAAGACTACTAAATTGCTAGTGCGAAAAACAACAGTTTGTTTTGTTTGTTTCCGGCTTCCTTGTAACTCCTGGTTTGATCTCTGGCTGCTAGCGGTAGCAACACTGTTATTGCTAGCAGCCTTGGTACTGTCCAAAGCAAAAAATAACTAAGAATCACAATTCAAACTAAAAACTCTGATTTTAGAACTGTGATAAAGGCAGAGTAAAACACCTGGTTAAGGAGGCAGTTTGTTACTGACTGATCTCGTATAAAGAAGACCAATATAATGTCCGTTTTGAACTCTCTCAAGTCCAGGTGGTGAGAGGAAACGCATATTTACAGACAGACGGCCAAATGAAAAGCACTGTTACCTCGAGAAAAAAAAAAAAAAAAGCATTTCTCTGGGTTTGAACATTGTTGGATACATTTGGAATAACTTGTCTTCGGAGGCACCTCATGGCTGTGAATGAGCTTATTATCCATTTGACAAACAAGCCTGATTCAGGTCACATGATGAGCGAATTCACCACCACCCGAGTGGCACACTTTCACCTTGTTTTATTCTGAGCACTTGGCAAGTTCTTAAAAAGTTGTGGGACAGTTATTTTGCTATCAGGAGTTATTTAAATTATCATCATACTTAATGGCTATTGAGAGAACAGGAAACAATAAAATTGGTCATTGAGAGATAGACTTCCTCTTTGCTTCGTACTTAAGCAATATGATTCTGTGTGTGTGTGTGTGTGTGTGTGTGTGTGTGTGTGTGTGTGTGTGTGTGTGTGTGTGTGTGTGTGTGTGTG
>JBBPCS010000359.1:580482-597414 GCA_037974645.1 Hollardia meadi
TGTGTGTGTGTGTGTGTGTGTGTGTGTGTGTGTGTGTGTGTGTGTGTGTGTGTGTGTGTGTGTGTGTGTGTGCGCTTTCATACATGTCTGTGTGTTTCTTGGATGCATGCATGTGAAATAGGCATATTACAGCTGTTGTTTTTTTTCTCTCTTGTAGATCAGATGCATAATAGGATTCACTCAGACTCCCTGCTGCCTCATTAAATGCTTGTGGTCAGAGGAGTTGATCTAATCTTTAATAAATGGACTCCAGGGAGAGATGGCTGGAGATATAAAATCCAGCCTAGGAATATGATACTCACAGTCCAGCACAGGGTACTGTTTATCTTTTGTGCTTTGTTTGAGGTGCGTGTGTGTTCTCAGTCTATGTGTGCATTGAAGGGTTACGCAGGGACAGTGACAGGATTCAGCACCAGCTGTTCCTTGCAATGCCACCCCCACTTCCCCCTTCCTTCTTCCCCTCCTCCCCCTCCCTTTCCTGTGACACCCCCCTTGTCCCTACTGACTGGACAACACGCAGGCCCTTTATGCCACCTGTCCATCAGCTAGACTGCACCTTAGGGAGCCTCTGTCACCGAGCTCGGAGCTGCCGCTTGCTGCCTTTGTTTGGATTCTGGTAAAATCCCCCTCCTCCCCTTCCGTCTCCTGTCTTTCTCTCTCGCTCTGTCTTGCTCTCTTTTGCTCCCTGTGCTGTCCTTTACAAACACAGACACATAGAACGACACACACATACAGAGTAGTGATTGCTTCTGTCAGCTATTTCCTACATCTGCCTCCGGGCACAAAGGAGCCACCCCTCCACCACCGCTACACTACTGCTACCACCACCCACTGTCCCTGCCTGTCACCTGTGGTCGGGATGCCAGGTACTGAGGCTGATGTGTCAGGCAGGAATGCTGACTGTTGAGCCAGATAGGGAAGATTGAAATCAGCATGAAGCAGATGACATTTAATGAATTCCAGCAAGCTCCAAAACAGTGAGGCAACGTTATGGGCTATTTATTTCACGGACTGGACAGCATAATTCATCCTGGATTGCTTCTTATCTCTGCCAAGACATTCATGTGAAGTATAGACCTATCCACTGTCTTCAGCAGGTATATGAGGTCATTCATCCTCCACTCGTCTTACCTCTCTCCTTCCTCTACCTTTTCCACCCCTTATCCTCCACCTCTGCTCAGCCTGCTTCCTCCGCCCTGTCCGACTGTCATCAGCAGTCTGAGGCTGTGATCAGGGCTGTGAGGTTCCGGGTGCAGCCTGCGGAACGGAGTTGGGAAGCTGCCTTACATGGCAATGGCTCCTGTTGCCCTAGCAACTAGCTGTCCTTGAGAAAAGGGCGCATTTGGTGGTTTGGGAGGCCGAGGCACTGACAGCCCCAGTCAAAACTCATAAAGAGTTCAGACATATCGACCTGTGTGTCTAAAAGAGAACAAACTGTAAACACAGTCTTTGGATAGCTGTGGTATAGACCATGTGTGCTGTGGAAATAGGATGGGGTTTTTTCTAGGGAAGAACTCATCATTGCACCCACTGTACAGTCTTGTCATAGGTGGGTGGGTGTTTCCAGAGATGCTGTGCTATTCAGTGCATCCTGCAGGTGATCCCATAAGCATGAGGATGGGTGGAGGTCTGCCCACATTCTTTTGTTTGCCTCAACAATGACAGCTTAACACTCTCGACATCTGATCGCTCCTAAGTCTCCTCATTTCCTACCTGTTTCAAATTGGACACAGTGTACACCCCTTCAGGCACTGCTGTACATGAAAAGACAGGTGTATTTTTCCCCCCCTTCCCACCATGAGGAACACTGTATGCCCTGCTAGCACAATAAGTGACGCTTGGTGTCACATGACAGTGAAAGTTCAGTGTCTCTTGTTTCAGCCTGCATGCAATGTTAAGTAAGGCCAGACTGCCCTTGTTTGGTTGAGAAGAACTTTGTGCAACAGTATGAAATCCTGCAAAGATAGAGGTCATCACTGCTGGTGGGTGATGGGACATTAAATAGAGGCTAAGGTTGTTTTAGAGGCTAAGGTTTTAATTTAACCAAGCCATTCTAAATTAGGGCCACAAAGCAATTAATTCTTAATTGCTTATTGAGGTGAATTAATTTGAATTAGACTATTTTGTAACTACTGAACACCATGCATGCATCTGTTTATACCCAATGCAAGCAGTATTTGACTGAATTAATTACCCCCTCTGAGCACAGCTCGTTTGGTGGCCAATTTACGGAAGACCATGCCATGATTTTATATAATCTACCATCATCTGCATTAAGTGACATTTTCCCACCTCTGGTAATGATTCATCATTACAAATAATGGAATAAATTGTACCTAGTTCCAATGTGATGTGGATCCTGAAGGTTGACAAGCCATCTTAAATGGAGATTAATGCCGACAAAGGGACCTGCCTCCTGCCACACCCGGGCCATCTGCAGCCCAGCGTACCGATGGGGTCCGCCAGCAACGTGATTGGACCCCTACATCCTCTGGAGAGCAAGCTGTCAAGTGATCTGCCTGCATGAAATGACCCTTTCTGCTTTATTCCCCACAACTGCCCACCCTCTAGCCTTGTTCATATTCCTACTCCGTAAGTATATGTGTTGGCTCAGATGCCTGTAATTTCACCATTCCACACTTCTGCCCCCCCCCCACACACACACACAATCCTGAAAATAATGGGAAAAGAAAAGAAGGGGGGAAAAAAGGGAATGCATTGAGAATTCCAGAAGTTATTACTGTGCAGCATACATGGCTCCAGTGATATTCTTTCATCTCCATTTCCTCCTCCATTGACAGATGGTAGTTATCAGACAGTATGGAAATACTGTGGTTAAGATAGTTTTCACTGACTTTTTTTTTTCCTTTGGTATTTATGACCTGATGATCATCATGAGAGCGTTGTGGTCTTGAGCAGAGAGCCACTCTGCCAGCGTTGTCTGAATCAAGGAACTAACGTTTGCCACATGGGAATAACGACAGCCTGAGTGGGAAGTGGGGTGGAGTAATGCGTGTACGTGTAATTTTACTGTAGTACACACCAAAGTGCTGATATATGTGACTGAAGTGATTAATTGCATGCATTAATTGATTAATTGTCTAAAACATTTGTCAAGCAAAAATGCCAAATGCTCCAACACTTCCACCTTTTCAAATGTGAAGATTTGCAGCTTTTCTCTGTTTAAAATTATTGTAAATAAAATATTTTTGACTTTTGGAATGTTGGTTAAAAAAAAACAAGCGGTTTGAAGACATCATGTTGATATGAGGTAAACTGAATGAGCATTTTACTCTATTTCTGACATCTTTAAAGACTAAAGATCAGTCCAAAAATGATCAATTTAAAATGGAAAATGTTGGTTGTCGTCTTAGTTACGCAGGTATGTGTAAGTATGTGCAGTATTTAACAAAATTGGGCTACAGTTCTTTAGCTTGTTTATGTTTTTATGATTAACAAATCATGCATGCATTTCACAGTACATCTATGCCTTGTTGCTCGCTGGTGTTATTTATGGCCAGAGATAAAGAGATAATGAGAAATAAGGTCAGTTAGTCAGTTTGTGGGAAATTAATTTACACCAGTTGCTACATGACTAATATTTCCCTTGCAGGGTATTTTTAGCTGCCACTGACATTCTAACTGTGCTCCACACTTCTTTTTGTCCTTGTAAATACCAAGCCTTGTGATGGTGAGCCTTGTATATGTGCCACATATATGAGGTTAAGCTCCAGCTGAAATTGTCCTTTGGGCAGTGGCCAGAAGGGTTTATAGCAGCTTTCTTCTTTATGGTCTCTGCTTATTTATGTGTTGATGTATATATCAGAAGAAGATGGAGTGAAATGAGTTTTGTGGGTGTATGGTGTTTGTGTTTTTAAGTTTCCTGGGAGTATGCACAGTACGTGTGTGTGTCTGTGTGTGTGTGTGTGCTTTGAGGCTTAACCCTCCAGAGGAGCCTGCGCCCTGAGAGCTCATTTCCCAGGTGTCCCACATTTCCAGCTAATCTGCTGCTCACTTTGGCTCCTAATCTGTCTCAGAGGAGCCCCCTGGGTGGGGGAGATTATGGATGTGAACTCTGTGACAACTGCAGATGAGATGCAGCTTAGAGCAAAATGCTGAGGGACACAGAGGGAAAAATCAGTTCGCAATCATTACCCTGTCCTTCCATACCCCACGACACATAAGTCCTTTGATGTACACGAACACATGTTCACACAATGAAACACAAGTTTTGCATGTATGGATGTGCAAAATAAGGTTGGATAAATGTGTTTGAAGTGTTCCAGGTGTTCCAAGTAAAAAAGCTGACTTGAGGCTGAGTCTCTGAGCTGCACAGAGTTGATTGAGGATTTTCTACTCAAGTTAATAGAGTAAAAAGTGGCACTAAAGTAACTGGTTGTAGTACTTTATTCTTTCAGTAGGTACGCCCATAAAAGTGCCTGTGTGCTTTGTTTCTACTTATTTTTTAGTGATTTGGTAATACAGGGTTGCTGCCCTGCTTGTTCAGGCAGGAGTTTCTTTGAAAATCATCCATTTAAATGACCCTGTGCTCTCCTTGAGATTCAGAACAGCCTGATTTACACCTCGTAGGTCATCGCTGGACACCCTCACTCGCCAGCCCCGGCCTGGCTCACAGTGTGAGGAGCCACACAGAGTCCCAAACCTGCTAATTGCACCAGACATAGAAACCTAGAGGGAGAAATGAATATCTCATTTGTGTGCCAGTGCGTGTGGGGTGAAGCGAATGCCAGTTGTCTAATAGCTTTCACACAAGCCTGATTGAATTAGACGGTGAGGAGGACCACGTTCCTAATTGAATTGCGGAGACCCTGTGTTGCAAACAGTGGAAGCTAGTGTTCCCTGTGGAAGTGCTGTGGCAGAGGGCGAACAGGCTGGCTTGTCCTCACTCCCAGGAACAGACACACAACTTGTGACTGCTCTCCTCTGGTTAATCTGCGGCCATGACTGTCATTTCACAAGGTTACGCTCTATTTAGACGTGAACTGGTCAAAGACCGATGGTCTGTAGTTGTGGTTGCAGGATGAAAGAAGTAATAAGAAAGCTGCTGCAGAAGCTAACAGGTTGTCTTAATCTAATTTTCTCCTCTGAGTAACAGCGGTCTATCTCGTAAAAGAAACATCTCTTTACGATAGCCTCTGATCTGTCCCCGCAGTGATTCACATAAATAGTTTTTACAGGCAGCACCAAAGCAAATAGAGGCCCAAATTTGTGCATAGCTCACTGTAGCGGCCTCTTTGGTCACAATGGAACACAGGGAAATACGGAGCACACACAAACAGTCCCTCTGACGCTAGCCATTTTCACCGCTTTCAGCACTTTTTCCTGCTGTGCTCACAAAACCTAGCACCTCTGATTTCTTTTAACCCCTCCAGCCTTTTCTCTTTCACACCCTGAACACCACACCACACACACACACACACATGCACGCGCACGCACACACACACACGCACGCACGCACGCACACACACACACATACACACCTTGCCTGTCTTTGTCTCCCTTGTCTCTTCTTTAATGGTGTGTTCATTAAATAAAGCAGTTTTGGGGGAGGGTGGACTCGATCCCGAAAGGGGGGAACAGGGAAGAGGGGGCTGGAGGGGTTTGCTGTTGTTGCTGTGATGCCCCAGACTGCTGGACAAAGGGTCTCTCTGTCGGGTGGAGTAGATGAGAGATGGTGGGTGAAAGAGACTAGATGGGTGTTGTGTTTTTTCTCTTTTCCTCAATAGGTGTGGCCTTAGGCTGGATTACCTGCATCAGCCAGCTGATTGTCTGATACAACACTGCCAGGCAACCATGATGGAAATGTCAAATGCCCAGTCTTTGTTTGGCCTCTCTTTGTGTGTGTGTGTGTGTGTGTGTGTGTGTGTGTGTGTGTGTGCGTGTGTGCGTGTGTGCGTGTGTGCGTGTGTGCGTGCGTGCGTGCGTGCGTGCCGATGTGGTCAGAGGGGTCAGAAACATAGGGAACGTTTCCAGCCTAGCCAGTGATGTCGGCACCGTCGCTGAAACTCCTTCCTGTCTCTGTCCGTCTGTCTGCTTCGTCGTGTCTTTCTTCTCTCTCTTTGTGTGACTCTGTTCTCTCTCGCACACACAAATCGTCACACACAGACGCACACACTTTCTTCAATGTGCTATAAATCTCCACGGCTGTAATATTCAGGAAACCTTTGAAACAACCAGCAAATTACCTGCTGTAAAAACTGACTAGCACCCTGGCGCAGCGATGTACCTCTCACAGCCTTTGCAGTACTATTTTTATTCAGCGAGTCTAACGAAAACCCCTAATTAAAGCCTTTTTGTCACTATATGTTATTAAAAGTCATAAACATAGACAGACACAAGCAGCTGGGGTTTTGGAATGTGTGGGGGAGGTATTATTCACATCAAGTTTTTAAGACTCTGTGTTAGATTAAAGAAATGTAATACTTGGTTTTTAAGTGATCAAACCCATTGGCAGAAGTTTTCATTTGTTTTTCAAATATCAGATTTATGCCTGCAGTGTCTCTGGAACCAGTTTGAGGTGATCTGCACCTTTTGACATGGCTACCACTAAATTGAGTCTGAAGTGTTTATAAATTCTCTTAAAGCCTTTCTGCGTGGCCTTTAGTTTTTGACTTATTGCCACGTTTCATTGTTTGTCCCAGTTCCAGACTCCACGTTTGCAGACCCCGGAGATCTGAAAATGTGGCGTGTTTGCTTGATGATGTTAATGATATTAATAGCGGTGTGTGTATGTGTGTGTGTGTGTATATATAGGAAGCAGGAAGAACAGAGGAGCTGTTGTCAATGAATATTCTTGCAGTAATTAACTCCTCTTGCCAGAAGGATATCTGAAGTTAGAGAAAACATCCAAAAAAACAGCCTTTAGCTCTTGCATGTTGAGCACGACTACCAGGATGGTGATCAAACAGCTCAACAGCAGCAATCTGGGCAGGCAGGGAGGTAGGGAATTAGAGCTCTGATCTGTTTTTTAATCACTGCTCTCCACGTCTTTGCTTCTCTACATCTGACACCAGACAACTTTGCGACTCTTAAAATCTGTCATCCGGGTATAAAGTGGAAATTCCCCAAATATTTCCACAAAATAATGACCGTGGCAGGACAGAGAGGCATGCCAAGACATATAATACTGTGTCCTCCTGGAACTGGATGGCTTATACGTACCTCATGGACTGTTTTGGGTTTCTGAGTTACCCCCACTTTTACGTGACTTTTACATATACATACTTGAATGTCAGTGCTTTTTACTTTTCTGCAATACATTTACGTGACACTGTCTGAGTTATGTTAATACTGTTATCTGGTACCGCTACCAAGCTGAATAGTTAAGTAAAGTTGTTGTTGATTAATATGTCACTCTTGGTTAAAAGTGAACATTACGGCCTTTTTCTGTCTGTTAAAAGCCTTATAAGGATTTTTACACATGTATTTTGTTTTTTTCAAACCTTAACTTCATGAAGTTACAAACACATCCTCACGATTCCAAAAAAGGTGGGATGCTGTGTAAAATACATGAAACAGAATGTGATCGTTTGCTAATCCTTTTTGACATATACTCAATAGAAAACAGTACTAAGACAATACATTTAATGTTTGACCTCATCAACTTCATTGATTTTTGTAAATATATGCTCATTCTGAATTTCAACACGTTTCAAACAAGTTGGGACAGGGGCAACTAAAGACTGGGAAAGTTGTATTGTGTGTTTAAAACAACAACAACCCACAGGTAAACTGGTTAATTGGTAACAGGTGATACTATCATGACTGGGTATGAAAGGGGCATCCTGGAAAGGCTCAGTCCTTCACAAGCAAGGATTCACCACTTTGTGAAACACATTATTGTATAATTTCACCATTTATCCTATTTAAGGAATTACAAAATATACATAAACACATAATGCTAATTTTTCACAAGGTACAGATAATGGTTGATTAAACTTTGGCAAGATATGGGGGTAACAATTCCAAAAAGACAGATCACATATAAAAACATGAATATTTTTCATAATAATCTTGACACCGAATGGATCAGACGTACAGTGGACGATACTTGGTGGGAAAAATTTGCATTCCCCATTCATGTGCCATCCAGCAACTGCCACAAAATATTTAAATAACAAACACTGGGTTAGCCAGGCAACACGGGGCTTTATTAGTGCTAATCAATTGTATTCTTTCATTTACCTCCCCACGCAGATTTAAAAGTCATTGTTCTGATTGTTATGCACAGTCTGCTGCGTACTATTGCAGCACATACATTCACTGTGGGCACAGTAACACGCTGAATTCCCTGGCTGAAAAACTCCCAAACACAGCCATTCCCCACCTCTCCCCTCTTGTCTCTTTGTTCCCATCTTTACACTTCCCCCCTCCCTTCACTACCTCTTTATGGTGTTTCCTTTGGTGTTGCCCCTCTGAGCGCCACACTCCCATAGACCTTGCTGTGCCGCCGCAGAGGTTCGATCCCAATTCCCCACATAGCTGTTGCCTGGGCCTCATTCACAGACCCCGTTGACTGGCAGTGTGAATGTCCAGGCCTCATGTTTCACCCTGCACCTAAAACCTTTTCCCCCATCAATCATGGCAGAAGAATAATATGTCAGAGCCAATACTTTAAGATTACTTCATGCTTATTTTGGAAAAACGCTGGCACTGACATTTGTGATGATATAACAAAGATAAATGAAGTCATAGATCCTTGACATAATGTGCATTTAATGAAAACGGCTTGTAAATCAACTGCATAAACTCTCCTTGAAAACGTGATACAGCTACCAAACTGCAGTGTATAAAATCAACAAAAAATCTGTCCATTGCTTTCTGTTTTAAAAAAGCGTCAATTTTTGACTCACTGCAATGGTCAGATTTAGAAGGTGATGGCACTGAGTAATGAACTTTGGGTCACAAGGAGGGAAAAAGCATTCATCTCTGGCCTGTGAGGTCTGTGAGTACAGTGATGTGTCTGTCTGTCAGCATAAACATCGAGATTGGACCCAGACTAATTCTGCCTTGTGATTTGAACTCTTTCAAATGGAAGTTGCAGCTGCAGATGTTTCTATATTCCAGATGCTACAGTTGAGCTGTAATGGCCATTGCAGCCTCAGAATGAAATAGTGACTGTATTTTTTATTACTTTGCCATGTAGAAAACTGCAGTCATGTTACAGTAAGTTTTAAAAAACAACTTAAATAAAACAATCTAAAACAATTAAAAAAAAAAATCTCATGAACGTACCTTGTTTATTATTAATATAAACTTATTAGGAAAAGAAACTTTAAGTGAAAGAACAGCTGCTTTGTTTTGTTTCCTTTCATCAGACTCAATAAATTATTGTGCTTTCTACACTGCTACTAAAGAAAAACAGCAGCCCTGACAGACCTGAGGGGTTTTAACTTGCAGTGCTTCCCATGTGTGAGTTTTACTTCCAACACCTCCGTCTCACCGCTTCTATTTTCTCCTTTATGGGCGGGAGCTGGATTACCTGAAGCAAAACCGTAGCTGGTTTGGCTCAAGATATATATATATAAAAAAAGAAGCTCTTGACAGGGTGCAGGTGCAAGTGCTGGAAAAAAAAAATTTTTTTTTTTTTTTTAGGCGTTTAGGCAGAATGTGACTCAGGAGAGGATAAGGAGATTTCGCAGACAGCTACAGTAAGTTAGTCTGTTTATCACTGCAATGTCGAATGCTTATGGCAACAGATTCACACCATATACAGCCCATGTTGAACCCACACTCGAGCAGATACACAAATACAGAATGTGATGGCAGCTGTGGTGTGTGAGTTTATCTTCGTCTCTATCATGAATGTAACCTTCCTCCCAGGTTTCCACAGAGAGGCCCTTAAAAGGGCTCTTAACCGAAAGCAGGGCACTTCAGAGATTTCTCAGGCAACTAGAGCACGGTGAATAATTCAAAGCAAACTTACAACGTGTTGCCATGTCTGCAGAGAGTTGCCACACATGCAAAGCTTTACTGGTGTTTATTTATATGTTATATATCTACATGATGGACTTGTGCTTTTTGGTTGTTCTGGTCACTTGATGGCTTCTGTTGTAATACAAGATGTAATTAAATAACCGTTAAATGTCAAGCTTTAGCACTTAAAAAAATGGAAGAAATATGAAATTATGGAAATAATTTCAAACTTTATATTTCTTTATCTTTTTCAGATGGATGCCGAATACTTTTATATATACAGGCTACTACATTTAATCTGCTCCCTATTGTATGGTGAACACACTTTAAGTGCCAAAATAATTAGACATGAATTATTATTGATAGAGTCAAATTCATTTATTTGTTCACAGGAAGTTAAACAGAAACTTTCTATGGTATTTAAAAAAAAAATAAATGTGGTATTTTCGACTTTTTAATTTGCTGTTTATAAACAAACAATTTAGAGACTTCACCCTTGGCTCTAATAAAGTGTGATTGGGACATTTTTTCACTGTTTTCTGATATTTAAACAATATTGAGATTAATCAAAGCAATTTACTTTTACAACATACCTTTTGTAAAGCTCACTTGTCTTCATGCTGTCTTACTATGTACGTTACTATTTCCATTCTCTGTGCTTTTTGGAAAAAAAAAGTGGTTGAATTTTTTTATTTTTTATTCTTAATTCTCATACGTGTCCTTTTCTGTTTTTAAGCCTGCCCATCTGGCTTTTTCAAGCCAACTCAAGGAGATGAACCCTGTATGCAGTGTCCCATCAACAGCCGTACCACCAGTGAAGGCGCCATTAACTGCGTTTGCCGCAACGGATACTATCGCACCGACTCCGATCCTCTCCAGATGCCGTGCACGAGTACGTATAGCATCGAGGTTGTGATATGTGAACTTTAAGTTGCACTCCTCACAAACACACACATGAGTACGTACCCACAAACCTTTGATTTCAAATATAAGCTTTCTGGCACATACACATTTCACACCCACAAGCAGAAGAGCGCCAGGATCAAAGGACAGTGGTAGTCTGTGTTACTCCAAACAGAGAAACCCTGTCAGAGCTGTCCCTCACACGAACACGACGCTGACATGCCCATAGTGTGGCTGTCCACAGATCTGACCCAACACAGAAGGATGGCTGCCCCTCCTCAACATCATACAGCCCGTACTCCAAGCCAGACCAGAGGTTACTGGGCCAGGGCGCGTCGCTTTGTGGCAGGGCAGGCACGGAGAAAGAGCCCGGGCCAGACTCTCTCTTGTCATGCCAATGAAGCTGTTTGAATTTGAATTTGAATTTGAGGCCGACACGGAGGTTGAGAGAGAGAGTGAGAGAGAGAGAGACGGAAGGACAGACCAAAGCAAAAGTGAGCGATGGGAGGGGTAAAGTATGAGTGGAAGACTTGTAGAAAGGAATGAAGAAGGAGATGGAGTTTGAGAGAGACGGAGAAGGGTTGTGTGTATGTGAAAAAGACGAGAGAATTGGTGCATAGAATGTGGTCTAACTAAAACAAAACGGGGATGAGTGAGAAAAAAAAAAAGCCCCTTTCAACATTTTGGTAGTATTTTTTATTTTTTCCTCACTCTCCCTCTCTGCCTGTTGAAAGGGAGAGAGGAGGGAAAAGATTTGATGGTCCCCAACAAAGGAGATTTGCATAAGCCTTTCTCTGGGAGTCGAGCAGCTGTTGTGAATGAGAAAGCAGCAGCGTCACGTCACCCGTATTAAGCGCAGCAGGGCCCGGCCTGATTAAAGCAAGGGAATGGGCCCATCAGAGCAGTCCGCCAGCTAATGGGGGGGGGGAGGAGATAAGTCCTCCTCCCCAGCAAGATGCCAAGGAAGAGTTATGTTTCTATGTACTGTGTGAGAGTCACCAAGAAGGGCACTCCAATGGGCTTCATTCCAGAGCCGGAGATCTGTTAATTGCTGCCAATTAAAGGGAGGTTAAATAAGAAGTGATCGATTCAGATTTCGGATGTTGTGGGCGGAGTGGAATTGTTTATCTTATTAGTCCTGGTGGATACGTCTTCCATAATGAGGTGCACATGGCTGTAAAAGATTAACAATTCTCAGTGTTTGTTTGTTTGGCCTGTCACTCAACATGTAGCACCATGTGGAACGTTTCCACCCCGTAATGCATAGCTGCTAAGAATGTCTCAACAGGGGAAACAGTAGGTTTCTCTCCTCTGCGGTAACTCAATACGAATCTCCATGAGAAAATTGTCAAGAATAGATGTTAAGAAAACATTTGACAAAGTGGACACCAGCGTGGAAAATGAAGAGAATGTAAATGGGCGTCCTGAGGGAAGAGACACTGCCAGTTTGGAACACAGACTCAGACCTCGAAGTGGATATAGCTTCTTGGTGAGTTTGTGGATTTGCTTTTCTCGTGTGTTGGGGTTATTGAAATTGTGGTCTTGGTAATTATGCCCTCTACACCAACAAGTACATAACACAGCTGCCATCATAAAATTTGATGCATAAGTACAGCATCCTGGACGTCGTGGCTCATATCAATGACATGATGTGATGATATTTAATCACATTTCTTTCCTGTACTGTAAACAGTGTATGTAAGACTTTCAATATAAGAGATTTAACTCTTTCTTGCTACAAAAAAAAAACTCAATTAAAACTACAGAAGTCCAATACAAATTAAATTTACTCAATCAATTTTTTATCCCATTTTCTGTACTATGAAAGTGGCTATAATCAAGATGTTTATATTAACAATGGATCCCATGACTGTAACTATGTGAAATGGCCTGCTTGTAGTGACAAACTGACAATTATCCTCAGCAGTTTCCCTCAACTGTTCAAAAGGTTTTAGTGTTTCTCTGCTTATTGTTTTGGTTTTACAACCTGCAACTGATTCACTCTCTCTCAACCTCGCCTCCAGTTGCAGGCAGCTGTTTCCAGTGAGAAAGTTATGATAAACCCACTGTACATTACCTGCTCGGCACCAAACACACAGTTAGTGAATAGCTCCCTCTAAGAAGATTTGCTTCCTAGTCAATATTTCCCTTTTGTGTTTGTGGAGACGAAAAACGGCTAAAAAGAGAGTGAATTTTAGACGCTCATTTTCCAGGTGGCCAGAAACACAACTCCAAAAAATGCTAATGCTAATAAATGCCACCATTGGATTGTAACTGCTGGACACATGCTGTAGATAAGCAACTGTTTCCTACCACGATCACCATATCAGTGTAAAAGGCTGTATTACTGTATATTAGTGTGTTGTTTACAGCTTGTTTCCTTGTTTCCAATGAGGTAACAAAAAATGCAGTTTTGAAAAAAAAAGAAGAAAACTTTGTAAAAACATTCTTTTGTAATTGGGTAGAAAGCTAAGCTAAGGGTCAAGGAAAAAGTTAGATCCAGTAGTGCCATCAAATGTCAATTCATTTTATACCAAAACTGTGAGGCCTGGATCCAAACTTTTTTGCCTTGTTTCAAGAAAAAGTTTCACAACAGATTTTTGAGAACAGTTTTTCACAAATTTTCCTCTTTCTTCCTTTTAATTTGTATTTAAAGAAATGTCTGTACATTGATGCAATCACTCAAGTGTTAAGTACAAAATCTCTCTTGTGTTTCCCAGCTGTCCCTTCAGCTCCACAGACTGTTATCTCTAGCGTGAATGAAACCTCTGTGATGCTGGAGTGGTTGCCTCCGCGGGATTCGGGGGGCCGTGAGGACGTAGTCTTCAACATCATCTGCAAGAGCTGTGGCGGAGGCCGGGGAGGCTGCACCCGCTGCGGGGACAACGTTCAGTTTTTGCCCCGTCAACTGGGCCTGACAGAATCCCGGGTCTACATTAGCGACCTGTTGGCCCACACGCAGTACACATTTGAGGTGCAGGCTGTCAACGGAGTGTCAGATCAGAGCCCCTACTCTCCTCAATACGCCTCAGTCAACATTACCACTAACCAGGCTGGTAAGTGGGCCCATCTGTCTTTTTCCACACTTTATATTCCCCATGTGATTTTCTCTTCTCTTCTCTTCTCTTCTCTTCTCTTCTCTTCTCTTCTCTTCTCTTCTCTTCTCTTCTCTTCTCTCCTTTTCCATGTCTATTTCTGTGCTGCTCCTTTGTCGCTCATGCCCCGTACAGTACCTCTTCATCACACTCATTCCTCGACAAGCACATAATGCACAGTGCATAGACCTCCACTAAGTAAGTTTCTTCCCTCTCCTGTATGGTGATGTATGCAGATTAAGAGCTCTGAAATGGGGAGGAGAGTGCCGTTGATGATGTGACAGACAGAATGTGATGGCCTGCTGGTCTTTACACTGTGACCTCATCATCATGTTTTTCATACTGGGGAGCTGAGAGCAGGCTCGCGGCTGTCTCTCCACTTCATCTACTGCTCAGTGATTACCGCTGTATTTTCACCCACCTACTTGATTGTGGTGTTACATTAAAACTATTTCAACCACAGCGTATGTATAGTATATACACACTATGTATAAGCTACCTTCTAAACTAAAACACATTCCAGTATGTTCCGAGGCCTAATGAAAAACAGGTTGGTGATGACGCTAACTTTTTAATCTGTAGGATCCTCTAGAATTATACCTCAAAATCTCCTTCAATCTCTCTTGTATGACTACTAGAGTTTTGCAGGCTTTCCACTGTGTGGTTTGTGGTTGAAGTTGGCCACGTCTGTAATTATTTTACAGAGGCAGCAGCATTGATTTGCTCTTTAATTGTCTTTATGAAACGCATCATTTGGCGTGCCAAGATTTGCTCCCCCCCAAGCTCTGATGAGCAGGGGGATACAGGCTGTGCTTTATCTTTGCACTGGCTTTGCATCCCATTAGCAGCATATGTAAGTGCCTGTCATCTCCCATCATCCATCCGTCTGCACTGCACTGTCTGAGGGCAGTCATCTATGACTGAGCTACCTAAAGCACTGTGTTACTGTGTTTTTATTACACTGGGCATATCGGAATTTGAAGATGTACAGATGCATCCAAATAGGAAGGGTATACAAATTGGATGAGCATTTTTAAGAGGAGATGTAAATTGACTCGTAGCAAAAATGTTTACAAAAATCAGTTTGTGTAGAAGCTCCATAAAGTTCTCTGTTACAATGCTGAAAGTCTGAGTCTCAGTAAAATGAAGCTCTTTATTCAAACGACAACCTCTTTTTATTGTCTGTTTTGATTTGAGTCACTGGTGTGGTGGGTTAATGAGGGCCTGTGAGTGCAGTTAAGCGTTGTAATGAGGCCCCTGCCCCACTCTTTCTCACTGGACCACAATAAGTCTGCCACCCCGGCATTTGGCTTCTCTGCTTCCCCTGCCGTGGGGTCCTGGCGGAAATTGGGGGGCTCTGCACCCTCTCCACTGAAGTGCCCGTCACTTTGGATTAGGGAGCAAGAACTCCCGTCAGAGGGAGCTGTGAAAAGAACTCAACTCTTGCTTGCCCCCACCCCACTCTCCCACCTTCCCCCATCACCCTGCAAAACCAGGCTCACCCCTGGGACACGGGATTGCCGTTTTGTGGTGCTACGCTACAGGGCTTGGGTCACACGGACCAGGAGCCCATAATTGCATCTGGTTTGTGAGTCTTGGAGGTTACATAAACATTGTGTCACCCCTAATTACCTCAGACAGTCCTGTGCCTCCTTCTTGCACTGATAATCAGAGTATTGGATGAAGAAAAACAAAACACAAATGTGAGTGTATAATATAGATAGATGTGTGCTCGTCAGTCCCCCAGTAAGCTTACATTGGGCCAGAGGCTGGGGCATTTCATGAAAGCAACAAATAAATAAGTAAATGGAGAGTAATTGGCGTGAAAGTGTGTCTCATTTCTTGTGCGGATGGCTGCCGTCCTAAGCTATGACTTGTTGGTGTGAAGGGTGGGGGCAGCGGGAGGAAAGTGGTGTGAGATGTGAGCAAAACTTCTCACTCACCATACCCAATCAAGCACCCACCACACTCTATTACCCACAGGGCTTATCCTCCCACTCTGTAGGTGGTTGGCGACAGTTCCTCTGCGATAAAGGACATGATTGCCCTGGAAAGTGCGGCGCTTGATTACACACTGTAATGCCACACAAAAGGAGATGCCGTGCTGAATGGCATTTGAGCCCGTTTTATAAGCATATGACTAATTCCCCAAAACGTGTATTGTGTAGAATAGGCAAAAGCCTTGAAGCGTCTCCAAGCCTTTTTATAGTAATGAGTCACAAGTAAGCCATCCATTTTGGCTTTTCTTTGTCTATAAAATGTAACCCTCTGCATGACATTAAATGAGCGGAGGGAGAGAGACAGAGTTGCAAATCTGATGCTTTCTGTGAGGAACTAAGAGTGAAAACCATACTGTGTTTAGGTGTTAGAATGATTTAAATGGGTCTGACAGGTGAGAGAGTGGTGACGCAAGACCAGTCTCACACGTATGGTAACACCATGGTTGACGGGGTCAGATTTAAATGTATGATTGTATTTAACAGCATTGCAACTGAAATTTAAAGACTTCCTCCACACATGTATCAAGGCATATAGTTTCTCAAATGTGAGTCTAACCTGGTTTTTGCAGAAAAAACAGTATAATTACCACATTAAAATCTAGCTTACTGACCTAACAAGCATCTACACACTCATGATACATTGGCTGGCAGTGTGAAGAAGAAGAAGTGCAGCAAGCTGTTGTGCTCGTCAAACTGCTGTACCTGGGTACAGTGTGTACACAGTGTAGACTAGGGAGGCATTTCTTACCCTCAGGTGTTTATTATGAACTTCTTTATAAAGCACAAAAATGTGAAATTATCGCTTAACTGTATCTGCCATTAGAAGCAAGTAATTATCGGTTGCATACAGTATATACATAATGCATATCTTGCATCCCTAGTTTCCACATCATACTTGTGTATAGGGACGGGCATTTTAAGTACTTGCATTAAATAATTATAGAGTACTCAAAAAAAACCGTGAGGATAGGGTCCAAAATTAACACAATGGTATTCTA